>NTHP01000073.1:1312316-1338614 GCA_003416845.1 Oplegnathus fasciatus | reverse complement strand
CCTTTACCGACTGTTTATAGACTATGCAGCATGCAGAAAAGACTTCATATCCATTATCTACATCTATATCAATATCTATATTAACATCTATATATACTTTCCTCACCACTGTTCCTGAGTGTCGTACGTTGATCCCGTCTTCATCCCT
Organism: Oplegnathus fasciatus; assembly: GCA_003416845.1. NCBI lineage: Eukaryota > Metazoa > Chordata > Actinopteri > Centrarchiformes > Oplegnathidae > Oplegnathus > Oplegnathus fasciatus. The sequence continues at coordinate 1,338,466 of NTHP01000073.1, read as the reverse complement.
GAGTTTCAGATATGACTGTGTAAATTTTCCTGTGAACACACCACTACTGGAAACTGTATACACACACACACACATATTGGACCAGTGAGTCCAGTGATGAAGTCACACCCAGCTGGTGAATTTGGGGCAGGCCTGACAGAATGGCGGCCGCGGGCCTCCTCTGGTTCTCATGGACCAGCTGATAGAGATCCTGAGCTGTAACTGACTGAGGATCAGTTTAGCTGCTGCGCTTACTGCCTCAAGTTAACTCTCCCTCTGAACACAACTGTTCCCAGGTCAGGGTTAAAAGGTAACTCATTTCCATTTGAAGCACTGAGTTGGCATTTTGGCAATAACACAGCCACGTGCTTTAGCTGTGTGTGTGTGTGTGTGTGTGTGTGTGTGTTGTGGGTAACTATGTCCTGTGATGATGTTCACTGAAATGGAAAATTCAAGAGTGTCTGGTGAACTTGCATCTCCCAGTGTCTTTCTAGGAACTAAGAAAAAAAGGTTTCATTTCGAACCGTGCATCAATTTGTCCAACTAATGCTGAGATTATTTTATTAACCGAAGACCTTATAGGATTTTCCAAACCTCTACAAGAGTAGGAAACCCTTCAGCTAAGGATTTGAGTTATGTTTTCACTCAAAAACAGTGAAATGTGTTTAGCAACTTTGAACCTTATGCCACAGTTTATAATCACGTTTTTGAAATGGACAGAGGGTACTAATTTACAGGATCCAAAGGTGTGGAGGGGCCCACGAAAATTGCTTGTATTAATAATTTTAAAATCGTGGGGGGCCTCAGAGACTGCCTATGTACAGGGCCCAGAATTCTGTGCTACGCTCCTGGTTATTACATTAGCGTTAAGTCTAGGTTTCTCCCACTATTCTTTTGTAGTGTTTCCCAAAGAACAGCTCTGCTCCGGTCGATACATAATTAAAAATCACTGACAGCTTTTTCCTTCTAGTAATCCCTTTACACGTTGGTAAATTGTGATGCATATCTGTGCATAGTGATAATTGTTATGACTTGGTCTGTTGAACACATACATCTGTGTTCTTGTGCCTGTTTTGGAGTATTAAAGAAAAATAGTTGCAGTCTAATGAAGGACAATAAATCTTCATCCAGTTGCTGTTTACTGTGATAAATATAGTTTTTAGAGAAGTTAAATCTGAACTACAGAGATAATTGTCAACAGCAGCGTACTTAATTGCACATTGCGGGTCATGATTGTCTGACTGAGGCAGAGATACTGTGTGGTGCTTTCAAGGATCGTCTTAAAAGGCAACACCCATCACATAATGCTGTGACATTTTAGGAACCTCAAGGATTTAGCAGACAGTACCAGGATGAAGTATGATGTCTGTTACTTCCCCTCTCCTCTTCCTCCTCCTCCTCCTCCTCCTCCAGCAACAACAATCCTAATATTGGCCTAAAATGCTCCCTGCTACCTGTCAGCCTGTCTGCGTATACGGAAACTCTTGATGTATCAGTTTCCAACATCTGTCAGTCTGTCCTGGAGCCGTGACAGAAGCAACATGCACATATTAGAGTAATCCCAAAACCAGACTGATCCTGATCAAAGAGATAAAATGAGCAAAGATCACATGAGGGGGAGTGATGGAGCATTAAGGGCTAAAGCCATCTTGGCCTGATGTGTTTTTTTAATGTCTGTATAATCTGGTCATTCGTGTCCATTATAGTAAGTGTGATTATCTGTGTTTATGTTTGAGCATGTGTTTGTGTGCAAATGTGTGTGTGGGCCTGTGGGTGTTTTGTGTCGCTATATTTTAATGAATGTTTGCTCCAATAGTGTATCCATATATTCTACTTAATTGTCCCTATACACTTATAAAATCTTACTTACATGTAAATCTCATTACCTCAGTTTTATGGTTTTCATGCTTTAGTTTAGTACACAAGTAAGCTTACATCTTTATGTATAGGCTATATGTGTGCACATGATGCATTTCTACCAGTAAAATACAGGTTATAAGTTACTCTGCAAAATGAAATCATGATGTTAGATACACACACACACACACACACACACACACACACACACACACACACACACACACACCTGCCTCCAGAGCAAATCCAAATTGGCAGTAACTTCTTTTTGCTGACGAGTTGCACGAGCCAAATAAATAAAAGTATGGAGAAGAAAGATGAACTTAATCATAATGTCGGGTGAGGAAACATTCCCCAGCCTCGCCACTAACCACATCATTTGTGCATGAAAATAATTATCATAAAAAGTAAAATATGTACAAATAAATATTAAGTGAGCCCCTGAGGCCCGGAGGTGATGAAAAACAGATAATTCCAATCCACAGAAAAACCTGCGCAGCACTGACTCACATGTGAAATACTCGAGTTGTGTTGAAGACAGAAAACAAAAGACCTCCCATAAAACTGTATACTTAAAAAACAGTGCTAGTTTCACATTTCAAATCTTTATTCCTTTTTTCCCCTTTTTCTTTGTTAACTTTGTAAATTATACATCACTACTTTTCAGACTGCTGATAGATGGATAATAATTTTCAAATATTAAATGTCTCATATTTTGTACTTTGTGTACCTTTTTATGATTTATAATCACCTAAAACAGAATCTGTCTGTCCAAAGTGGATGAGAAATGAAGTCCCTGTTTTTTTCCATTTTCTACAACTCTGAATTCGCTGAAAGCAAACTGGTATTTAGTACTGAATGTACGTGCCCCCCTGCTTACTTTCATTCTCTTTTACGATGGAAATCTACCCACAAAACCACCCTGATGTCTCAGGACTATATTTAACACAAATCTGTTGTGCCCCAAGCACAGTTGAGCAAGTATTAGCACAAAAACAAGGGGAAGGAATAGTTAGCATTAGGGGGTAAAATGCGTCGTCCACCTGCAAGCTCTGTTCCTGCAGCTGAGTTCTCAATCAGCGTGTGGATACGCCTGTCTGGAACATGACCTCTGACCCCTGGCAGGCAACCCCCTGACCCTGCACTCAGGCTGCTGGGCAGGTGCTGCTGCAGGCGCAGAGGGCATCAGGCACAAATGGTGAGCAGTGTGCACCGTCATCCCCCCACCGCTAATGTTTAGCTTTCACACAAGCTAATGGCCCTCGCTAATTACCTGTAATGGTGTTTTTGATCTGTTTCTAAGTGTTTCAATGCACACAAAGGAGAAAAAAAAACTATACCAAATTACTTATCACCAGCCAAACATGTGGGAAATGTAGAATAATAGATTATTGTATTGGGCTCTAATAGAGCAACCCATATTTCTCCATTTTGTTAATCAAGATTTTTTGTGAATGAGAGGATGTAGATAGGATGTTTTATATCTAGACACTCTTTCATTTTTGTCAAAATTATTCACACATTAGGTAGCTGAGTAGCACAAAATGTTAGAAAACACAAGTTATAAACGTCCTGAAACAACATCATGCCGCACCTGTGCTGCCCACACGTCACTTTCAAAACCCCAAATTCCAGCCCTCACCTATGAAACCCCTTCGGCAACCCACCTACCCTCCACCCCACCTTCAACAAAGGAGAAAACACGGACACACACACTCCCTGAAACACACACACATGCACATACATCCCTAAGCAGCTGCGTCATTATAAAACTCTTTTGAACTTCACACTGGAAGTCAAATGCCACATGTGTCAGTACAAGACAGATGTACTGCAGCTGCCTCTTGGCTCCAGTTTCATCTGTGATACAACCCTCTCCCTTCCCTGCCTCCCCCATTTCCAAACCACCCCCATCACCAGCGACCTCACCCCCGAAGCCCTCCGCCTCCCATCATGCACTGACAACATCCGCACCTTTGAAGTCTCATCACTAAATCAGAGAATCTCACACCACACACAAATCTACAGTTCGAACGAAGTGCATCCTTGTTGTCAAGTTCCAACATTCAAACAAGGAGACAATTAACTAATTATTATTTACAGCAACCAGAGAGTCCATCTTTAGTCATTTGTAATGTTTAAATAATGTTACCTGCCAATTTCTTGTCAGTTTTCATGCTATACAAGCTTATAACAAATTACACTTCAGTAGTGGCATGTGGACCCCCAGTAAAATTAAGAAAATTGCAAGAGATAATCCTTCTTTAAAAATATTTATTGTCAGTTCATGAAATTCAGTCAGCTTGGTTGATATTGTGTATGTATGTGTGAACTCCTTGTGCATACCTGGCTAACAGGGTTCAATGTGTGAACTAGAAGGCTGCAGTGAAATGTCTTCACCAATAGGGGCCAGTATTGAACTCCTTCTTCCCCTCCAAGAGAGCTTCTCTTCTGTTACAGCTCTAAATGCTTTTCTATTGCAAAAGAGGGATGCTAAGTTCAAACTGAGCATAGTTTAAATAGATGTGGTATAAAACAGTATGAGGATCAGTTATATATTATTGTTGCTTTTGTTGTTGTTTTCTGGCATGATTGTACCACATAGCACAAGTGCAACTATGATGGGTTAAAACAAGTGGGAGGAGAAGATTAGCATTGTAGTTCTGGAAAAGAAAAATCTGTGTGATCATCGTTCCTGTTTCACAATTAACAAGCTTTTAAAAATACTTTCACATTTGTATTAATGCCAACTTGAGTCAAAACAGTCAGAGACTTGCAAAATAGTCCATGATAGCCATGTACTGTAAATGCTCCTGCAAGTGATAAACAACAATCTTGAGATTTTGGTGCTCTGGTAGCCAAAATCAACTGTTTAGGGTGTTTAGTGACCTCAGTCACTAGAACAGAGAGGTGTTAAGTAAGAAATAACTAGTATGTTTGCTTCTCAGTTGTCCTGAATGCAGGGGATCTACAGACCTTTTTCTCATTATGGCCGCTTTAAATTTATGTCACAGTTCAGGTGGGAAAAAAACACACTACCCAGAAAAGTGATACAACCCAGGTGTAAGCTACTGCTGTGTGCCAAGATGCACTTCATAAACTGTAACATTTTATCAGTGTATGTTCCCCTCTAAAAACAGCCCTTTTTCTTTTTGGTCTTCTCTACTGTTTAGTCTTGCATTGTGACACCGGTTCAAATAGCTCAGGAAATAAGGCCTATATTGAAGTGGAGAAGCGTTTTTGTTGCTTAGCCAAAAAAACTGCACCTCAAGCCACATAATTTACATTGACCAGTTTCACCCAAACACAACACATCTCAGTGTTTTGTTTTCCAACAGATCTAATTTCTTCAGCTATGAATAAGAAATATTGTCAAAACATGTTGAGATGGTCTTAACAAGCCTGTTGAAGCTTTGCAGTGGAAAAGTGGCCTGTGAGCAGCAAGGCAATCTGGGCTTCTCCCTGTCAGACTGACAGTCATCTGTAAGCCTCCTCCACTATACGTCCCCCCATTGTGATTAGCAGTGATTACTAGCCTGTTAGGTTGTTTTAGATCTCTCATGTGATCTGCAGCTCTCCACCGTCTGGAAACACTTCAGCAGACACACAAGCCCAGTGTTCAAACCTGGACTGAAGCAGGCACTCAGGAGAGACTGCACAGCCGTGTAAGAAAGAGAAGTTTCTTTTCTCATTCTTGGCATAAAAGTCCAGCTCAAATCAGACTCGACTGGACTTGTGATTGTAGTAGATTTAAGCACCAGATACTGTATACATTCTTGACCGTGTATAGTGATGGTGGCAGGAACCGTAAAACACAAGCTGAAATAGTCAAATAACCCCACCACAGATAAAATAAACAGTGTTCAGAGCTGATAACATCCAGTCTGGTCTAAGCATTTCAATGTTGTGAATTAGCTACTGTAACAGCCTAATGCTTGACATTATGTAAACACAGTGAAATGTATATATTTTTTACAATAAGCCAGAATGACAGTAAGTGAGCACCCTTATACCCCACAATGAATTTTAGTAAAACAAACAAACAAATAAAGGTTATTGTACATATTTACAATAGGAGCCTTTTTTGTCTCTCGTTCATGAGCCACTGCAGTGACTCTTGGGAATATGCGAAGAAATACACAACTCAAAACAAACACACAAGCATTCAGACCACAATAGCAACTCATGATTCTTCAATTTTGAAGCTCAATTGTTCCCAAATGTGAGGAAGAACTTTTATTTTTTACATTCCAAAACTTCTTTTTCTAGTGTTTTTCCTCCCTGCTCACTCATTTTCCTATTAATCGGACGCCCTGGGGGGTATTTTAAAAGACTTTGTCTTACATAAGGTGGCAAAGCTCCAAGTATGAGTGGTGGTAAGTGTTTCACAGAGCAGGACTGACATCAACTGTTGGAGGACAGACAATGAATGTGTTTACATACACAAAATGTACTCTGATATTACTGGGGGATTCAAATATTTATTTTAGGAACTGGCATTTGTAAATGCCACATCTTGTTTACAATAACTGGGATAAACGTGAATATGACAGCTGAAATGAGCTGATGTAAACGGGATACTGAGCCATGTAAACATCTTACTCCATTTACTGGTTGGGTTTAGTCATCTGTGCCACCTCTTTTTCCTGTTAGGGTTGGTACTATTAAGAATATTTAAAACTCATTCTCTGAATCTGTTTTGAAAAAATAAAATCCCCACCAGGGGGTCTTTCTCAGACATTTGTTGATGCAATTTGTAGCCAGTAGAGCAGATGAACCCATGATCACCAAACACTTTGCTGAAAATTCAAAATTCACCATTAACATTATCTGGAAACACCAGACTCTTTAGCTGTTTTTCAGGTTTGATTGTATAGAAAATTAATACTAACATTAACTTAGTAGAGTAATAAAACTAGCCACATTGACTTGTAACTTGACATAAAATTACACACAAAACAACAGCGTTGACACAAGATATGTGTAAACCAATGGCCTTCATTGTGGTTTGAACTTAAAGCTGCATTAATCAATATTTTTTATATATCAGCATTAAATCAAATGGATTGTGAACTCATACAGACAAACTCTCAGAGAATAACCACCCAGCTCTGCAGCTCTTTTTTCAGTTTCTTTTAACTTGTTTTTATGGCACATTTACTATATAGTTTGGTCTGAGGACTCTCAACAAGCTGTTTTCAGCAAACAAGCTCTGATAAACCGATTATATGCTACCTGCTCAGCATCAAACACCAGACAGACAAAGTTAGCAACTAGCTGGCGAACATAGTGGAGCTTTTAGCAGCTAAAGAACCAGATATTTCCCTCAGGAGTTGGTGGAGACCAAAAACAGAGCTAAAAAGAGAGTAACTGTTGGACTTGGGGTGATAATTTTGCTCTGTGTTGGCTACATCTGTAAGTCTTTGCTAACATGTTAGCCATAACTTTATGTGGGGTTGTGTGTCTGTAGTTTCTGAATGCATCTGCCCTCTAGAGGTCAAAAATTAATTAATGCAGCTTTAATATCATTCATACTGCCACATGCATGTAGAAATGTTTTACCTGCTGGGCTCTACAGTGTTAAGCTGCGTTAGTATACTGCACAGGACTCCATATGTATTGTACCAGTGTGGGGGGGGATTGAGACTTTAAAAGTACTCATATTACCTTTGTTATTACTGATAGCTGCTACACATTTTTCAATTCTCACAATCTGTTTCTATTCGCTTTTTGAAATGTTTTTTTTCTTAACTATAATTATTTCTTTTTTGTTAGCACAAACTTTATAAAAGAGTAGAAAAACAATGAAAACCTCAAGGCATCTTGTGCACACAACATGCTAATATAACAGAAAACTACATCCAACATAATGGCCTTGCATTGGTTTTGGGTTGCAGAAAAAGTACACCTTTTAAGTAACTGTGTCATAAGCAAGTAAAGTAATTACTTACTTTCAGTTAGCTTTCCCCAACACTGGTATGTACTGAACAAAAACCAGACGTAACACATCTCGGACATTGTTCACAAAGATCTGATTCTTAAGCCAAAATGTTAATGTATCTAGAAAGTTCTGTACAGTGCAAGGGGATTCATACAGCTAATTCTGTGCTGATAAATTAGACTTCATGGTCACAGTTTAATTCTAATACATGCTGTTCACTTAATATTGCATGCTCACATACAACATTACACATTCGTTTAAATTGGTCTACATTGCCATAGCTCTTCCTTTTGAGTTTGTCTTTCCCGACAACATTTGGGCTGAATGTGACTCACTGTAAGCTCCTCTTTAGTGAGTTACCACTGGCCTGTGAGCTGCTATATGTAACAGGGGAATTTGAATTTAATAGCCACAAAATGTGTGTTAGTGCCTGTTCCTGTTATCTGAGGACAGAACGAATCACAACTGTAGACTAAACACAAGGGGAAATGTGATAACATACACATATTCCAGTGGTGAGTCATCTTTTTACAAATATATTCTCATTCTTACCTAGACCTTTTCAGTCACTTCAAGAGAAAAAAAACACGTACAAACAGATAAAATGTCAAACATAGGGAGGAGAAAGTGCAAATATTTTGGCGCCGCTTCGTTTTCTTTTCTTGTTTTTCTGTTCATTTTTTTTTTTAAACTCAGGAACTTCGTAATTTTTCTGCTCCATCTTTCTCTTTCCTGTCAGCAAGCGTACAGATGCCTTCCCTCTGTGCCCTCTGCTCTCGTCTCAGCTTCTGGATCCTTCTCTTCTCACACCAGACGACCTACTGGGGAAAGANNAAAAAAAAAAAGACAGACAGACAAGAGCGGGAAGGAAGAAGAAAAAAAAGAAAAGAAAATGTATTCACTCATCTGTTTTAGTATCCAGCATGCAGATGCGCTCACACAAAGCTGTTGCGTGACAAGACAATGGCAGAAGCTCACTTTGACACACTTACTCCCACACACAATTCAATTAATGTATATAACTTTCATCCACGTCTCACCAGCATCGTTTTCCTCAGTCAAACAATTAAACAGACTCCAGTCCAGACTGTGATTTTTAGTTTAGCTAAGAAGCAAAAATAAATGTACTGTGTCATCAATTTTGCATTGTTGTTTGCCTCACTATGTTTAATATGTCTCTATATGACTTCCATTCAAAGTAACTAGGTGTGTAACAAACGCAAACCATGATACAAGTAACTTTAGTGCAGCAATATGGCAAAATGCGTCACTTGCACAGTAAAGGAAAGATAAAGTCAGTGGCCACTAACTAAAGATTGACTGCTAAGCAGCTGTACCCCACCAACACCCAAACGGTCCGTTCGCACCATCACATATGCTGACGTTATGTTTGCAACCAACCTATAACTCAACAGGTCTCTGAAGTTGTGTGTTGTGTTGCATGGGACAGTCAGTGTGCTGCACAATGGATGGACTGCTCACCCATCAATCAGATGAGTGGGTGAGGGGGGCAGAGAGAGAAGAAGGGAGAGGGAGAAAGAGGGAAGGAGAGGCCTGGGAGAAAAGGAGATGGGTAAAGAGCTTAGATTGCTTACAGATGGCTGTCGGAGGGGAGCAGAGGTCCTTCAGAGCCCTGTGAGAGCTCAGGCTGTGTGTGAATGTGTGTGTCTGGGTGTTTGTTTGTATGCACCCATTTGTATCTGTGTGTTTGCATGTTTGTGCATTCAAATGGGGTTGTGTATATGTGTATGTATCTCCATCTATCTGTTTGTTGTGTGTATGCATAAGGTATGTGTACATGCAGTATGTGTGTGTCTAGACTCTCTACTGGCCTACGGGGGAGGTGTGCGGGGTGGTGGGGGGGTGCAGGTGCACTCTCTGTCAGTGCTGGTTATGTTGACCATGAAATAGAAGTCCAGCTGACTACACACTCTGGAAGCTTCTGTAGTCTCAGACGATGCATTTGCTTCAGAGTCAAGTATTCTGTTCAAAGTTTAAAGCATCACAATCCCTCCAGCTCTCCATAAATCACTTTCACCTGTACTTTAAGTGTATAAAATAAAATATTATGGCCACCTATTTCTACCATGACCATGAGTTGGATCCGGGTGATTACTGTTTGAGCTGTGACATTTTTATGTAAATAAATGTCGATTTCGTTACTGACGGTTACAAAAATTTATATTAAATATTTTCCTTTTTCTACTTTAAGCACAAACAGAAAAAACCTCTATGCAGAATAAGTGATGTGGCTATGACCAGCCACCGCAACTGCAATTTTGGCATACAGTATGTAAAGACAACACTATCTTTCAAACTGAATTTCAAAGAAAAACATGTTTCAGTCGGCCATGTTGCCAGATTAAGTGATTTTTTTGGAAAGTCTGTGCAAAAACACTACAGTAATAAGAAATTTCTGTGTGAAACATAGTCTTGATAAATAACTTAAATCTACTGACTAACTGAACTTACTATCCACAGCAACATTTTAAGAAAATGTTGACATTTTGTGTAAAAATGAAAGGAGTGTCCACAGTAGACAGGGCTCATCCTCTGAGGAGCATGAATGTTCCCAGTAAATTTCTTATATTAGACATTTCTCATGTACAAATAGAAGTTTTTGCCTAGTGACAGGGACTTTAACATCATTACAATCCATCCTCTAGGGATCAGATTTCTAGTCAATCTTGCCACTAGTTATGTAGATTGTTTGGTTTGGACCATATCATCGGATAGAAGAACTCATCTACCAACATTGACATCCTTGGGTCTGGCAACTAGTTGGGCAAAAATCTAACATTAATTTAGGTGAAAACGGGATATAAAGAAATCATGGAGAGATATTTAAACGTTAAAATATGTTTCTCTTTCATTCAGACCAGCTGTTATTTGACTGCAGTTTGGCCTCTCTGGTGTTAATGGATTTATAACATTATTGAGGGTGCAACTCAGGAACAAGAACTGTAGCATTTTGTACATTCAGTGTCATAAACCCTTTACCTTGGCAGCGTTAGTGGCATGTTCTACCTGTTAAAATATGCAGGACCACAATATTTCCTGATACCTCTTTCCAGTGAAGTCATGGTGTTCCTCTCTTTAGCTCAGATAAATGTCTCTGTTGTAAGGAGCTGAGCTACAGTAGCGCTGATGAATCGGCTTTGCAATTACCAGGCTCCAGAGCAGCGAATGGTCCTCTCCCTCCTCTCCTCCCAGTCACAGAGGACACTGTCTGTGCCATTAACAACACAAAGCTCCCTGGCCTCTCCCTGGACACCTTGGCCCCACTTGTGATAAAGAGCTGAAAGCAGATCCCGTCTAGCGGTGAATCGCCTCGTCTCACCTGGGACCAGTCAATAAAGACACTTGGCTCGAGAGCTGGGAATCATGGTATACCTGTACATGGTGGCAGCTGGGGAAAAAGGACTTGGCTAAGGAGATGGATACACAGGCCTGAGTTTACTGTCAGCCTATGAAACAAGGATTTTTGTAGCGAACTCATCACCAGAGTAACAGGTAGTGATGGTGAGCAAAGCAATGCTTATCTAACTGTCACAGTCCTTTCTGTTGACCCCTGTTACCTTTAACACAGTACAGTGTGTCGAGCTGATGTCACAGTAATTAAAACACAAGTGGTGCGGAGTAATTGCTGTTGGCTCTGAGAGGACAGGGCTCTGGGCACTCTAATGGTCCCGCAGCCTCGGTGCCAGACCTGCCTCATAATGCCCTCCTTTCATTCCTGCCTAATGACGGACACAGCCAGGACAAACAGGAGAGGAAGAGACGAGAGAGCAGGAAAGGAGATGAGAAAGGAAGACAGGAGTTTGACATGAAACAGCAGACGGGACACAAAAAGCATATGTGCACATCTGAGTGTTTTTGTCAACGTAAGCCTCACCTGCAGAGCAGTGCAGGAAGTTTAAAATGACATTTGTCAGACGAAATCAGATCCTAAATACCTTCAGTGACAAAGTGGCAATATTCCTCATATTCCTATTTAGTCATCAGTACTTAATGACATGAGATTGACATTTATATGATCATAAACATGTGATTTACAGGATTATAATTAATACACACTATCAGTATAAACCAACTTTCACTGTGAGAAATATGTTTCAAAATCATTTTCTGGGTAGAAATCTTTCAAAGGATGTTTATTCCCTTCTTTTACTGTCCTACAAAACCAAAAAATTCAAATTGGATTCTTAAACCAGAACAGAGATTAGGAAAATGGACATCCTGTATGCTCATGCTGCTGTCTCTGCTCTTAAACCACTGGGTGCCATTTACCACAGTGCCATTCGATTCATTACTTTAGACAGCTCACCGCTGTGAGTGATATGAAAAGGTTAGATGTTCAGTGCTGACATTTAGAAGGCATCAGCATACCTGTGTTTCATTAAAAGGCCTTGCTATCTAAGTTGCAGAGACATTAAACTGCCTTAGTTGAGTTCAAAGTGAACAACCGTGATACCAGATCACAGGATACAATAGTTTGGCTTTAAAAGTTCCTCATACCAACTTTAAACTGAGACTGGTTTTCTGTTTTATGGACCTCACTGCTGGAATGAACTGCAAAACAGCTTGAAATTAGAGACACTCTATCTACACTATTAAGTTTTACTTACTGATATTTTAATAATACTTGTGATTGTTTCAATTAACGTGTGTGTGATGACTGCTATGTGTGACTGAATTGTCTTGTTGTGATGCAGTATATAGTATGTGTATTGTTCTTAAGTCTCCTGTAAAAGAGATCTTGATCTCACTGACACTTCCTGGATAAATGAAGCTTAGCTAACAAACTTTGTGACGGTTCATTTCTGACACAAAGTTAAGAATAGCCAGTGTTTCTATCATCCACCAGCAAACGGATCCAGTGACTAAAAGGGCACTAGTCCATTATTATCCATCATTCACCTTCTATATAAATTAATGACTTTTAGTCCCTGTCAGTCTGACTATGCGCGAAGTTGTTATTCAATACACAACAGCTCATGCTCAACAGCAGCTGATGCATCCTGCAAACTAAAACTTCTGTAAGCACTCACAGTAGATCCTCTAATATCTCATAATTGTGTATACTCATGTTTGATGTATTTTTGTGCGTGCAAGCATTCATACACGCACACCCGCATGTGTTTGCACTTATTCAAACGTATGTTTACGTCTTTCTAAATGGAATTAAGGCTTTTGAAAAGAACATCATGACCCTTGCTGCCAAAACCCATCGAAACAAGTGAAACATCTCTGTATTTTGTTCATTACAGAAAACGAGACCTAATGCTGGGGCCGTCTGAACTACCAGACCTCCTGCTCACCAGTGGCCTGACTGTGAGAAGGATTTACAGAGAAAATCACTACCCTGGGCTTCTGTTGCATATCTCATCTATAATGAGGTTCCCAGTCTCTTCAGAGGATGGATGCTACCCTCTCCAGCACTTCAAAACTCACACAAGGTATTCAGATGTTTTCCTGTGCTGTTGCCAACGTGTCGAGAGTGAGGAGCCTCATACAGATGTGCTCCACTCTGCCCCACATGCTCGCAATCCTTCACCAAAAAGCACGTACTGTAAACTGTAAATATGTCCAACAACACTCCAGCGACGATCCAAAGCTGCGACAGAGCATGATAAGATTTAATGCCTGGCAAAGGCAGCTTGACTTAAAGGGATCCAGGCCATTGAGGATCAGCTAGGCATACCTGAACACAATGGCTGTCTATCTTAGTCAAGGCAGAATGCTGCCATATGTTCTAACAGATTCCTGCTTCTTTCATGCAGGCTTTCTCTGTCTCTCTTTCTCTTCACAATCCCCACTAGCTCAGAGTGCCTGAGTGGCAGCATAAGGAGCCGTATAAAGCTGTCAGGCCATTTACCTCCAGCTCCTAAGCATGAAGGTGAGAGATTCGGTGACCACAGCGAAAACAACCGACCGAGCCTCTCTGCTCTTCCAATACTGGGGCTGTTTATCCTGGCAGCTGTGCCCAGGGTCCGAGAGGCCTGACGTTATGCCCGCTCTGAGCCACTGTTCTCCTGGCGCGGCGGGGCAGCGCCAGGGTAAACACATGACCTCAGTGCTATGTGGCACTGAACTGGCCCAGTGGCCAGAGTCAACAGCACCGACGGGACCAATAATCACTCAGTGGGGGGAATCCCAACAGATCGAAAAAAGAGATTGAGAAGCGTAGGAGACCGAAAGACTGGAAAAAGAGCAAGACTAAAAGATAGAAAGACAATCAGCAAAAAAACTACAATAATTACTTTGTAACATTTGTTGGTTCTTGTTAATTTCAGATTTTTCAGCCAACTTATTGTTGTCCAAGTCAAAGTAGGAACAAAACAAAGATGTCACAAAAGTCTAGAGCTGAATGGATTAGTTGATTGACAGAAAATTTATCGGCAACTATCTTAATAATCAGTTAAACGTTTCAGTAATTTTTCAAGCAAAAATGCAAAAACATTCTCTGATTTCAGCCCGTCAAATGTGAGGATTTGCTTTTTTTTCTTTGTCATGCATGAATGTAAACTAAACATCTTTGGGTTTGGACTGATGGTCCGAGAAAACAAGACATCTGAAGATGACACCTTGTAATGGCCATTTTCACTATTTTCTAACATTTTATAGACAAAATGGTTGATTAAAGGAGAAAATAATCAGCAGATTAATCAATGAAATGAAAATACCATAACTGTGAGTTGCAACCCTAGAAAAGTTGTCTTTTTTTCCGGCCTCTAAATCAGTATAAAAACAAATGTCATTTCTATCTTTATGGTCATGACATGAGATGAGATGTCACTCACTGGAGGCAAAACCTGACTCTTATTGAACCACTCTCTAAAATACCAGCATCACAGATTACAATACACCATCTTAGCCACGGATACACACACCACACATAGCTGCACATCCATACAGATACTCAGAGACATACACCTCAGTGTTTATTACAAATCTCATAAAGCTAAATCAAATGCTGCTGTGTCAACCAGCTGTATCTACTCCAAACTGATGCATTTCACCAATGTGTTAATGGGTTACACAATAAGCCAACTACAGCACTCAAAGCCAGAGGCAGCCGGAGTTAGTGAAAGCGTATTAGTTTGCCTTACTGAACAATTTTGTCCCTTGCCTTGTCCCTTGGTTGCCACTTGTCGTTGAGCTACCTGCAAAAGAGAAAAAAAAACAAAGCTTAAACTTGATAGAGGTGGATGTCTTGTTCTTACTGTAAGTCACTAAAACTTAAAAAATGCCATGAAAGAAAATAATTATAGTATGCTTTAAATATTGCAGAATATTTATTTTTTAAATCCAATGTATCATTGCTACTGCTACACTGAAACAAATTTTTCTTTCACAAATTGAAAGTTTACTTTGTCATCTATGTGTTAAATGTGTTTCACAATCTCTGAGCATCTTTTAACTACTTAAAACGTTATTTCATAATAAAATAAAAGTTTTTTCTTGGCTGTATGATATTTGGATAGTAGCTGGCAGCAGCCTCTCACTGTAAGCTGCTTTGACAGTTGTTAATGATCTCTATTAGGACCAGTCTGTACACTCATGATGACTAGTTTCAGTTTTCCGGCCCAGACAGTGTCTAGGATCCACTAATACATTAGTCTCGTCTAAATATTCATCAGTGAGGCATAAGTAGAGCAGTGCACCTTGTTTAGACTGCCAACACATCTGTTTGTCACATGCACCACAGTTACTTCATCCATTCCTCTAGATGACTGACTGACTATGACATGATGAATATATTAGTAAAAATCTAATGTGGGAATAAATGGAAAAGGTTCTGTGTCTTTAAAAGCACATGGAAAATAATCATCTTAACACAACCAAGTGCCTCTTTTATTCTCATAAATCCTTCATTTAATATTTCTATAAGGGATTTCATGTGTTTTATTTCCGTTAAAGTAGCTGTTAAACTGGAGGAAATGAGTTCTGCATGTCAAAGGGCATCTCTAACTAGCTGTTGAAGGAGACAAGACTCTATGCAGATTTTCCCAGCTGGTCTGGTTCATACCAGGGTCATGACCCTGGTCTATGACCCTGCCAACCCACCCTCAACCATCCTGTTTCCTCCCACTCCCACTTTTCCTCTTACCCTCCTTGCTGACGCCCAGGCAGCCTTTCAGCTCCTGCAGGGAAATGGCCCTGTCCTTATTCAGGTCACAGTAGTCGGTGAACTTGCGGGCGCATTTCTTGGGTTTGGCTTTCTTCTTCAGGTACCTCTTAAACGGCTTGAGTTCTTTCTTGTTGATGTCGTGGCTGCCGTTGTTGTCCAGCTGGGCGAAGTACCAGTGCACCACCCTCTCCTCTAAAGTGTGACTGGGATCGGGCTCAACAAACCTGGTTAGAGTTAGAGGAACAGATAGGAGTGAAAACATGGATGTTTCAAAACTTTGAACGATTGGGATAAAGGGAAGTAGCAAATACACATTCGTCATTGCAATAACACACCAATAAACCAACATACACACAAGAATAAACTGGAGGAAGAGGAGGAAGTTCACATAAATACAGTCGAGATAACATGTTGAATGTGCATTTAAAAGAGGCTGAGAAACAATTCTTAATCCTGCAGGATGCACTACAATTTGACATGTAATCACATCACTTCACACTCAAAAAAGATTGGTCTATGTTGTTGATTTCTAATGAAAATAAATAATCAATGAAACATCCTGTGTCCCATGTACATCTGGATACTTCAGGCAGTCTTCTTTTATATCAGAAACTTATTTTATTACAGCTTTACTTGCAATAAGGTCATTTTAAATCAATTTTCTGCTTTGCTTTGCAGAATGGATTCACCCTTTCAGTCTATGACAAACTCAGTGTACACTGATATGTTCCATGTTATGGACAGCTTTAATCCCAAATACCTTTCAGTCCCATCAGTGTATATAGTTCTAGCACTGATGGAAAGTGAACATCAAACCCTGTCAGTGTCTGTGCCAAGATCTGTGCATCGTCAGAGATAAAATATTAGCGTTCAATTCATAAAACCATAGGGAAGGATTATTTGAGAAGAACCAGAGGAGGTGGACGTTTTCCATGAAGGATCAGCCGTGAGGTATCCTGCTCAGGTACAACACTCTTGGGCCTTCAACGGAACGTGACACTACTTACCTCCCACCACCAGAGGGGGCTGGTGAGTTTATGGCTTGCACCATGTCTGTGGTGAGGGCATCTAACAAGCTTGTAATGAATTCCACTTTCTTCCCCTCTGGGCAGCCTGGCACAAATCAAAGACAAAAATCCATCAAAATTACCTTCCACAACTAATTTGAGTCATTACGGTACAGTGAAGCTGAAGTGCCTCTAAAGCCTCCACACCAGTGAACCAGTATGACAGATGTGAAACGGAAAGCGGCTGTTACACACTAAAAGAGAGCATGAAAACCATGTCCAGAGCTTAATGACAATCCAGGTGTATCTATAAACTGGCTTACGTTGACAATAGCTAGTGACTCATTATGAATATATTTTTAAATAGAGGTGAAATACATAGTTTGGCTGTTTTGTAAGAGTTCAGAAAAGCAGAGCCGAGGCACATGGCGAGAGGTGGAACAGAAGTGTGCGGTGATGAGAGAGTTTTGTTGAGCAGTGCAGACCTGTTAACTTTTATGACACAATTCTGAACACCTTGGGTAGCTCTTTTTAATTGCCCAGATGTATGGTTTTAATAGCACGCTAAACCAGTGCAAATTTTTCCCTCCTAATTGTGTCTCTTAAAGGGAAACTTCAAACGCAGCTGCATAGTAAACTAATCTTCTCATTCTTTTTTTTTTTTCAGTCTCTCCCTCTTTCGCTCAAACTTTCTCAGTCAATCCCCTCCTCCCCTTCCTCTGAGCAGTTGTGGCCTCCTTGTTCTCTACTCTGTTCACGTCTTTTCATTCCTTTTGTGCCAGCTCAAGGGGTTCTGTGGGAGGTGGTCCGCTGCCCCGCCAGGTGAATCCAATTAGCATTTCCTACGACACGACAAGCTCGGAGAAGCACTGCCTTGCTGCGCCTTAATCCAAGTGTTAAATTGGGGTGTTATGAAGCACAAGCCGTTATGTTGTATGCTGCCTATGTGGCAAGGTGTCAAGGGCACAGTGTGGTGCAGGACCTCTGGCAGCGTCGACAGGCACTGGGCCACTTGGATTTGATCTTGTTAATCTGGACTTTAAGACTTTAAAACACATTAAAGCTGCACCAGACAAGGTTATTTCTCTAAAAATATACACATCTTATCAGGCATAGATAGAAGGAGGGTCCACAATAAAGAAGAACTGTGCTAAAATTGAGACTTCCAAATCACCCATTAAACCATTAAAACAAAGCAATGTTCACCTATGGCACATCTTAAACTACTCACAGGTTGCATATGTTTACAACCTGTGGGTAGTTTAAGATTTCTTCAACTAGAATTATCTTTAACGCCTACATTTGTGCAGCCGAAATGTTTGTTTTTTTTCCTTTTTTTATCACATTAATCACTTAAACATTTGTCAGGTTGAGAGTCTAGTTGTGCTTATATGTTTAAACTTAATTCTGGAGAGAAGTTTGGACTGTCCCACCTGCAGAAAGTGATGAATAAAAATGAATTTTAAACTTTTTGCTGAACCTTGGTGAGTAAAAACTTCAGTTCAGATAAAGCTGGGTTCACCAACATTAGATCTTTTCTCTCTTTGGTATAAACTGATCACAGAGCAGCTGGTTTAGTCAACATTAAATCCCTGATCCCACACACTCAGTTCTGTTCATACTACATTGGGTATCTGCAAGTGCGGATGTGTATCTCACCTCTGCAGTCGGGGGGTTTGTAGGCACATACAGTCCACAGAAATGAGCAGATGGCAAAATTTACGTCACTCAAACCCTTGATGTTTCATAGATGCAGAAAGTGTAATTTGGGCTTTAGTGTGTGGTGCTGTTTACTGTTACCACATTACAAAAATTTTGGGTGCTAAAATTATTTCCAGCTGCCACTCCACCACTGAGCAAAATATAGCTTTAAGCATACAAAACATGATCAAGGATGCAGCAATATAATCCAAGACTGCATTTCAATCCTGGTCTCTCTATAGTGATATGACGGGGGAGGAGGAAATGTAAACAGAATTGTTTAGTAGCTTAATGTTAGATTATTTGTTGATAGATTAGATAAGACAAAACTATTCTCCACAAAGGTTTTTAATATATAGGTTTAAAACAAAATACAGTTCCTGAACTGACCCCAGCCTTTGGTCTCGGGGGAAGAGCTCTTATCTGCTCCCCCTAACAGAGGTGGTATTGTGGCACTTTGTGTACAGTGAGATTGAACCTGTAGCTGCATGCTGTTAATAGACTGCCCTCTCAAACACTCTTTTCTCCTCTTGCCTTGATGTGACAACCATGAAATATTGTGCTTTGTTGTGGCGGTTCAGAACATCCCTCTACAGTACATAAAAATATCTCCACTCAGCACCCTTCGGTCTCCAACACCCCCAGCAGCCCCCCACAGCCTCGCCACCACACCCCGCAACACTCACACCTTCCATAAAACATGCCACACATCTGCTGCACAGTCAGGAGTCATGCTTGACTCTGTAAACTCACCAGATGGGGAATTAAATAAGAGTTACAATGCAACCTTAAATGATGGGGAAACAGAGGGGCAACAAAAGTAAGTGAGCAGTAACAAGGGCAGAGGAGTATGAGCCGAGGTTACGACCTCTGGTTTAGAGGAGAGTCTCTGATCTTTGCTGTCGGGGAATCCAACACCACAAAGTGTGGTTTGGTTGATTCTTGATCAGAACCCTCAATCTGGTCAGTTAGTGTGAAGGTGGAAAAAAATTTATTTTCTGTAACAAGTAAAAATAGACTTTCCAAGTCTCCAAGCTGCAATGCTATTAAGTGATCATACTCTTAACCCGTCCCCTGGACAGCGATTGTCAAATCAGCAACTGTGACTAAGCACAGCAGGTCAAGCTTTGGATCCACATGCTGAAGCAGTGTGCATGGGGCTGTAGAAAGAGAGATACTCCGTATATAAAGAGGGAGGGTGGTGTCTTTTTTCTCTTTTAGCCTTTCCAAAACCAAAAATACAAGAGCAGGAAATTAGTCAAATATTATGTTTGTCTGCTCTAACGTAAGCTGCAAAAATTTGCATGTCTAGCTAGCTAACTAACTTACTACCTACAATAGTGACCTGGTGTGTTACTTCCAGGGCCAAGAAGATTTCATATACTAAGTTTGTGTTTACAAGCCCCATTAAGACTAGCACATCCACTGTGTAGTCTTTCCCCGTTGTGTGGAAACGGGACCTGTATGCTATCAGAGTCTTCATTGGATTTGGAGAAGTTTACACTCCAGCAACTCCGGCCAAACTCATTTTCCATGATAGCTTTATGTTTGCCAAACACATCGGATAGTCCGCATCTTAAAAGCCTTTTCTTTTGTGACATTAAAAGTGAAACATACAGTTTGAAAATGAGAACAATTAAGCATAAATCTAACCTTTTGTGTTGCTTATCCAACTATGTAAGCCCAGCAGCCAATGAAAAGAATGAAATCAAACAGTCTAATCTTACATTTTTCCTTATCATACTTATAGGACTACTTTACCTACTTTTACACTGCAATAGAAGAACATTGCTGCTGCCATAGCAACAGTAACTAAGGAGAGCGAGCGTAGCAAATGTCAATATGTGCTAGTGAATATTTAAGCCTCCTCATTGGTTTAAAATAAGGTTTGACACAAGACAATAAATTGAATCAAAGAATGTTTCTGCAATCGCGAGCCCAAACATGAGTTGAACTGCAGAGAAAAGTGAAGAAAACCTGTCAGGTCTCTGCCTTGGAAGGGATCTTCTGTGTCTGAGACGCGAGATCGCGCAGCACCGTCACACTCCGGCGTCTGGTACCTGTTACACAGAGAGGAGAGGACAGCAGGGACATGGCTGCATGAGACAGAAACAGAAGAAGAAGCTGAAGAAGGAAAGAACAAACCTGACTTAGCAATGTGTGAAAAACCTGAGGCATCAAAGGAGAAGCGTGTCCGTGATGACAAATTTGATCAGCCATAGGAAATAAAACCAAACTCAAACGTAGCCTGGAACTGAAGACTCAACAAAACAAAAACACCACAAGAATTTTCCTGTTTTCCTTCGAGGCCTCAGAACAATCTGAGGTGGAGCTTAAAACCAGGAGATGTTATTGGTTCAGGACAAATATCTTTGTCTATCTATAGCATGAAATCTCTTCGCTGCATGCATTTGAAACACATTGCTGTTCTGCCTTCCTAAAACTACAACCTATTGCTCTTTGGCTTTAATCTGTGTCTTAATTGTTGATCTGTAAAGAATTATTGCCGGTGATTAACCTCTCTTTTTATAAACGCGTAATAAATAAATTTGACGTGCACAAAGCTTTGTTTCAGAGCCATAACAAACTGTTCGGCATTATGCGTGGCATGACTCGTTTTCTCCTGGCTATTGTATCAGTGGTTCTTGAATAGGATGGAAAATTGAGCATGTGTGTCTCATTTGCCTTTTCTTTTTTCTTTTTTTTTNNTTTCAAAGTAAAAGCAAGTTGTCATTTCTTTTTTTCACAGTCTGCAGGGCCACTGGTCCAAGATGGGATGTCTGATGCATGACTCTGCACATTGCTGTCCAGAGGAAAGAAATTGGGATGAGTGACATGAGGGCTTGTCCAAAATACATTAAATTCTTATGTGAAGAAATAATCGCCTCAAGGTTGTTATTCAATATCTCTGAAATGCAGATGAGAATTTGGTCTGTAAGTTTTGTTACTATGGATGTGGTTTATTTCAGGGCTTTAAGGGTTGCCTCATCCTGTATTCAAATAGTAGCAAGGCCACCAACTAACTTTCTGATTGTAAAAAAGCCTGCAACTCATCCTGTAAAACATAAACCCTCTTGTGGAGAGAGAATAATGATGCCCCTTCAGGAACAAAAACAGCTCATCTATTTATCGGTGCATGCTTACAGTTTTTCAAACATCCAATCTCTTTCCATTTCGAGCGCTGTGTTTCAAGCTGTAATATTCACGTTCTAAATACAAATCATGAAAAGTTTTTAAACAACCAAAACATGAGCGATGGGCATCATTTATTCAACATTTTTCTGTTGCCTCATCTTCATCCCTGTGACATACAGCTCTTCCAAAAACCCACTGTGCCTCCGCCATTTCCCTGAAAGCAACATAAACAACAGCAACTGCACTGAAAACAAACGTCATACCAAACACTGAGTGTTTATGGCCAGCTAAATGATATTCCCATCAGGGCTTGAAGATAATTGTTTTGCCAAGTGAACCGGCAGCAGCAGCTTGGAGCCAGAATTCTTCAAGAAGTTTAAGGTCTTGGCAGCGACGGTAGCTTTTAGCCATTAGCTCTAGGGATGGCAAATTTGGTCTGTTTGGTCAGTTGGTTGGTCCACCATTTTTGTCCAGACTGAAATACGTCAACAGCTATTTGATGGATTAACGTGAAATTTGGTACAGATATTCATGGTTCCCAGAGTATGAATCCAAAAGACTGTGGTGATCCTTTGAGTTTTGTCTCTGGTGCCACCATGAGGTTCACATTTGCAGTTTTAACCTTTCCTCTAGCGCTATGATAAGGTGAAAATTTAAATTTCTCAAATACTTTGGTTTATGATTATAAACCCACAAAACTAATGACATTCTCATTAGCAACAGCCGTACTTTGTGTTTAGTGTTTATTAGATAATGTCAGCATGCTAACAGGCTAAATGGTGAACATGGTAAACATCGTATCTAAATAACACCAGCATGTTAGCATTGTCATTGTGACCGTGTTGGGATGCTGACGTTAGCATTCAGCCTCACAGAGCTGCTATGGCTGTAGATGCTCACTCTTATTAAACATGAAATTCACAGACTTTACTGGCAGCAAGTGACATTATGTATGTAGAAAACGGCTTCTCATTAAAAATTTTCAGTTTTGCTTGTTCTTCCAGATATGTTGTCCAGCAGTGGCACCAACACAACTGAACAAAGATTATGTTTTTGCCTCAATCCACCTGTTCTGCTAGCAGGATATCAGATAGCCATTCCCACTTTAGCAGAAAAAGAAATAAACACTCAAGAAAATTAAGAGTAAGCTTATTATATTTCCCAGTGGACATCTGAAAGCCATACTAGCTTAATAAAAAACTGGTTTAAGTTAAGTGCGTTTTCTGATAAATGGTATTACCTGGTGGAGGTTCCAGGAATGGGGCGGCCCGTGTCCACCAGAACACACCAGCAGTAGCCTGTGGACTGGTGGCACTGGACGGGTTTGTAAAGGCCTCCGGGCCCACAGTCGGGGATGAAAATGGCCTCCCGAGGATTCTGCCGATCCTCGTCCAGTGCGCTCTGTCGCTCCTGGTCACAAGAGGGAACTTTCTCTAAAACCATGAGAAACACACTCAATCCAGAGGCAACACAATCGGGAAACCAGAAACACACAAAAAAATAATCTGTCATGATTTATAGGGGATGTTTAATATAGCAAATTATTAAACAAAGCATTTATAATCGCGTGTTTGTGTTGCACTTCGGTCTGTCGGTCACTATTTGGAGGCAAGTTGCCCAACATTGCAATTGGCTGTCTGTCAACCAATTTCAACTGTGATTGGTCAGCTACTGCTTGGTATAAAGTGCAATCTCTGTAGCATTTAGCATTCTTCAGCTCACTTTATAGACCAATGGTTGCATGTTTAGGGCTTTCTATTTTTGTTGCTGATGTCTGCTTTGTTGTGGTGCTCTTTGAATAGCTACTCTATACTGTACTTAATCTATATTATATGGCAGAAAAGCACTGTACGTGGTCAGAAGGGAAACAGAGTCACGTACTGAGTTGTGAGAGTAAAAACAGGGAACAGGATTAAAAGGTTTTGTATGCTGCAGGCAGCTGCTGTTCGAAAGGTTAGCCATGGACATACAGTATGGCCCATAATGCAGCTGAATGTCAGGCATTATTCACCACATTGTTGAACAGTTGTTAGAAGTGGATGTTTTCCTTCCATTTGGACAAAGTGGTACACTTACTCTGAAACACATCTGTGATATTTTGAGCATGAAAGGTCATTATTGGACTTGGTAATACTGTAGCAGTTTGACAGAAAAAAATGCTTAACTTAAAGCAGCTCAGTGGAACTTTTCATTTTGTTGATTGTTGATTGTGGCGGTCCCTGTGGACAAAGGTGGTAGTGTTTCACCTAAAGTTATGTTACATGTTCCCTCCGCTTCACTCCCCACCACAAGGAGACTACTTCTCCGGGAGGAGAGCGGGCGGCAGCTCCGGAGACGGACCTTCAGTTAGCGGCTGAAGCAACTCGAGTTCAGCCTGAGCAAACCCCAGCACTGTTTCGTCTGATTTCACGGAAAACCCCAACCCGGTGGCAGGCTTAAGAATAATTATTAGAAACTAATAGAAATAGCCAATCTTCTTGCTGTTGGTCTCGTTTGCTTATGTAGGTCATATAGAGGCATCGATATCAAATTGAGACTGTTTCATAACCAGTTATAAACTCCGTAGAGTACTTTTAAGATCCACTTACTAGCTTTTTTGAGCTTTAACAAAAAAGTTCAGTAAAAACCTATAACCATATAAAACCACCTGTTATTACGTGACAGAAACTCCCCCTTCAGACACGTGATGACAACTGAACCATCTCTGTGACAACTAAGAAACCACTTGTACACAAACAACCCTCACCAAGCTGGATCAACTAATCTGTATCCATGTTGGACATGAAGCACTGCTACCATAAAACCTTTACAAGTCCTTCCTCAGGTTGGATTAGGAAGTCTTTACCCACCACAATCTGTAATATCTGTCTGTTCAACAACAGCCGCTCGGCCCTTGAGAGATGCTCCTGCAACACCTTGTCCCACCACACTGTATTTACATTCACATCCATTTAGCCCATTGCTCACTCTTAAGCCAAGTACAACAGAGCTGCATGCTAAACTTGTTACCATAGCGATGAAGTGTGCTTTTACCACTCCTGATCCATTCTTCATTTTGCATTCAAGTGCACTATGAAGCATTAAGCTACAATAAGAGGGTCACGGTGCTAACCGTTTGGAGCATTTTCTGCAGGGTAGTGACGTGTTATTTTCACATTGTGGAGCTGATTAGTGTCACAGCGGTGCTGGTAGTCTCAGCTCACACAGTTCCAGTAACCAAAGTATAATTGAGACAATACGGTGCAGTCACTCCCTGATTCAAGACATCATCGGGAAAGGAGCTTGTGAAATTACATGTGGGATTTTGAGTGTATTCTCTATCCCACAGTAGCAGTGGAAGAAGCATTCACATCTTTTACTTAAACTGGCTATAATCAATATTTCTTTAACATTGCTGTTAGTAATAAACCCACTCAGAAATATCACCCGAATCTGCAGTTCCTCTCAGCTCTACGGAGAGTTTTAACATCTTTTCGCTCATTGTTTCCAAGCATTGGCCAGCAAGTACAAGCGAGCAAGTTAAGAATGTAGAACATCTACAGCTAAAGAGCCAGAAACCTTTCTCAAGAATCAGTGAAGACCAAAAGAGCTAAAAGGAGACTGAATGTTGGCCTTGCATTCATCAGGTTTCCAGAAAATGGCTCAAAATAAATGCTAATGTCGCTCCATGCCTGCTTTCTGTGTAAATGGGAAATAAGTTTAAAAAAATAAGTTTCATGATAACAACTTTATAGTGTGGATGTTGTATTTTTAGCTTTTTGTACTGCCCCCAAGTGGCCTTGAAAATTAATCAATGCAACTCACTGTATACATCATTTTCTACAGATTTTAACAATTTTTATGCCTTCAGCTCATCATTTCACATTCTCCCCTCTTTTTTGCGCACTGCGTCTCCACCTCACAGGTATTGAAACCTAATAATCCTGCTGTCGGACGGTATTTATATTTGCCAACCTGATGTGTCTCCATAACTCTAACACAGCATGTTGCATGAGCATTCACCACAGCAATCTACAAACTGTACATGCCAGGCAAAAAGGAGTAATACACACAATCCATAGCACACAAAGCACAATGCTGATTGATTTCACCGTTGATTTTGAAACTTTATATCAGTCTTTCTCTAAATGTCAATTTTCAGGAAAATCCTGCTGGAGTTCATGAAGAATGGGATAGATTAATAGTTTCTTAAAGTAGAGAACTAGGAAGGATCCGGACTGACAAAATTAATTTCACAAAACATGATCTACAAAAGTTAAACACAATAATCCTTTGTCTTCCTCCATGGTAATGTTAATAAGGATGGAGAAGACAGTGGTGGCAGGTTCAGCAGCAGACTTGAGGTCTTGCCGAGGAGGGTGGGGTGTGTGTGTGTGTGTGTGTGTGTGTGTGTGTG
>NTHP01000073.1:1290965-1311852 GCA_003416845.1 Oplegnathus fasciatus | reverse complement strand
TGTGTGTGTGTGTGTGAGGGGGTGTTCATGTTTCCTGACTGTGGCTGCCAACAGAGAACCAAATGTGTCCCTACACCAAAGAACTTTTTCTCCTGCGAAGACTCTCACTCAAGTGTTCTTAGCGCTGTGCCGTGGCTCCGGTCCTCGCCAAGGCTCCTTCACATCCAAATTATTTAGCACTGTTTATTATACAGAGGTTATGCTGGCGCCAGGCACTAGGATTCCCAAAAGAAAATTGTTTTTATACATATAAATGGAAAAAGGCTGGACGCTTGCAATGTAATCCTCTCAGTTTTGTGTGGAGGTGAAATTCAATCTACGACTTCTTTGCCTGCCTTGCATTTCTGCTCTATTTATTTTTTTTATTTTTGTTTCTTTTTCAATTTTATTTCTCTTCTCTTGGCAGGAACTGAATGATGAGAAACACAAACCCTTTAGAAAACAAATATTGTCCTGAAAAACAGAAAGTGGATGTCAGGAAGAATTGTAACAATTTGCTCGTTGTTGTGGGGATTTTCTTCGGGGCAAACTGATAATGAACAGATGACTGTCTGCAGTATCTTTCATGAGAACAGGCTTGCCCCATTTTATGCCTTTCACTTTGGCCCTCGTCCTCCAGGCTCCGAGCCAAGTGAAACTATTTTTAAATCATCTTCTCTTTTCCTTATTTCTCAGCTTCTCTCTTTCTCTTCCTTTATCACACATATTTTATCACTCGTTCAATCCCATTCTCCCACTTCTCTAAGCCTTTGTATCTCATTCTTTCACTTTCCTTTTCTTTCTCCCTCTGCTTCTCTCTATCCTAATACCTCCCTCTCTGAACCTACCCTCACCCCACCCAGCGCTCTCTCCTCTTCGCTTCACTCCAATGGCTTTCAGCTGTGGGGTAATCACTGCAATATTGTCTCTAGCAAGCCTTCTCCGCAGTTAAAATAGCGGAAATGTTAGTAATAGGGGAACTCTGTGAGTAGGTATGTAGGTGCATGTGTGTGTGTTTATGACCTAGTGTGCAACAAAACCAGATGACGGAGAGTTCACTCATAAAATGGATAATTTTTGACACAGTGGTGTTACTTTTCAAGACATCATTCGTTAGCATGTTTAGTCGCAGCGTGTTACTGTCGTCGCTTATTGTGCCGAAAAGTAAAACACAAGTGCATGCTACCTCAAACCAAACATGCAAATATGATTAAAAGAAACAAAATCCCTTTTTAAGACTGCATATTTTTATACAAAATCATGCTCCTAGATGACATGATCGCATTATATCCCTTCAGCATTTTGTTTTTCTTTAGTTTGCTTCGCCACAAGGGAGGAGCGGCGGTTAGTGGGTTTCTGGTTCTCCACGCACTTTTATAAATGAGCTGCGTGACAGAGCACTTCCCCCTCCTTACAACACTGGAACAACAGCATGTCAAAATCTGGCAACAAAGCATCTTTTTTGAAAAATGGACTTTGCATTGCTTTGCCTAAGCAAACACGTTTCACTAACACAATCGCTGCATCGCTCTAAATCATAATTATGGGGTATCCAGAGACAGAGAGCCAGTAAATGAGTAACGTAGTTTATGTGTGCACAGGAGAGCTGAGCACTCAGGTTTTCCAGCGTTTAGGGAGAGAAAGACGGACAGAAAGGTTCTGATTCTGAGGAGTTTAAATATTGAGGATTTGTTGCACCAAACCTTCTCTACTTTGCAAACAGTCTTAGCGAGAAAGGAAGAAAGTAGAGCTCTGTGTACTGATCTCAGGCTATCTCTACAGTTGTCTGTTTGCAGTCTCAGACTCTCTGGATTTGGGCCTAAAACCCTGGCATCTATGCAGGGACTGAAGCAAAGTGCCTACTGAATGACACAAGACACACAAACTCACACACCAGGGATGGAAGAAGTATTCAAATCCTTTGCTTAAGTAAAAGTAAATTCTCTGTTAAAAGTCCTGCATTTAAAAGTGCTTAAGACTTAGGATTTCAGAATGACTAAATTAATCGATTATCATAATAGTTGCCACTTAATTATTCGTCGATGGACTAATCGATGAATCTACTAATTTTTTCAGCTCTAATTGAATGTTCTCAAGTATCGAAGGTCAAAGTACTGGCTGTGAACAAGAGTTGGGTTGTGTGTTTTCAAATCAGTTGAGGATGGAAAGAAAGAAAATAGGGAGGGAGAGCAGGAAAGAGGACGAAAAAGAATGATTATGTTAGTGATATTTTGAGTTTATCTCATGTTGGATGTAAAATGTGAATCTTTGAAGTAACTACTATAGTAACTACAGGTATCATATAAATGTAGTGAAGTAAAAAGTAAAGTATTTCTTTCTGAAATGTAGTGAAAAACCAAGAGGTCTACCAAAATGAAAATGCTCAAGTACAAGAACATCACAGCTATGCTTTAGTAGATGTACTTTGTGACTTCCCAACTCTGAATCACACACACAGAAACACAGACATTTTCATATACATACACATGCATATTCACACACACACACATGCTTTCACCAACACACTCATGAACACACACAAATATTCACAGACACAGGCAGAGGAATCTACTTTTGATAGACACACACACATACACGTATATATACTGTACTGTATGCAATCACATACAGATGCAGTCGCAGACGCACACATCGCTCATGTCTCAAACGTGATGACATCTCCCCCTCTGTCGGCCTTGTCGCTTGTACTTTGAGGACACCGGATGCTGATTGGAAACAGGAAGCTGGTGTTTCCACAGAACTTTCAAAGCTGTCACAGTGAATATTTCTCATCTAAAATACAATCCTCAACGCTGCCCTGACCGCAGTTTCCCCCGCCACATCGCCATCATTTACAATACTAAGAAACCCCATATTACAGTCAACTGTTTGTGTGCTCTGTTGTGTGGGAGAGAGAAAACTTTACATCCTAATATAACATGTACACATTTAAAGATATGTTCCCGAAGATTGTCATTTAAATAAACGTCTGTTAAGTCACTATCTATCGCTGAATGATGTAGCACAATGTTGATTGAGCCTATTGCCCACTGATGAAAGCCCTTGCATTTGCAGTATTACGACCCGGGTGTCAGGAGCGACTTTCCCGGAAAAATCACAAGCGCCGCACAGTTAGGTGACCTTTAAGTGAGGTCCAGAAACACACCTGCAATTACTGATTATTGCCATAGGTGCTGTGAAAGACAACGAAATGAAAATCTTCGAGATTATAACTTTAAGGTGGACATTCACATCGTTACTGAAAATATTAATATACGGAGATGGAGAGGCACACGAACATATACACAAGTTTGGCCGGTGTGTTTAAAAGCTGAATTATTTAGATTGACACTGCCAACAATTAATCACCCATGGTAATTTATCTAATTTGATCATAACTTTTTGAAACTGGGGGTACAAAATTTGATTGCAAATCAGTTTAAACTAATCTTCTCATTTTCAAAAACCTGTGTATTTTCAGTTAACATCGGTAAAATCAAAATAGATGAGCCTTAACTATGGGACATTAAAACTCTCCACTGTACCACCTCAAGCTAGGAGACATTACTACTGCACAGCATAACTGAACAATGACATGAATGAATGAACACGTGCAAATAAAAACATTTGAAGACTATTTAATAAAAGACAAACATCAGTCCTATATACGGTATCAGCTAACCAATATACCTATCCAACCCTAACACACACTTACACAGACACACACTCAAACACCCACCACATTCACTCATTAACTTGCTGCAGAAGCGTGAAAGCCGTCCAGCTGCCCAGAGGGTAGTGAACATGTCGAGGCTTAATTGAAAAGGAGACAGAGAAAGCTAAACAAATTACACCGAAGGAAAGAAACCAAGAAACACAATCCTAGCAGTGAAGGGCTGTCTTCAAACTGGGAATGTTTTACATTTAAACTAGTGGCTTTGAAACCAGTTACACCGGAGATAAGTTGATACTTTCAGAGTGTTCACTTGATTACTTTATTTAGGATTTGAGCTACTTCACGGGTGTAGTTTTTATAGTCATCTTAAGATCAATACGTGGCTAATAATTGTATCCTTAAAACAGTGCATGGGTGATATTTAAGTAGGTGGTTGTACTGGGAGAAGGGGTGGGTTTATCAGTGATATGGTCAAGGACATGATCCCTCACTGGCTTCCCACACACAAAATTTACCACCTATGTTTGATACAACTCTGTGTCGGCAATCTATGGGCAGTGTGTTGATAGTGTACTATATCATATTAATTAGGAACTCTTGGCTGTTTGACTGCAACACTGTTGTGTATTAAGTATTCATTTACTGTACATATCAAGGAAGAATACATGCGTAAAGTTCTCAGAATAAGGATGGGTTTCTTTGTCTCACCTTGCCTCCTGGAAGTGGAGCTATTCTGCTTATTCTCCTTATAAACCAGCTGTTTTATCCACAGCGTTGGAGCAGTTATCTCTGCAATGACAGGAAGACAGCGTACAGATCAATAACTGTCATACTGTCAAAAATGATCTCCAGTGAATTTAGCACAGCTAAAGCTTTATTTAACTTCGTCAGCCGTGCCATATCCAACAGTAGCTGCATATTTCAAGCACTTGCACAGCCAAGCTTTACCCACAGAACCAAAATACAAATTGCATCCAGGATCCCAGTATTTCCAAAAATATCAAATATGTCATCTGGCATTTTTGACAGCTGGAGTTTTCCATTTGATATAATGGCGCATTCTTAAGAAATGGCATCTTGAGTCTGAATATTGAAATCTTGAGACACTGCAGCTTAAGAACAATCTGAGGAACAAGAGCTTAAAAATACACAAAAGAGAAATCTTGTGAACGGCATTTTGACTCAAGGTGGTCGATATGAATACATCCTATTCACCTTAGCTAAGTGACAATCTTACCACTGTGTTACAGGTGGAGGAGTAATTAGAGGAGACTTACCATCACCCTCAGGGGGGACATGGGTCTCCATGGTGGGTGTGGGCTTGGAGCCATCATCTGGGTTGAGAGTGAGAAAGAAACGGAAAGAGACTACCATTATTGAGGTTAATACAATCTACTCTCCAGAACTGTTGAATGGTTGGGATTTGCACATGGCCCGGCCAAGACAGATAGAAAAACAGACAGATAGACAGATAGAATAACAGATGAGACAGAGGACGACCACCCACGCGTGGCTCTACATCTCTCACATACACATCAATAAATCAACTCCTCACTCTGACGTTCTCACACCAACGTGATCAAGCTGCACATTTAACACACTCCCTTACAATCATACTGTAAACCACACACACATACGCTCACATACACTCACATGAGGAGACCATCCCCCCATCAGGACCCGCATGAGTGAAATGCAGGTGTAGTATGTGTTGATAGGGACGGAAAGGCCCGTCCACAACTAATCCAAACACAGAGGTGAACCGACCTCTGAACAAATGCAGGAGTGTGAAATAAGACGATTTGTCCCACTAAGGATGCCGTTGTTGGTTCAGTCAGTCGGTTGATTGGTAGTTCCGCCCAAAACGCTGGTCCGGTGTACGATCTCACCAAGTAGCCAGACTGCATTGAAATTTGGCAGTGATAGTGATGTTCTCCTGAGGATAATTTCAAATCCGACCGTTATTGTAGCTCCACTGTCACATCAGAAATCGCCTTTGACTCACTCTTTGGTCCATGAGAAGGATATCTCAAACACAGATGTCTAGATTTCGCAGAAATTTGTCGTGGATATTAATGACATTCAAAAAATGAATTATAATATTTTTGGTTGTCCCCCTGACCTTTTCTCTTGTGCCAGAATCAGCCCAAAATTTCAGCCATTTGTTCTTCATTGCTCCATTTGTACAGTAGAAATATAAAAATGGCCTTTCCTGTAGCATCACCCTCAGGATAAAACTTCTGTGTTTGTTTCTCTGGATGAATAATGGCTTCTGACTCTGAAAAAAGCAGTACCTTTTAATACAGCGTGCACATGCGAACCACGTTACATACTAACCACATAATGTATAACCAGTAGTATTGTTAAAGATCACTGTATCACCGTATTTATGACTTTTCATCACAATTAAACTTTTTGAGAATTCTTCCAAGTTTCGGTTTCCTGCCTCCGCAACTGCAGGCTGAATAAACTGTCAGACTTTTACTTTCAGTGTTCTTAAATGCTGTATGCCTTAGGGGGTAAAAAATATCAACATTTGATCATTCAGTATCTCAAATTATGGAGTACTCTTCATAAATGTCCTAAAGAAACTAAAGTTATTATGAGGTTATATTTAGTGATCCAAAAGTAATCTTTTTGTCAAACTGCTTGCTATCAGACAAAAACTGGAAATGTTTTCAGTCCAATTTGGGAAAAATGCGCCAAACATCTTTTACATTGTAGCTCAGGCTAAAGAAAATATTTTGACAGGCTGAAAGAGTTAATGTCCTGTTTATAAATTGATAAGTTGTAATGGCTCTTAGATAATGCTGTGAATTCAGCTACCTAGAATACTCACCCATGTGCAGTTTTGTAGCATCTGGAACACTCCTTAGGAAATAGTTAAATCAAAAGCAAACCACAGAGAACTGGAGTCATTCTACAAACACTAAAGTGAGTCCTTTAATCAGACGGCGTTTCAGCAGATTGAAACACTCAGGTCAAACTGACCTGATCTGGTCAAACTGTAAATAAAATACAATAGTTACTAGGTTGGTCTCAGACAAGTGCAAACCTGGTTCAAACAACCTCCCGCAGATATGCTACAGATTTCTTTTTGACAACCTTTTGTTTTTTTACACTTTCCGAAATATCTCCATGTAAAACACACTGATGATGCATGCTGAGCATGTTGAAACAAATTCTGTAACTTACAGTATTTGTCAGTTACTGTTTGATCCAGGTCTGGACTGTGTGCTACAAACTGTGAGGGGGGAAAAAAGTTCATGTAAGCATCGACAGCAAACCCTTACCTCAACTATCACCATTACCCCTGCCCCCACCCCCAGGTCCTCCACAACAACTCTCTACTGTATAAAACACCCTCTGAGCAGGGAAACAACTAAAGTGCTTTACAATAGAGAAACCCTGAGAAGCTGCCCATCTCTTCTCGGTTTCAAGAAAGCCTTGTACTCTACATGTATTTTCAGTGAGTTTTCTGAAGCAGAGCAGCTCAAATCCAGACAAGAAGTCTTTTCATTAGTTTCACTTCAGTTTTCCTTGAATTTATTGAATTACTTTGGGGAAACTAAAGGAGAACTGTACAACTACAGTACAGTCGTTCTTTACAGTTTTGTCATATTTCACAATTTCATCAGATACAGTATGAAAAAAGAATACTGTAACTGGAACAAAACCAGTCAAGTTTGTGTAGTGTGTCCATCATTCAGCATACAGTGCTGCCATGGTGCATTTACTGAGGGAGGATTAGTTATACTGTAGTGTCTGTGTCTGAGGTCTTACATGCTCGTTTGAAGAGTTCAGCATCATGCTAACGTGCCAAAGGAAAGAAATGCTAGTTTTAAGATGTATTCTTTAACTACAAAGACCATTTTCATCCAAACCCCTTAAAATTACAAGTGAAACATCAGTCATGTACTCTTCTGCTCTGCGCAAATATGGACTTTGCACAGATCAGATGGAACAAAATCAGGTCAAAAGACAATTTGAACTCTCTTTCTGTCTCTTTCATACAAATAGAAACACTCACACGCATGCACACACAACCTACAGCAGATCTCAACTCACCTTTTCTACCAGAGTTCGGTGGCCCGGGTGGTTTATCGGTTACTGACCCTGTAAAGAAAAAAACAAAACATAACATGTACAAAGCAAAGACTGGACAGCAGCAACAACTCCTCAGGAACATTTAAAGACTTGACTCCAAAATGCTGTTTATCCATTTCAGAAACAATTTACCACCTTACTGCAGATAAATTATTTTGCAATAGCTTGAATCACTAAATAGCTATCTGATGATTTAGAATTAAATTTGATTGTTCCAACATAACACAGAACACCGGCCAACAGTAAAACATCACTCCCACAGATTACCCAACTCTCTGACGTCTTGACTTGGAGTTAGACGCAGAGGTTTACCAAAGTTTGATGGCTACATTCTGTTAGTACTTGATAGCAGGCACACATGGAAACATTAGGCTTGTTGCATTATCTTAATGGTGACTAATTCAAACCTGAGTGATCTGCACCATCTATGGAGAGTTACTATCAAAAAAATTAAGTTTTACATTTCCAAATATCATTCTCGTTTGGTACATGCAGGTAGTCGGTTTCATGCATGGATGCACGGAGGAAAAAAGCTAAATTAGACAACCAATTACAATAGAAGGGCAAAGGGGGGAAATTTTGAGTGAAGGCAACTGGAAGGAAATTTACTACCTGACAATCCACTTGTCCCAGCATGAGTTCCCATAAATTCACGGAAGTTTCCTGCAAATGTATGTGAGATGATTGATTTGGGTCATAGTTTACAGGGGCGTCTGAGCATGTCAGTAAAGGTTATTTGTTGTCAGCTGAGAGGGAAGGAAATGTAAGGGACCGGTGTAGCAGCTGTATACAGTATCAGGGTTATTGTGCCCAGATTCTGGTTCCAGTGTCATACATACCTTTGCAAGAAACAATGAAGATATTGGATCTTATGCAGGACAGAAAGTAGACAAGTAGACGTTGTGTTGTGCCAGTTCAGGATTTCATAAAGTTTATTTAAACCTGGACACTTGACAAGATTTCTTCCATTGAGAGCTGGTGGAGTGCAGGAAAAGTCACTGTTGTAGAAGTTCAGATCTCACAGCACACCAGAAAGCTAGAAGTCATTCTTCATTTCTGCATGAGATAGGATTTGTTTTTGAGTAGGGCTGCAACTAATGATTATTTTCTTATTCGATTAATTTGCTCATTAATTTCTCGATTTTTCATTTAGTCAAAAAGTAATAAAAAAAAAAGCTCATCACAACTTTGCAGAGCCCAAAGTGACGTCTTCAGATTGCTGAATTTGTCTGAACAATGGTCCAAAATCCAAAGATATTTAATTTACTATCATATATGACAAAGAAAAACATTTAAGAAGCTTGAACCAGCAAACGTTTGGCATTTTTGCTTGAAAATTACAGAAACGATTAATTAACAATTAAAAATAAATTAATGTTAATAGAATCACCGCCACAAAGTAAATCTGGGTGGAGCGTTGGCATATAGTTCAAATCTGATAACTTTGACAATTTTTTTTTGACATTGACTTATTGAAAACTATCAGGACATTGGTGTCCTTTGAGGGAATGGAGAGCTGAAGAATGTAAAATGGAAGAAGCTATCGTTATTCTTGCTCTGCTGAAGCATAATCTGCACACAAGAGATACAGCATAGTTTGCGGTCAGTTGTAAGACACGAGCAGATGGTACAAAAAACGTGAATGAACTGTGTTAACTTACTGTGCAGTTAGCGACAGAGACCGCAAGTAGTTACTCTGTCACAAAGCTTTCACACCACCTATCTTGTGTGGACACAAATGAATTTTCTCTTTTCACTTTCCAGTGTGACAGGGAACTTGCTGCCTGTCTGTTTTCTCCAAATACCTGAACACTCTGGGGTCCTGATGTGCACAGAAGAGTCATTCACAATGAATTGTTCGCTCCAAAAAAGCTTTCTTATCTGGTGCAGAAATAAAAAATAACTTAAGATTGACTCTGAACTTCTACTACGCTTAATTATGCGTTCGTAAATGGGAAAATCAGTGTGGTTTTCTAGTATGAATGGATACGTAACCATGCTCCATCTGTGAACCTTACTGATTCTATTCAAAGGACTGAAACCTAGCAGGTGCCAAGGGAAACCGTACAGGTGATTAGTGGCACAAGTGGGAAATACAGATAAAAGAGAAGGCACAGAAGATTGAGGCAGAGAGAGACAGATAAGGAAATTGAGAGAGGAAAAGATACAGAGAGAGCGGGAAGCCTCTGGCGGTCTGTTGAGCAGCTTCAGAGGGGCATGCGACCACTCTCACCACACTCTCCACACAAAATTTGCACCATATGCTCTAGTGGCTGTGCAATCCAATTCTGGCAAAGACCCCTGTGTATTATCTTCTGAGGGAAAATGATGGTGATTATCATAAAGTGTTCCCATCCAGGATGAGTGTGCAGAGCCCCGCTCTCTCTCCTCTGGCCTGCTGAGAGCAGTTAGACGAGGGGGAGAGTGGGAGGGCCGAGAGGCCCCTGGATGTATGGCCATTAGCCTTCTCGTTGACCTTGCACCTGCTATATGCCACATGACATGTAATACACATGTGCCCATAGTATGGCAAGACAGACCTTCTTTAACTGTAACCCAAAGGCTGTGTTCACTCTTTATCCTTCATCAGCATAGTTGGGCTTCTTAGCAGTCATTCATTTCAGATGTAGGGTCAGTTCACTGATAATTTACTCAGTTTAAGTTGTACCTTGATTGTACTGTCTAGTATACTAATATAACGCACCCATTCTCAATCGTTTCTTTGATATGGAACTGAAGCCTATGAATAAAAACTATATCAAGTTGTTTTTGAAAAGCCTAATTCCTAAAGTGACCAAAAGTTAATTGTTCCAAACCCCAACGACTTGGCTTCCAAACACTCTTGGCTCCAAGATCCTACAAATGCAGCCATTATTGAAATTTTTAAATGCTTGTTACTGCATGCTGCCTCTCCACCCTAATAAAGAATTGTCGGGAAACATCTACCGGAGTTTTAGTCATCCAACCTGCTAAACATTACTCTGAAGTAGAGCTGCTCTAGTTGCACAAATAACCAAGACTCTAATCACTAATGTGCACAGTACTGAGGCAGGACAGATGGAAGCTGTGTTGGCAGCAGAGTCTTGCACATCGGTTTAACGTTCTAAGATTCTTTTGAAACTCTGGGCATTTCATCCACAGGTTGCCAGGCTGGTTTCCCCCCAGTACCTGAACACACCGGGGTCCTGTTGTGCACAGAGGAGCCACTCACTGGCTTGCCGTCACTGGTGACACACCAGCAGTAACCTGTCAGAGTATGGCACTGGACCTACAGAGGAAAAAAGGTAAATCACATCAAAAACAATAGCTTTGCAATATACATGATTTGGTTAGTATATTTGAGTACAATCAAAGATTTCTGTCAGTGAAGTGAAACTGATCCCTTGGATGATGTCAAGAGGATGGTTCACAAGAGACTCAGGGAAAGTGGAAGAGTGAGTGAAAGTAAGAGAAAGATGAAGAGTAAAAAACAAAGGAGAAGACATCTGTGGAGGTAGCGAGACAGACCTGGGCAAACGTTCCATCCTCGTTGCATTCTGGGATAAACATGGACTCCTGAGGTCTCCTGGCTTGTTCCAAAGCCTGGTTCCTCTCAACACGACACTTGGACTGACCTGCATCTGTAACAGATTGACAGGACGGCCTGCTCTCATACACCACGTACAAATCTCCAGCACTGCTGTTGTTTTGTATTGAAGACGCTTGTTCTTCGCCAACAACGCCTCGTTCGCACCTGGGAGCTGACAAGTACAACCACAGTTTACTACTGTTGGCCTCTGAGAGCCGTCTGATGTTTAAGTGCCTTGCTCAAGGGTATCTTTTTGATAGATGTACAGGGAGAAGAGCATTATTTATTCCCTTTCTGCACTGTTTTTCCGATCAGAGTTTTGAGATATTTTTCCAACCTTTTGGCCATCACCGCTGCTTTTCTTTCCTGATGACAAGCAGCCTTTAACAAGTTTTGAGCACAGGATAAACCGCAGTGACGGTTGCTCATGATTCTGAAAAAACTCTCCATCCAAACTGATTTTAAAAACCTTTTACAAAGACCTTTTATTACACTATTCGAAAAATAAAACAACACATTCCTCAACACTGACCATTACCAGTGCCAGAGGTAGACTATGAGCACCACATTGTTAGTGCTGAGGAGTGCGTCATGTTCTCTGCACTGATATTTTAAAATGTCAGTGGAAACTGAGCCTGTGTTCCTGCAGCTCTGATGAGCCAGACCTGCTCTCCGGGGACAAAGATGGAAGTGGCTGAAAGGTCAGAGAGTGAAGTCGGCTCCACACCAGCTGGTCACTGGTTCAAAATCCCATCGGCAACTACTGTTTTTATTGCACTCACAGCTCCTGTGGAGTTGAGCGTCACATTCAACTGTTCGTGTATACACATTCACACCGGGGAGCTGACCAGTGCCACCGCAGTCCTCCACTTTTGGCAAACATTCTCCCTGGATAAATAAAAGCTTAAAAAAAGTCGTCTCTGGACCTGAGAGGAGACAGACATGTTGTCTCCTCCAGAGTAAAAGACTAACTGAGCCAGAACTGGGTGATGAAGTCACCGAGAAGGACAGACATGGTTACATGAATTTATAAACGAGGACGTTGACAGAGTATATTTAGTCTTACTTTAGAAACAAGATTCATTAAACATTGTAGTGCTCGTGTTCGAAGGAGAACAAGCAAAAACAGTCCAATGTCCTACTGAAGACCCTCACAACTCATTTAAATAAGTCTGATTTATGGAAATGTAAAAACAACTGTTTTTACAGCAGTTTGTCCATTCATGCCTTATGCTTGTCTGTGCTTGTTAGCTGTGACAAGGCAGAAACAAAAGCACATCCAAAGGTTTGTTTCTTTATTTTATTTATTTTGTAAGGAAAGCCAGTGAGGTACTGCTGCAATAATGAACATCCACCATTTCAAAAATCCACACTTTAACTTTGATGGATTGCAAAGTACGTAGTATACACAAACACAAATATATAACCTGACTGAAAAAAGACATAATCATCATGAATAATGATTTGGTTAATGATGTGTTGATTCTACCCATGTTGTTTATTCACAGGACTGCCTGTTGTAATGGCCACAATAATGTGTTTGTTGTTGTTTGTGGTTGTTTGCTGTACCTGTTAGTAATTTATACGTCCTGTAGTCAAATGTATCTGTTGTGTTTAATCTGAATCTCACGCACGCCTCAGTAAGCCTTCGCCAGGCTTTGCCATTGTAAACAAGGATTGGTTCATGAACTGCCTGCTTAAATAAAGCAGCAGTTTCATTACAACAAAACAGGCCTGCCGCATCTGCAAAGAGTGTGCGAGTGTGTGAGTTTTGCCCGGCTTTCCTTTCCTTGGCACACCACAGATATTATGAAACAAAACCACGCATTACCATACAGAGGGAACAAAGTTCACTCCAAAAATGGATTTGGTTGGGACTGCTGTTTTCCTAATGGACAGTGGGGCTGAAAAAAGGGGGGAAAATGCCAAGTGCCAACCTTGACTCTAGACCTATCAATCTCTGCTGTTGTTGAGTGGCTGGCATCCGGAGACTGAGGAAGTGTGTGATCCTGGTCTGTAAAAACTTACACGCCTACAGAGAGGCGGAAAATGAAAGACATCTTCTCACACAGTTCCACTTTTCCCTGTCTGGTGTTCACTTTGGGTCCAAGCAGCAACATCTTAAACATGCTTTGAGTCTCAAGTAAACCAGCATATTTTTGCTTTCTAAGTTTACATATATAGTCTCAAAGGGGAGATTAGGTTACAATTAGATACAAAATGATTTATGTAGACTTAGAGGTTTCCTGGTTCTTACCTTTTAGCTCCAGGTCTCTCCCCTCAGATGTGGAAGTTGGTGCTGGAGCCACCGGCAACTGATCGATTTTCACCCAGTTTTTACCTGACAGACAAAAAAAGTCACATGAATGTCTGTGTAGTCTGAAAGGTCATGGTTAAGGCGCATTAGAGATGCATACATTAGCCCATTAACTCCATGTTGTTTTCATACTTAACAGTACTGTTGACGTTTTTGTTGTATCAAAAATCACAAGTAGGACAGCATTTCACTTTTAAGTTGTTTATTCATGCACAGACGTTTCAGGCAGATGTCCTCAGCATGCAAATTGGCAACAGTGGCAATCATAATGTATATCATACCGTACGTTTTTTGGCTGATTTTCTGCGGCACCTTCCCAGCAGCCCTGGAGGCAGGGGCGGGCAATGTGGTAATATATACAGTGAGACAATATATATTTGTCAACCATCAGAGACTTTGGCATATCGTTTATACCATGTAGCGATCCCTCTAATATCTCTGTATTAGTGAGAAGGACTGCTTTAATGGCAAAATTGGATTTTGATATGAATGATGCATGAATGTGAGGATGTACTTAGATTTTTCAGGTATTTAATTTACTGGATTAGCCAAAAACACACATCCCTGTCTGGTTATTTTTCTCCAGAAAATTTATTATATTACAGTGATATCATGGTTAAAATTACATGTACCATGGCAGAGTATTTTATCCATATTGTTCACCCCTTGAGCTCAGTATGTTGTGAAAATGTAAAGACTAGATTATCGATTATATTATTATCTGTCACGCAGTACTGCAGTTGTAAGCACAAACTGTTTAGAGAAAACCCCTGTTGGTGCATTCACGGAAACTACAATGAACAAGACTTGAAAGATTGTGTTGAAAAAAAAACAATGTGCAAACAAAGTGGCAGATGAATCTGAAATCTGATTTTCCTTGAATGCACCCTGAGAGATTACTCACTGCAAAAAGGTTTCAAGTCTCTTCAAGAAGATTTTCGTGGCATACATAGACTGTAACCCTTCTCACCTCGACACCGGCCGCGGTGTGCCAGTGTCAGTGTTTTATCCTTGCAGCGCGCCCTCTGCAGCTCACAGCCGGTCTCATAGCTCCGCCCGTCTGAGCCGCACACCGGCTTCCCCTGCGTCCGTGAGCAGATGACCCCACAGTGACTGTCTCTGTCTCCGATCAGCCACTGCAATGAGAAATACAGCAACATGTTGGCATAACAATGTTGCAATACATGAGAAATTTAACTCAGGTTTCACATAACACAGCAGATACATTTTAAGATTATTTAACTTACAGCCTCTTTTCCTCATTCCTTGAAAAATTTGTTCGCTCTTTCTTTCTCTTTGGCTCCTTTTCTTTCTTTCTAGTTTCACCGTGTTTGAACAAAGGCTGCATTCAGCTGAATCTGTGATTATGCCAAAGTAACGTACAAATTGGACTCATGGGTCACTTGCCCATTTTGCTCAAAACATTTCTTTGCTCCTCGAACACTTGTCGACCGCTGCCTTTCTTTGTTTAGGCTACTGTAATGAGGATGTGAGCAGCGCTGCACTGAAGCTCAACCTAGAGGCTAATTTATCTAATTGATCTTTGGCTGAAGACAGGTTGAACCTTGATTAAGTTTCAAAGGAGCCAAACCACATTTAGAGCGATGGGAATCCTTCTCCCCCTCCCCCCAGATCTTTACTCATGATCTATTAGTGAGTCGATTCTACTCTGCTGTTGGAAGACGGCCTTTTTTTCTGACAGCAGTAATGGTTCTTGGCTTTGCAGCTCCCTCAAATATATTTAAGGTCTAGAGGATTTCAGGGGAGCTCAAACTTTGCCAAAAAGATGGAGTTGTGTGTTAGTGAGGAGAGAGAATAGGTGTGCATTGAGCAGCACCAGAATCGTCTGCTGTGAAAAGTGGCCCAGCAGCGTACCTGAGCCAACTCTTGTTGAAAACGTTTCAACTATTTGAAAAAACACAAAGAGCTCTTGATTTGTCTTTTCTCGCAAGTGATGATTAAACTTTGTGGCTGCTCAAACACCTGTTTCATAAAAGACAAAAACAGAAAATCAAGCAATTCTCAAGTAGGAAACTGCATGTGAAAATGTTCTCAAATGCATTTTTCACCCAAGGCCTCTCAAGCAATTACCCGAATGCTCGTTGGAGCTCTGAATCCGACACAGGAGATCTCGTTAAGGGCAGGTACGGAGGCAAGAAGGTGGTGGAAAATGAGACGCAGCCAGAAACAAATGGCACCGTTTCCATCCCTCACTTGCCAAATCCTATCGGACGATCTGAGGCAGTTTTCAAAATGATCCACTGTAGAAATGAAGCATGTACACAAGCACAATTTCTCTCTTTGTCATTCTCCGTCTCCCTCCTCATCCCAATGCCCGACTCAAAAAAGCTGTATTTTGAACAACATCAAAAATGTTGCTTGGAGACAGATTTTCTCCGACATATAAAGTGCAATCAGACAAACCTGAACAAAAGTGTAGATGGTAACGAAGCCAAACCACTGATGTCATGAATGAGCCGGTGTACAACTGGATCTCATATACAAATGAATCACCAGGAGTTTTCATCTAACATGCTCTAAACAGATTAACTGTATGGCAATCTCTTTTTTCTCCTGTCAGTGCACTTCTGTACGTCCATCTGTGCCTTTGTGTTGGTATTATTATTATTATTATAAAGAAGTCAGACTGCTGCAGGAACAGTCATCCTGTCTGAATTCTTTGCCTCACCGCCCATTCTGCCCTATAACGACGAGCCAATAAAATCATACTTTAAATATCCGCCAGTGACACTATTTTCCTCGACAATTTTGCTTTCATTGATCAGGTGACACTAAACACTAATCACATATAATCTGCTCTTTTCTTTAAGAATTCAGCTTAATTTGAACACTATCTAAAAATCCCTCTACTTATATGTAATATAATAAAACTCTGTATTTTGCATACTATAAATTAGCAAAAACAAAATTTTATTTTAAAGATTAACAAGTCTGAGAGTCCTTA
Organism: Oplegnathus fasciatus; assembly: GCA_003416845.1. NCBI lineage: Eukaryota > Metazoa > Chordata > Actinopteri > Centrarchiformes > Oplegnathidae > Oplegnathus > Oplegnathus fasciatus. The sequence continues at coordinate 1,295,240 of NTHP01000073.1, read as the reverse complement.
CAGAGCTGCTAGACACAGCTGTTTGAACTGAATGCTAACATGCTGATGTTCACCACCTTAGTTTAGCGTGTCAGTATGCTAACATGTGCTATCATTAGCACTAAACACAAAGCACAGCTGAGGGTGAAGGGAATGTCATTAGTTTTGCTGGTTTTTTGCATTGAACAAATTCAAATTTTCACCCGCTGGTGGCGCCAGATGAAAAGTCAGGAGATCACCAAAGTCATTACAATTCATCTTGACGGAGACATGAATGTCTGGACCTAATTTAATGGCAATCCATCCAATAGATGTTGAGATATTTCAGTCTGGACCAAAGTGGTGGAGCGACCGACCATCCCTAAAGCCACGCCGCTAGTGTGGCTAAATGAAGACTCACCCAGCCACATTGGCAGCAAACTCTTACTACTTGAATTTTATATTCTTTGTCATATTCTGGCTAATATCCCTCTCTCTGACGAGCTGGAAACAACACAGGAGTTTAAACTTGTTAAGGCACGAATTACAAATCCAAAATGTGGTGAGGAAAATGAGACGCAGGTCAGAAAATAATCTATTCACAGTCCTTTATGGTTTTTTTACTTTACCGATACCAGAGAGTATCTGCCAGCGCTGACAGTTATGACCGTCATGAACATTAATTTCTAAATCCCAGCAATTTAATCAAAAACTGAATCCAAAATTCAAAAAGTGAGAAATCTGCCAAATGGTGAGCTAATATATCACATGTGTCCAATGTAAATTAACTGGTTTCAAGACTTTGTTTGGCTCATTTTCATCATGTTAGTGAAGAAAACCGCCTTTTTCTGGCTTATTTTAATACTTTTATTGAAACGCAAGAAGTCTCATTGGAAAAAAATGTGGAATTATTTCACCCCACAGGCAAGATATTTTAACTATGCCTAAAAACACAAGATTTTACAGCTAAATATAACACTAGGTAGACTGTTTCTGCATTTATTTGCAGTGGAGAAATTATCATGGTAATTATCACGGCTGTCACAGCTGTCAGCACAGGCAGATACTCCATTATCTGTAGAGAGCACAGAGAGAGATTAGACCTTTCCTGAAATAGAAAAAGATACTAGAGCTTCAGTATCTGCCAGATAAAATCAGGAGGTGAGGTAACAGGGTGGCAGGGTGGTCCAGAGTTTAAGAAAGTGTCCTGAAACTGGAGGGTCACAGGTTTAATCCCCACATAAAACAATGTATCTGTTAAAATATCCAAGTTCTGAGCACAGAGAGACTATTTTGGCTGCTTTATCTCCTCCAGTGAAATAATACTTCCCTTAAACTGATACAAAAAACCCCCTCGTATAACAAGGTGAAAGGAAATTTAAACAAAAGGGGAGTAATACTTTAGAGAATACAATGGGACACACATCCAACTCGCCTCGCTGTAACAATATGTCCAGAACAAGCCAGACAGTTTAATGTGATTTCAGCCTTGGCATTGAAGCATGGTAGAAAATCTCTTGTCAGACAGCTCAGAGTAAAACTAAATCATGATGTGCCTCTTTATGAGAAAGTGCAGGCAGGGAGGAAAACATAGCACATCATTTCATCTTTAACTTGCCTGTCTTCCTCTTGGCTTCGGCGAGGGACAGGAATAATTCAGTAGTTGAAAAAAAGCATTGTTTCTCATAACTCATAATTTTTTATTATTATTTCATTATACGGGTAGTGGAGAGAACCACCATTTTAACTTTCTGTATAAGAAAGAAGTTACATATTTCTTCCACAGCAGAGGTGGTTAAAAGGAGTGGACTAGACTGAGCCAAAGTACTGTGGATGGAAAGCAGTTTGTCTATGTGATGAACTGTTAAATCCTTAAATCACTATCTAAAGCCAGCTATTCTAAAAAAGTGATTTATAGTCTATCTGGCCACTCCTCCAGGTTAAGAGCCACAGAGTCTGGCCTCTGCCCACAGACTGACCTGTCCTCCTCATCCCTGACTCACAACCTTAATGGATGCAGCAACTCTACCTCCACTGTCATAATAAAGCATTAAATCACAGATTTTGAGACGGCATTGTCCGGTAAGTGGAAATAAACACTCCTACCAAGTCTCCCACACGTAGTCATTTCTTAGTCATACTGTCCCACCCACAGACTCATCTCCCGTAAAGGTGAAACCAGAGACTCTGGTACATCAGAAAAAGTTTCTCAATTTATGGTTGGGTGTTCTTTTATGAGTTGAAGAAAAATTTGTGCTCGTGAGAGCAGAAAAATATGGTTCACATACTGACAGGAACATTTTGACTACTTGTTCAGCTTTTAAGGTGTAGATGGTGACTGTCTACTATGTCTAATTTACACTTATTTGATCTAACATACGTATCTAACGTGTTTGATCTAACAACACACAGAAAAAAACAGAATTTATACCAGATACTCTCAATAAAAAACACTTACACAAATAAGAGTTTCAAAGGTACCAAAATCCACCTACCTGCTCCTCTGAAACTCACTGAGTTTAATCCGTACAAAAACCAAAGTATAAAAACAGCAAATTGTGGTTTTACAGCGAGTTATGTTCTGGACTATTTCTTGGGGGGGAAAAAACACAACTTGTTGTTTTTACACTTTTTTATATGGATTAAACAAACTGCATATAAACTGTTAATTAGTGAGCTTTGAAGGTGCTGGTGAACGGATGTTTTTGCCTTTTGACAGAGCCAAGCTAGCAGTTTCCCCCTGTTTCCAGTCTTTATGCTAAGCTAACCGGCTGCTGACTGTAGCTTCATATTCAACAGACAGACATGAGATTGTTATCGATCTTCTCGTCTAACTTTTGTCAAGAAAGCAGATAAGCGTATTTCCCAAAATGTCGAACAGTCCCAGATAATGGCAATTAGTTTAGGCCAGTTAATGATGAAATCCTTATGAGAAGCTGTGTAACGTACTGTATGTCATTTAAAATAAATATTAATACAGAATTTTTAAAACCCTAAATTGCTTGTGCGTAACCATACTTCCCAAAGACCTGTTTCAGATTAAAACTACCCTGGCGAAAACATCTAAATTAATGGAGAAAGGTAAATCAAGCCTCCTGGAGAGAATATCAAATAGCAGACAGTAAACTAAACCCTATCTAATCTAATCTGCTGACTCTGGCTCTCTGCACTGTATCGCAGCCACCTCTCAGGTCTGATCGAGTCTCACAACAGTTTCTACGGGACTGCTGTTTTACATGAGTTCCTCACTACAGTAAATGTGCACGTGGTTCACATTTGACTGCTGTCAAAACAAAGTTCACTCACACCAGCAGTGAATAACACTGAGCCTGGATCACATGGTATCTAAAAAACAACTCTCTTAACCAGCGGGGACAACTAGATGAGTGAGGTTTGTCTTTTAGCAACACACAAAGTCGTTTGCAGGCAATCAGCAAAGCATTTAACAACATTCTTACGCTTTTCTGTGGTTTCCAGCTTACCAAATACTATCTGAGTTGTCCTGATGTGGTAAACCCCACCCATCTGGCAACATAAGGAGGTTAAAACAAATGCTAAGAGTTATTTTCAGTTACTGTCTGACCCAGGTCTGTTTGACAGCAATCAGCTGCTACAGTATTAGCCAGGACGACGGGACATGGCATTATCTCCTGAGGGAAAACAGCCCCTCCTGTTAGGCCAATAATGGCTGGGGTTGAGACCCGCCCAACATCCCATAATCAAAACCAAACAAACACATCTAAATTAAACAGACTAACATGTAACAGGAGCTATTGCTGGATCTGCTGAGGAACACGCACTGCTCAAAATAACATTAATTACCTGAACCTGTGGGGAGAAACTCGCTCATACTCCCTTCCTGCAGATCATTATATAAAGTTTTACATCATAGTGCAACAGGCAGCACATTAAAGATTAACAGCGAGGCCAAAGTGCCAAATAACATAATGGAGTATTGAATGCACCCCTGAGGGAACAGTCTCACTTTAACAACCGCTCAGAGGCCCTTTCCTTTAATTTCTAAATAGAAGAACAAGAAGAGATGCGTGTTTTCTGTTCATCTTTAATTGACAGCGAAAAAGCTTAGATATAAATCCCCCTAACATTGTGAGGACATGGTATCCTCCTCTGCCTGATAGCCCACCAAAGAGCTGAAGTCAAAGATGAGCTGAGGGTAAAACACCAGGGGAGTTACACGATGGTTTGGTACTGATATCTTGACCGGGAAACAATGAGATCTCACATTTAACAAGCCAAATTCCCCCTACACACACACAAATACGCACTCTCTCTCTCTCTCTCTATCTCTCTCTCTCA
>NTHP01000073.1:1271984-1283559 GCA_003416845.1 Oplegnathus fasciatus | reverse complement strand
AAAAAAAAAAAGGTCTCACTCATTAGTGATTTTCAGCATTGATATTTTTGATGCAGTACATGCAGTAATTTGAGTCACAAGATATTAAATATCAATCCCCAGATTCACTTAATTTGCTGTGGAGATTCTAAATCCAACAAGGATTTATTTTAATGTTTTGGCGACCACCTGACCTTTCCTGTAGTACCAGCCAAAATTTCAACTTCAAGAAACAAGAAATGTCAAAATCTTATGGAAGAATTGTCATAAAATTCCTCCGTAATTGCATGAAATTTCCTCTAGCACCACCCTTAAGCCATAGGCCACCCTTAAGCCAACTTAATACACAAGAAACATCAAAATGTTCCAACTACATTGAAATTTGCTCTCAAGATCCTCAGAGAATAAAAAGTATGAGTTGTGTAATACTGTGGCCTTTTTTCTAGCGCCACCATTAACCACTAATTTCCATGTGCACATACAGTATTATAGTATAATGCATTAGGCTGGTTGTGGAGTACGTTCATCATCCCCAGAGGAAGAATCCTTTTGAATTTCCTGTTTCCATCATCGATTTAATAGCACTATTCTAAATGAGAACAGAGGGGTTCTGGGAACAGCAAAATCATGCATATGTATGTTGTTGCAGCAGTATTCAAAATCACACCACCATACAAGAAAAGAACCCAAAACCACAAGCTTCGTCACCAATAACTGTTTTGGGGGATTTTTCCTTTAAGCGCCTAATGAGAACCTGCTGCTGAACAAAAAGTCAGGACAAAGTTAATCTGAAAGGTTTGTATGACTTCTCTTCACAGAAGACGGTGATGCCAAACTATGACCTTATCGCTTTGCCAAGAATGTTTTTCCCCATAAAGACTAAATGGAGAAATGTGCACTGCACATCTGCGTGATTATGGTCAACAGCTCTTCTTCTATGCATCGCAGTGGTTTGATGGTTTTAGGGACAAACTTCTCACTCTGTCCTCCAACATCTCTCTCTCTCCATTTGATGTCAGTGTCTACAACATACTGTAATGTAATACAGGAAACAGCTATGCTAAAAATAGTTAGCCTTCCACTTTTTTTTCTCATTACCTCATTTTCACCAAAGCCCTTTGTAATGACTTTTTTAGAAATATATTTGATTTGATCTGTAACACAACTTTATTATATTCAGGGGTTAAAAGTAAGTAATTACAACTTCCCTGATTCCTTTAATTGAGTGTGTGTGTACATATAATTCTATGTGCATGCTTACTAAATCAGTAATTCTGCTTCCACTTACAGTAAGTAGATTTTTGCCAAAATGTTGTACTCTGCTTCTTTTGGAAAGGCATTGATTACAGAGAAGCCTACACGCTATGTTGTCATGATAAAATCAGGAGAAACCTCCCTTTTTAAGTTTGCTTTGAACATCTTTTCCCTCATATAGTACGTTGATCTGTAAGAAAGCTTTCTTTTTAAGGCAAGATGGTTTGTTGGTCGTGGGCCTGTTCACAGTTCCTCACTTTTACTTCTTACTATATCTAAATTGTTCTGGAGAGCTCTCATTTGAACAGCTGCCCCAAGTACTGACAAACACATTCCCAGCACATCGCGGAGATTGTTAGGATTCCTTTAAAAGTCCAGTCCATTTGTTGCATTTCTTCATCATTGTTTTATTTTGCTGCTGTCAAGCCTGTTGGCTGCAGAATGACAACAGCACTGCTGAGCTGACGGGGATGTAAGATGCTACTGATGAAAAATATCAGCCCAGTACAGTTTGATGTAAATAGTCTGTTATATTCAGCGTACAACTCTGGATACTTTTTCGTTATATCCTTAATCTGCTGAAGTTCAACACATTCCATCTATTTTTTGTTCTTCTATCCATTGTTGTGCTATTTACTTTGGTGTTACACCCACTTTCTCTCAACCTTCCTCATCTGCTTCATCTTCAGTTCCTGATTTCTGGTGAACTTGTTCCTTTTCCCCACTTTCTTTTAAGAGTAAGGGAAAACATTGGGTGATACGAGTTGAGAAAATGTATCGCATCCAGCAGGGAGAAAATGGTAATCTCTTCTGCAATGCTTTTCTCTCATATGATTTCTCCACATCAGTGAAAATGATGAGCCTATAAAGAATCACTAGATACTGACACCAAACTCTAAAATGTTTGGCACACCACTAACAGCCATTTTTGGGCTGAATTTGACCTTAAAATATCAAAATTCCTTTTCTGCTGTTTTCATATTAGATTTCTCTCTCACTTTAGTCCAGTTCCTGACCTCCATTCCTTTGTGCACTGTAAGCATAATTAAGAGTCATTAGCTGACCATACAACAACAGGCACCTGCACCCATACGTTCCACGCATCAACACATGCAGACCACTCACACCTGCACTGTGGCTGTGATCTACCTCACACCAATAAAAAGGCTTTCCTGCTTTTTGAACCGAGGCTCTACTTTCCCAAGCTGAAGGTATGCAGTCTTGGCTGCTTCGCCGCTCAGTCCTGGCTGTTTATGTTTGTTTTTCAATGAGTTTATGAGTCTTCACTGATGCTGTCGCCAAAGTATGCAGGTCGGCTGCTCATCGCATCCCATCCCTGGCACTAACAGGTTGATTTGATGAAGGGGATTAAGGATAGATGGGTAAGAGTGGACGGCGTCCTCATTTGTTAGCCCTAATTTGTGAATACATCCCCCCTGGGAAACAGATTTCTTAGTTTCTTAGTGCCTGCCTACCACCTGCCTCGTTAGACAGATCATTCCTGGTACTAAGGACCAGAAAACCTGCAAAATATTTTGCTGCAGCCATTAAGACCTGCAATTAGATGTGAACTTTAATCCTCTTAGACTGTAAAAAAGCATAATTTCACATAAAGATGCATAAAAAAAAGTTCTTCAGTGAGATCATAAAAGGGGTTTTCGCATTTTGCCCCCATACTTATTGCCTTTGAATTAAACTGAATAATTCAGACTTTGACTTTGCCTTGGCAGTTCATACAGAGACTGTGTTGCACCATCGTAGGAAAATGTGTGATCACCATCCTTAACCATCATCACACATCCTTATCATCTGAGTGGTCCTGTCCTCCCTCCAGCCGACGAACAAATTGCTACAACAATAAAGGAGACAGCAAAGTTACACTCTCAAGAATGAGGAGGGAGTGAGCAAGACAGACTTATCTGAACTGCACGACACGGCAACGATCGCAAGGCAAAAAGGTTAAACTGTCTAAAGCTTTGTTACTGTCCCAATCACTCCTATTGTGAGAAATGTTGGACTTGTGCACTTATTGCATCATAGAGCCTCCAGGGAAATGAGAAAGGAGCAGCGCTATGCAGTGAAGTTATAGCTCAGGCTTTCACCCCTGATATCAACGTGGAAAGTGGGGGTGTGAATTCTGGTATTACGGCAGCTGTGAGCAATGTTAAAAGTATCTACTGTGGTGTGAGTGGGGGTGTGCAGCAGGCCGAGTGTGACTATTCCTCCTCGGTGCCCAATCCAGGCCAGGAGGAGGATGAAGTGGATGCGGAGAGAACGTTTAATTTTATGGGGATTAAGTTGATAGAGATGCTACGATTGTTCACCGAGCCTTGGACAAGTTTTCTGCCTTTTATTCCTCCTCTGCTGGAAAGCTTTTTGTCTCCAAAGTGTCAACTTTTCAAGTACTAAGGAGCAGCCTTGTTTTCAAATTGACATCACCCTGTATTTTGGAGTTTATCCAGTGTGGTTTTGAAAAGGGTTTCCTAAGGCCGAGGGTGATAGAGTTTCTCAGCCTGCAGAGGAGCATGAAATCCTTCGGCTAAAGCTAGAACAGGAAGAAAGAAAATTGGAAAATTTCGCCACAGACAGCAAGGCAGCTCAGATAGGTTGTCAGTCGCAGAAAGGTCTGATAAAATCACCTTTCTTCTCACTTCCTAACCTTCCTAGCTCTTATATTATCTTATGTGGCTAACCACAGATCTGCCTCCTGAATCAGCCACTAAACTCACTTGAATGACGGTAAAATCGCACACTCCACTTTCTTTCATTGTTTGGCCAGGAGGAAAACAACAAGTGCGTAACAAAGAAGTGATTACGCAAAGAATAAATTCACTGCGACTCTTTCCATAGAGCCATCTTGACCACAGCGTCTTGTGAAGGGGGGTTCAAAGATGTTGTGAAATAGTTCCAATATGTGAGAGGGTATTACATATTCACCCCCTCCTCCTCCCCGAGTTACCCCACCACCACCACCACCTCCTCTGACCACAAATATTACACTGCATCTGTGAAACAATGCTGTTCCCCATCACTTACTTCCCTCTCTGCCTGCTGGACAGTGCGATGGGTGTTTGTGAAAAAGCTTCAACAAGAGGGGGAACAAATAAAGCAGTGTGTGTGTGTGTGTGTGAGATGGAGAGACGTGACAGTGACAAAGATCTGTCCTAGAAAAAGTAGAAAAGATAAGAGCAGGGATGCTGTGCTGAAGGAAATGCAGGTTAAACTCTGGTCTGTAAGCCTTCATTTATATTCCATATCCTTGGAAACAGCCTGTTATCACGTCTTACGCTCTTGACTGCAGTATCACAAGTTAAATTAACCAAACAGAAAGTACACAAATTGCTAACCCACCTGAGAGTTTCTTTCTCTCGTGACTCAGTGTGATCAGCTGAAAGTTTTTGGAACTAGTCTCAAAATTCCAGCCACCGACAGTCCAAATGTCTTTTTCTTGGCAGCTGATCACTGAGTAACACACAGCACTTAATCACAGAGACATTTTTTCCTAAAATAAATACACTATAGGCCTTGAAAAGTCCTTGAAAGTTAGTTTGTTACAGTTTTGTTCAAGAAAAACGACACAATGCCTCAAAGCATTTAAAGTAACGAAACATTACTTATCATTCATTACTTACTGCAGCAGCTGGATTTCTTTACTTTGCAAGATAATCAGTAATAAATGAGGTATTTAATTTGTATATAGGCCGAATTTATTCATGTCTCACCTCCTGCAACATGTTACTTTTGAATCCTTGAGTTTCACTTTGGAAAGTCTTTGAATTTGATGACAATTGTTGACTTTATTGATTGCTTTGTATGACTCAAAATCACCGAGTAAGGTCGTGTTATGCTTTGTTTTACACCTGGTCTGCACTAAAATGCATAATACAGCTCAGCGCTCTATTTCCAATAATATTTATATCACATCCGCGTGTTTCTATACTTTTACATGTTTCTCTCACAGTTTGTAAGCAAGCATATATTTGGTGGACGGTGAACTATGTAGTGCTAATGATGAATTACGCGCTATATTCGCCCATTATTAGATTTGGCACATTATTTAGCCTGTTTTACTCTCAGTTAATCCAAGTGTTATCCTATATCTGAATAAGAGTGTGAACCAGCAGACACACAGGTATGCACTCACCCGCGAACCAGGCTTCTGTGCGGACACTTGAGGCAGGTAACAGAGAAACAGAGGCGCCAAAAAGTGCGAAAAGGTGAGAAGAAAAGTTGACAATAACATAATTGGTGGTCGGTGGGCGCAGAGCAGGGAGCGGCAGGTAGACTCTGTGTGTCCGTCTGTCACACTGATGATCAACAGGTCCAAACCGTGAACAAGTAACACGCTCCAAAAACACTCCTTCACTCTATTTTCCCTTCAGTTATCTTCCTGTGTCTACTTCTCCAATAACTATTCACATAGTGCCACGCGTGGGATGAGAAATCAGGACTCGGCGGTGACCATGGTGATCGGTTTTATCCACTGCCGGAGGATCAGCTGTTCATCGCGGCTTCCACAGGTTGAGTCGCGCCTGTATCCATTGCAACTTCATTTAAAAAGCAAAGGAGGGAGAAGCAGCGCTGACCGACACGCCGGCTGCCCAATGAGCAGCGAGGAATGGCGTTTTAAAAAGGCCACGCCCACCTCTGACTGGTCCAAGATTAACTCTGCGCAGAGGAGAAAAGGCTGCTGTGGTCAGTCAGGAGAGAGGAGCAGGGGACTCAGCAGCTGCAGGGACACTCAGTGTATTATCAGCAGGCTTTGAGAGCAGGGACAATGGCCGAGCAATTGTGAAGTCAAATTTTAGGTTCTCATCCCCATTCAGAGACACATAATGCTCTATAATAGCCAAGTATCCTGCTGCCGTGACATTTAGCCTGTGTACTTGGGTTACAATGGGAAACATCTATTGAGTAAAGTCAATAGCTGTCACAGGCACTGCAGGGGGTCAGCCTGAGTTTGTAGATTTGGCTCTGTGTGTGTGTGGATGAGGATTCAGTGGTTGATTGGGCAAAAACAGCTGTGTGTGCCACTTTATCCCTAATTTCTGTTCATTATTTAACCTATTTCTGAGAGTAAACCTTATTTTCTGGAAGAATATGGCAGCTGATCACCATGAGGAGAGCAGCATGGAGACAATTTTTCAAAATAAATAATATGTAGTCCTTGAAGGGTTCCTGGCAGGTTGCAGTTTAAACACTTTTTAAATTTATTCATTGGTGTGCCTGGAGGGTCAGGATTTCTTGATTTGACAAGACAGTCAGTAAAAAATGATAATAAAAAATAATAAATTCATGCTTGAGGGCTGCATGATGTGAACAGTCATGATAAGTGTGTTGCAAATTTAAAAACACCCACGTTTTCTTATGATGCACAATAAATAAGAGCAGGCTGGGCGATAAGTCTGAAATAAATTTTAAATTATTAATAAGAAATTTTACAAGTATTAATATATATCACAATAAAGCAAATGTGTACAAAATGACATATAAGATTGTCAAATGTATGATGAATAAAACAAACTGTGTTCCACTGTTATGCATTATATTAGACAAATGTCTTCACACTAAAAGTTGATTTATGATCAAGTACATTTACTCAAGTACATTATTTATAGACCTGACGTACTCGTACTTTACTATTATTTACTATTATTTACTTTAGTATTCCCATTTCATGCTGCTTTATACTTCTACAGTTCGGGGTGAAATATTGTACTTTTTACTCGACTACATTAATTTAACAGTTTTAGTTACCAGTTACATTCCAGATTAAGATTTTACACGTAAAACATATGATGATCTTATAAAATATGACTCACTTTTACAGATTAAACTAACCAACCATTAATAAAATAGTCATAACAGTAAAATGGCTGTAATATAAACACCGACAAAGGGGCCTTTTTTCAGCTTTATGGGTACTTCTGTCACTTCAAATACATTTTGCTAATAATGCTTCACACTTTTACTTAAGTCACATTTCAATGTAAGACTTTCACTTGTAATGGAGTCTTTTTATATTGTAGTATTGTTACTTTTACATAAGTAAAGGATCTGAATACTTCTCCACCACTGATCATATTGCATTACTGTCCAGCCTGACAGGAAAGAACACTAAAGGGACTCATAAAACTGGTCCCACACTCTAACCGTCCTACAAACTCTCAACTTCTGGCTCCCACGTCCTCTTTCTCTCTGTGCTCCCTCTTTTTCTCCATCTTTTCCCTTTCAGATAAATTGTGTGGCCCATTGAGAGCCAGTTAAAAAAGAAGGTGGAGAGACCAAAGAGGGTGAGCGAGGGAAGCCGAGTGTTGAGTGCAGGTGTCCAGCTTCAGTTCAGCAACCCCTCAATCCACAGAAAGTGGGCTTTTAAGAGCTGAAAAGGGCCATCCGGTCACCCTTTGCTGGAATGGGTAACCCCCCCCAATCCCCTTCTCTCAGGCTTTGTCCCTATAGATATTTTTTAATTGTTGGCTATGACAGTTCAGCGGCTTTTTGAGTGCCTCAGTGAAGAGCCTTGTAATTAGAGCTATTGAGCTGCTGGAATTGGCACAATTAGGGTCAGCATTAATGATTTCTGTGTGCACCAGGCGGTTTCAGTAAAGGGCTATTTTCTCAGAAAGGATGGAGAGAATTTGTGAAGAGGGTCAGGCCAAATGCGAGAGGAGAAAAAGGAAGGGGCAGTCGAACATAAAGGGAGAAAAATTGAGGCCTAAACGAACTCGAGACTGTGAATTATCTGAGTCTTGTTTACCAGACCACCGTAGTGACTCAGAAAAGCGTCCATGTAGTATCATTATCAGAGCTGTGAGAGGTGGGATGCGCCTCAGTCTGGTGCTGTTTCTCACCCCAGGGACATCATCTTCCCCCCCTTCCTCTCTGCTCTGTGCCAGCCGGTCCACTCTTGTCCTGGTGTGAGTGGAGAAATGCTGTGGGAGGTGAGGATGAGGAGCAGAGAGGGGGAACAGGAGAGTCTCTTGGAATGTTAACGAGATCAGTTTATATCTGCTCTTCCCTCTCGCTTCAACCCTCCACCCCTAACAAAGAAGACAAAGTTTTCTGGGGTGTAAAGCTGTTGTAGGGAAAGCATGGCTCGACACTTTAATTCTGTTGTCATTTGGCCGAGCATGAAAGAAAACCTCTGACAACAAAAACAAAAAAGGAATGAATGGGCACGCTGAAAGGAAATGTATTTCCCAATTACTGCAGCGGCCCTTCCAAAGACGCCCCAGCCGCTGTCCCCCCGCCGGCTTACACCAACTACATACGGCCGAAAATTAGCAGGTGTCTGTAGACACAGAAACAGACGGAGCAGGACAGAGGCCACCCAGAGATCTGACGGCCGGGGGGGAGACGGATTTAGCACAGATGTTCAACCATGATGTCACATGTACGAAAAGTACAATTTAGACACACACACAGAGTTCACATGTGGTATGCTGAATGTTGTGGGTAAAAAGAAGTTATAATGGAGGCAGAAACTAGTTAGTTGTCCCATTATTTTCAAAATAAAAGCTCCATTTACATTTTTCCAGTGTTTTAATAGCTTCTCATTGTTTGTGTGCTTTAATGGCTGATATCAGTTCTATGAAACCAAATGATAATTTTAATATGCTGTGCTGCTGTACTTTGTAGACAGAGGGAACCAGGTGGTCTGCAGAGGTACAAGTTTTAAGGTATTTGTACTTTACTTGAGTATTTTTATATTTTAGAGGTAAATTTTGTACTTTTTACTTCACTACTATTTTAAATCTGTAGTTACTAGTTACTTTACTAATTGTCTTTAATATACTTACCATACAGTATAATGAACTCAAATAATTTGATACAGTGCTATACAATAAACCGTGGTGGAAAGTAACTAAGTACATTTACTCAAGTACTGTGCTTAAGTACAATTCTTAGATACTTGTACTTCCACTTTATGTTACTTTATACTTCTACTCCACTGCATTGAAGAGAGAAGTATCCTGCTTTTTACTGCACTACCTTTGACAGCTGTAGTTAGTTATATTTTAGATGAATTAATCAATAATTATTATACATTCAAAACCAATGATTATCTTATAAAGTATGATTAATTTAACCCTACAGCATATATAGTTGTTTAAAATTGGCTCCACTTTGACCAGCTACAATATAAAAATGCTGCTTACTCGTTAATTCATCAATAATAAATAATCCAATGAAATATAACAATGTAATGTTCTAAAAGGGGCAAATGTGCATAATACTGTCTTATTAGTCTTGTTTTTATTTTAAGTATATTTTGCCAATAGTGTTTCTGTGGTTTTACTTTAAATTCTGAATGCAGGAGTTTTACTTGTAACAGAACAGTTTTACACTGTGGTATTGCTACTTCTAAGTAAGGAATCTGAGTACTTTTTCCACCACTGACAAAAAGTATATCCTTAAAAAGAATCCCTAAAGGTATATACTGTATAGTAGCACTTATATAGTAGTTTGTAGCATTAAAATGCAGGTTACGAGTTAATGCATCAGTAATTTATGACACCCTGTAAGGGGCCATTACAATGAATACTTTTACTCATTATACTCATCACTTGTCAACATACTCCATTACAAGTAAAAGTAATGCATTTGAAATTGTACTTACTACTGACTTACTTACAGGATCTGAATACTTTTTCCACCACTGGAGTTGCTCAAGTACTGCACTCACATACAGTATTGAGGTACTTGCACTCCATGTTATAGTATGCAACTTTCTACTTCTACTCCATTACATTTCAGAGATATTTGTGGTTTTTACTTCATTTCATTTATCTGACAGCTTCAGTTACTTTTTGAGATTAAGTTTTTACATCCAAAACATGATCAATTTTTAAAATATGATGTATTGTTATTGATTAAACGGTATATCTCCAATGTAACCAGCTTCAACATTTAAATAACACTCTGAAAGGGGCCTTTCTGCGTCATGAGTACTTTTAATTTTGATACTTTAAAGTACATTTTTCTGATGATACTTCCTACGTAAAAATTTGAATGCAGGACTTTATTTTTACACTGTGGTGTTGTTACTGAAGTGCAGGTCTGAATACTTCTACTACAGTCTGAGTGTATGAAAAGTTAGTATTGTCAAACACGACCAAACACAATTACCGCCCTGAATGAAAGACAGACAGACAGAGGGACGGGGGCTGGGTGGTGTGCTGAACGGAAAAATCAGAGGTCAGATAGAAAGCCCACTCCTTTTAAAGTGTCATCTGGATTTCATTTCATAAATTCCACATATTTTACATGTACTGGCCGCAATTTTCACTAGCTCCTGAAAACGAGGAGCCATGTACAGCCCTTGGCTGGCCGACAGTTCTGGACAGCGGCAACCTGGCCTCTTATTACCCTTTTCAAACACACACTTGCACATAAACACACACACACACACACACACATTGAAGCTGATGTAGGAGCATGCCTGGTGACGGAAACGCACAGCAACAAATAAATAAGCCCACAAAGCCGAATTATCCATGACATTAATCAGAGATGTGAGGGATTTTTACGTAGTGAGAGACTGAAAGAGAAAGTGGCAACCGAGAGCTGAGGGTGTGAAAAGGGCTATTGAGTCTGGACTGGGGTGTCCCGCACCTGCGCTGTCTATTCACCCCACTGTTTACACACTGTCATCCACAATTAATACCTCATGGGGACTGGGCTGCTTGCCCTCCACAGGGCCCCCGGACCCATCCAGGGCCCTTATGGATGCCTAATTGAGCATACTGCTCTCCTGATTGAATTAACAGCTCTGTCTCTGGGACCTTTTCCCCTTCCACCAAGGAGGGGGACTATTCCACACCCGCATGGGACCCCTGTACCATCCCACAGAAGACAGAGCAGAGGGAGAGGGAAGCGGGGGGTGGGAGGGGGGTTGGTGGCTGGAGAAAGCAAAGGGTCAGAAGGGGGAGTTGTTGAAACTGTCCAGAAAACGTGTCCCTTTCTGTTGGCAAACCGAGGCTGGAAATGTGAACTGGGGGCAACGAAAGGTCTCAGTCTTCACAGGACCAGAGAGTTCCAGCAGGGCAGCGAGTGTGCAGGACCGAGCGAGTGAAAAGACGGGATTGTTGAGAACATACACAACATCAGCCCACAGTACTACAGTACTCTCCACTCACATTTGAGTGCTTATGTGGCACTTCTAACTTTCTCACAGTCTGTTTCTCTGTCACTCTTTATTTTATTATTGTTCTATTGTTCTTATTAACTATTAGGATCACGTGTGGTTTTAAAGGATAATTCAGAAAAACACCTTATTTTACAGACCCATAATCTCCATGGAGGTTTCCTGGAAAGAATTACATGATTTGGTAGTGGTTAT
>NTHP01000073.1:1254848-1271754 GCA_003416845.1 Oplegnathus fasciatus | reverse complement strand
TATGAAGAATAATGTTTCCAATAATAAGTTAATATTTACTTGGGTTTTTAAGTGTCTCATTAAGAAGCCATTAACTTTTGGGTTGTTTCAGAAAATTCTCCTGAAATCAACATGACGTCAACACAACTAGATAAAGTCTAGAACCTTGTCTCTAATTTGCTATAATTAATACTGAATTACATAGAAATTATTAGGAAATTACAAAATAAAATAAGTAAAATGTTACTGATAATACAGATAACTACTTAGACTCACAGACAATAGAAGAAGATTCTATTTAGTTCCAATAATCAATAAATGTACACGTGACCAAAGAATTAATTATATTCTCGGCAGGATCGGAAAGCCGTTAAAAATGTTAAAAAACAACATTTACAGTAGTATTTAACCTGAATATTTTACTGCAACAATTTTAATGGTGGAGGAAATCTGAGGATACATAAAACCTTTAAATGAAGAATTCATTTACAAAAGAAAAACGTGATGAACGAATAAATGAATAAAAAACTAAATAGTAGAAGAAAATATGTTATTGCAACTCACAGAGACTGCTGTTCTTTAGCTAAGGTCTGGAAAAAACCAACATAAATATGCACATATTAGAAGTGAATGATCTTAAAGGCAAATATCAGCCATCTAAACCTATAATTTATCATTTATTATTCACATTTCTCTGTCTTCGGATAGCGGGAACAGTGTGGTTTTGTAAAAAGTGACACTGAAGTCTTTCAATAATATCAGGCTATATCCCCACATTTGGTTCACTGAACTTGTCTGAATAGCATTATACACTCACTAAAAATGTTCCGCTCTGAGCGAACACCCCTACAGTGTCCTCCTGGCACAATCCACTACAATAGTAGTAAAATATAATAATGTGGAAAATCAGTAGCCCTCTGGAGAGGTGGAAATGCACTGAGACCGACTGTATCCTCTTTATTTCCAGGTCTGTAAAAGAGTTTGCCATGTCTTTATCCGTTCTTGTCAAAGTTCAGCACACGTGTGGAGCTGAGAATCAGATCTGCCTCTTGAAGGGAAATGAAATGGGTGAATTCATCTCAGCTGAGGCTGCTGACTCGTAAGGCCAAAAGTGGTTATTGTCTGCGTTCCCTGAGTTTCTGTCTGTCTGTAATCTCTTGGCTGGACTCATTTGTTGCCTCTGTGTAAAAATAGGCTTCCTTCAGTGGAGTGAACGGCACATAGATCCTCTTAACTGCACCGATGCTGCCTTCTCTTTGTTATTCTAACTTAGGACTTCTTAATCAATCATTTGCTGCGAGATCTCCCAGTACTCCAGCAGATTTTCCAAACCAGGAGACCTGATATGGAATCAGTTTGTACTTGGCTATGCAATGCGCAGGAGCACAGTGCTGACAATGACTTATTTATCTAAGCACTGGGCTTTAGTGCACTTTAAATGTCTATTTCACTATCTTTTCTTTTAATATGTTATGTATTTAGGTAAAGCTGTCATGCAGTTAACAAGCTTATAGTTTACTAACATGACAGGCACCCCCCATTTTGAGGGGCAAAGGAGTCAAACATGCATGAAAAAAGTTTGGAGCCAAACAGGAAAAATGTATTGATTGATTTCTTTGACGATTAAGTTGCAAGTTTTTCCAAAGACACTGTTTACAAAACAATCACCAAAAACAAAACAGCAGAGTAACCGTAGAGTATAAACATATCTAGTTAATTTGCTACACTGCTTTCTAAATGATTTGCTGACTGTTTTATTGATTTATTGATTGATTGAAGTCATTTTCAATTTCCACAGTGGGTTTATATTTTTATAGAAATCATTGCACTCACAGTTCTGGTTGTAAAACACAAGTCAACTGTAACTTATTAGTTTTATAACAGCTGTCCCTGTAATATGTTGGTTGCTGCACCATGATGATGGTTGAGGATACTGTGAGTGGGATTTATACCAAGCTGAAGCTTTTTTTAAGTGCCTCTAGGTTAGGAAGTCCTAAATGTCCTTAAAAGGTATTAACAGTCCTGAGTACCACGTAACACATTCCTGAACACATATTATACTTTAAAATTAATCTGATTTTATTTCCTCATACTCAGACTGAAGGTTTTGGCACCTCTAGACTGGTTCCCACTACAAAACTGGTAGATAAGGGAATGCTCCAGGCCCTCGCCACCAGCCGGGCATTGCAGTGGTCTCCATGACTGCACAGAGCAGCTCACCTCTCGATGAACCCCCAGTCCAGCTTTGGTGGTGGGGAGCATGCCCTACAGTACCAAAAACAAAAACACAAAAATTCTGTCGAGCATACCCCTGCACCAGTGAACTGTGCAGCAACCACACCATGCCCCGCTCCCCTTTGGCCCCCCTCCCAGACCCCATGCCCCCGGTTAACAAGCCAGCCAGCACGTTCCCTGTTGTCACTTGTTACCCGCTGTCCTCCTGATACGGCTCACGGGCGGGGCCAATTAAACTCGCACTGTTCCCCACACCGGGTCAGGAGTTTAGTGGGTCATCATCACTGTGATTTCCACCCAGAGTTATCTAATCCTGAATCAACCGCTCTGACTGGACCAAACCAGACCAGTCTGTCTTAATAAAGTGGCTTTCAATGAATTAACTATATTCATTTATGTAGTGGTGGTGTGTGGTGAAAGGAAATAATCACAGAAATACAGACAACTACCACTATTTTTCACTGCTTCTACCACTTGTAGAAGACCTGCTAGAACAATAATTGTATTATTGCTGCTACTAATAATAATAGCTGCAGCAATAGTAGTGGTGGTGGTAGCAGGTGTTGTACAAGTAGTAGCAGCACTGCAGTAATAGTTAGTGATAGTATTAGTGATAGTAGAAATAGTTGTACTGTAGTAAGACTTGTAGTGACGACAGTAATACAGGCCTAAATTCAGTGCAGGTTTGAATATATAATTTAGACTGAGCCAAGAAGCTTTTTAGAATATGGATGGGTGGAATGGATTTAAATAAAGTTTAAATAAAAATTATATATTTATCAGAGGCACCAACTCTACTCATGGAGGTGGTCTTGAATTCTCACCAGCTCTGTTGTTGCTGTCCTGTCTGTGACCCTGACCTTTCACCTCAAACAAAACCTCCTGCACAGGGATCAATTAAGCATAAGGTCGTCACACAGCACATGTTCCAGTGTTCATTTTCATTAAATAACTCATCGTCTTTTCCAGTTTATTCCTCTTCAGAGTCGGTGGGGGAGTGAAGCTGTAGTAGGAAACTCTGAAAATGTTTTAGAAGCCATGGAAGATCTTGACTTAGTCATTTAGAAAATCAGAATCATTCAGTAGGAATAATTTATAAATTTAAATTTAAAACTGTATTCAGACTTAAAGAAATCAGCACCACTTTACTTTAAATCCCCCTATTTAGCATTTATACTGTAAGCAGTATATAAATATTTAATAAATGGTTTATAACACACTTTAATGTAGTTGTAAGCAGATGTAAGTGTTTAATAATGGATCTGTCAACAACTGTAACTCCTGTGGGCACCCGTAAGAGAGGCTGGTGTATAAATAGACAATGAATATTACAATCACAGTTGCAATAATATAAAATCTGTCTTCATAGAAGAAGTTATAATTGTTGACAAATCCTCTACATTAATAAACACTTATATCTGCTTACAACTACATTATAGTGTGTTACAAACAATTAAATGTTCATATACTGCTTGTAAATGCCAAACAAGGGGACTTAAAGTGTTACCAAGAAATCGTCCTTAAAATAGGAAGTTGTTACAGCCCGTCACAGTATTTACTGGGTGGAGAAAGACTCTAGGTTACACTTTAAGGGCTAGCAAAGATAAACAGACAATCACACACAATCAAAAGGAAATTTAGAGTTTCTGCTTCACCTGACATGAATGTTTTTGACAACAGGTCTGTTTCACTGCAGACATTTTGACTTGTCATAGTTGGAAAATCACAGATGTTACTAATAACATTAACAATGTCCCACTGAGTCGTGACAGTGAGCCGGCATGCACAGTACCGGGCGATGGAAACTGAAGCAGCTGGAATTCAGCCGTCATTAATGTGATTTTAATGCTTTTCCCCACTTTGACATGTAAAAATATCTTCTGTGAAAAAGGTCTATCATGAGGAAAACATACAAACTCCACCCGAGCAGTGCCCACACAAAACACTTCAAATAACTGTGATACGTGCTGTAAAGTATTAGTTGATTTTAAACACTGTTTAGAATGTATATTTATACTGTCTACTGACTAAAAACCAATGTCTCCACATTACATTTATAATAAGAGTTACAATTGTAGCTTGTGAATAACAATAAAAAATATAAATAGATTGAAACATTTAGTCATATAGATGCTCTTTTTCTTTTTTAATGTCTATGTTTTATGTGTTTATTTTGAAGGGTTTAGCAAAAAAATAATCTAAATAGTAAACATGGTAGGAGCGGCATTGTTGATGGTCTCCATACACACATACAGAATCTGGCATTTAATAATAAAACCTGTTGTAGTTCTCTTAGGAGCTCTGATGATGCTGATTCTATAAATGTATTATATTATAGCGTCCTCTGGTGGCTGTTTGAAGTCATTACAGTCTGATTCATTTCACACAGAGGCAGGATGACAGATGGCAGCTGTTACACATGATGTGACTTCTGATGGAGCCTGCACAGATTAAGCAAACAGCTATTTTTAGAGAGATTCAACTCTCATACAATATATTTCACTTAATTTTTTTTTTTTTTTGTTTCCTGTTTTTGCCCCGTATACAAAACAAATTATAAAGCCAGATTATAACAAATTATAAACACACTTCCCTTCTTTAGTCATATACATGTCTCTATAGGAGGAACTTTGCTCAAGGCTAAACACATCAGGCCAATGCTTTGTTAAAAGCGTGTAAATTGAGTGTGCAGGCGCTTGGTTTGTTGCAGCGTGCAGACAGTATTTTTAGCGTATTTGCCACAAGCGGGCGGAGCTAAGGAGCCTGAGATGGAGGGATGCTGCTGAACAGAAAGCAGGTGGAGACCGCTGATGTTTACGGGGTGCACTTTGCTGAGGGAGGAGCAGAGGAAGCTGGATAGGAGATTTATTTTTTCATCGTGAATTGTAAATTTCACTCTGGGGACGCTTTTGCATTTCTTTTTAAAAGCTGAAAACAGATCTGAGCTCCGCAGACCCGACAGGCTGCGAAAGGCTCCGTCTGTCTGTCGTGGCGCTGGAGGTTACGACGATGTGATGCTCCATCGTTGGGTCGACGGCCGCAGCCTTTTCCCTGAAGCCTGATATTATGCAGGGAACAAGGGGCACTGCACGGATTAAAGGGGAACAAAGCACCGGTTTAGAAAACGTTTTGCAAACTGGCAGGTTAGTGGGTGTTTGTGTGGTGCGCCACCGCATGCAATACAACCAGTGCACGGGATGAAACAGCAGTAAATAGAGTAAATACTGTCTTTGTAACACATCAGCAAACAGCAGCCTCATCTCTACTAGAATCCGTGTTTAAAATTTGACCCTGAGTCGTTTTGAAAGTGAAAGTGCAGATATTTTCTCCCTGTGTCCTGCTGATGGAGAGAAGTCGAGGCCTTCACTGTTTGTCAGGTGTGAGTCCATGGTGGTGAGCAGAGAGCTTAGCAGGTTGTTTACCAGATAAAATCTCATTCAGGTATTTTTAAATCAAGCCTTTACTATCAACTGGTTAATAATATATGACCTGCTGTGATTTCAAAGGTATTTGTAGGTTGATTGTGTGATGTAGAGTGAAAAATATTGCTATGAGTAATCAAATTCTCTCAGCCTAGTAACTCTGCCAAAAATAGACTCTCTATTAAAGGACTGTGGTGTTTTTTCGTGTGTTATGTCACTTCCCTGAAGGGAAAATGTCTCATCTGGAGTAAAATCAGTGCATGAATATGTGTTCATGCATGCATGCGTCTCTGAACCTGCGTTATGACCCTCCCCCACAGACTGCATCTCTGTTAATCTGGACTGAATGCTGTAATCCTCTAATTGAAACCTCTTCCCACTATTTTATCCACTTCCCCTCATGTATCATACAACCCCCCTCCCTCCATCGATCCCTGCCCCCCTCCCTCTTCTCCACCTGCAGTATTAGCCAACTATGGTCGACCCCTCGGAGGCTGAGGAGCAGAATAAGTGCAAAGGCCCACAGCTCGACACACCAGCTGTGGCCACTGAAGACCCTCGACTGCCAGAACAGGCCGATGGCGCGACAACGGAGGAGGATGGGGACGCCGGTTTTGAGACACCGCCCACTGGCAGTTCTGAGCCGAGCCCCTGCCACACGGCATCCCCGGCTGGGCCAGACGCCGCCTCTCAGGGGGCCCCACCTCAGCAACCACAGACTCAGACTGACAAAGATCTGTCGCCCAAATTGCACCTGGACCTGTACAACTTTGACTCACCAGCCGCAGAGGGCAGCCGCTACGTGTTAACAAGCCCCCACTCTCTGGAGGCGTGTGCTCGATGTGGGGTCAAACCTGTGGAGCTCCTGCCCCGCCCGCTGGCTGACTTCGCCCGGGAGGCCCCCGGCCGCTCCATGCGTGTTGCCACAGGGCTGTTTGAAGTCTACGAAAGCGACAGGCACGCCAAACTGAGGCAGTGCAGGGAGGAGAGGGAGAGGATAGTTAGGGAGGAAAAAAGAAGGATTCTGCAGGCGACAGTCAATAGCAGCAGCAGTGCGTCATCCTCCTCTGTGGAGCAGCAGCACAAAGCCTCCTCTGGCTCCGCTCAACCTCCTAAATCTGGGCCGGTGACCTCCAGCTCGGCCCCTGACTTTGGAGCATCCTCTAGAGCCACAGCATCAGGTCAAACCTCTAAAACAGGTACAGCTCTTTTATCTAAAGCCCCCAGCTCCCCTAAAGGAGCCGCTCAGTCCTCAAAAACTGGTTCCACACCCTCTATACCACCCTCCAAGGTTGGTTTAAAAGGTTCTGCCAAGCATCCTTTGTCCTCATCATCTGAACAAGTAAAAACCACACGTCCGCTCTCGTCTGGCCCTCCCCCAGTAGTCAGGAAGTCCTCAGGCAGTAAATCTTCAAACACTTTCCCCAGATCAACACCAAAACCCCCCGCCTTCCCCAGAGCCAACTCCACATTAACATCATCAGTGTCAAAGCCTGCAGTTCAGAGCTCTGGGACGCCTCTGAACGGCGTGACAGGAGGACCATTCTCTCAGCACAATGGACATCTTGGATTTCATTCCAAAGTGCGAGGAAAAAGCCATTCGCTGGAGTCCTTACAGCGGAGGATGGATCCCGTCTGCTCTTCCACCTCCACCACCACAACGACTACTACATGCACCTCATCAGAGTCAGGTGCTTCCTCCTCTTACAGTTGGGATGGTGTACGAGATCACTGGGCTAAGTGTCAGTCCAGTCCTCGAGCTCGCACCATGGCCACTTTCAACTCCCTGATGGGCCGCAGCCTCAGCCTCGGTGACCTGAGCCACTCTCCTCAGACGACACAGAAGGTGGAGCGCATAGTGAGGGAGGTGAAGCGTCGAGGCCTGAAGGCCGTGTCGGAGCGCGACCGCAAGATTGCAGCTTTGATGCTTGCCAGATACCAGGAGGAAGACATCATGAGTCAGACCCGCTACGTGGCTCACCTTCAGTGGGACAGTGAGCGCAGAATGGACGAGCTACGGCGAGAGCAGGAGGACCGAGAGAAGCAGCGTGCAGTGCTTCAGTGCCAGCGGGTGTGGCAGACCCAGGTGTCGATACGTCAGCGAAGACTCAGCCAGCAGGAACGTCAGTCAGCGGCTGCCAAAATGCGACAGGCTGAGGAGAACGAGGAGCGATGGAGGGAGCTTGCGGAGCAGCAGGAGCGTAGCCGTCTGCTGAGGTTACAGCAGGCCGCAAGAGAGGAGAAGCATAAGAAATCTCTTCAGGAGCAGAACCTGAAGGCCCTGGAGGAGGAGAGGGCGGCCATGCTGGAGCAGGAGAGGCTGCTGCTGAAAGAGAAGCTCACCATGGCCGAGCTGAAGAGGCAAGAGAAGGAGCATCAGGCCCAGGAGGACAGACGAGGTCTGAACAAAGCAGAGAAGAGACGTCACGCTGCCCTGATACAGGAGATCGCCCGCAGAGAGCAGGAGGAGAGGGAGGAGGCCAGGAGGGCAGCAGAGGAGAAGCTCAGCCGCTCCCTGGAGAATTACGAACAGATAGTCGAGCGTCGAGGGCAGGAGCTGAAAGAAAAGGCCAAGCGTGAGGAGCTGCAGATCCAGAAAGCACGCAAGGCAGCAGAGAAGCGCGAGAGGCAACAGCAGCAGCTTCTGGAAGCTCGCGTGAAGGAGGCGGAGAAACGAGCCCAGCAGGCAGCTTTGGTGGCTGAGGAGAGGGCCAAAGAGAAAGCTCAGCGGGCCGTCCAGAGCCGGCAGGAGAAGGAAAGACTCCAGAGGCTCAACAGGCAGCGAGTGGAGGAGGAGGAGAAGCAGAGGCGTCTGGAGCTGCTCCAGTCCATCGAGAGGAAGCTGGAGAAGAGCGAGCAGATCTTCAAGGAAAAGAGGGCGGTGCTGGAGAGCGCTCGCTCTGTGGCCCGAGCCTCTTTTCATGTACGGGACAAAGTGCGGGAGGAGACCAACATGCGTACTTTTGATAAAATGGCCCTGGAAGCTCAACTCAAAGCCAGCCTGGATGAGAAATAAACCCATAGCTTTGTCGTGGACTCCTTACTTCTGGTGATGTGCTCGGCTCTTGCCTTCATTGTGGCCCTCATCACTCAACAGCTTTACCCTTCTTCCCATAAAGACCCACAGTGTTATGATTTCCTTACATATCTTATCACCCATCAGCTGGTTTGATTACAATTTTGACCATCAATTTTTCTTATAGATCCTATCAAAGCAAACCAAATCATTTTGTATCATGGATGTAATGAGACTACAAAGTATATCAGCTGTTCTGAATGAACAGTAAAGCCTGTATGGGACATACAGTAGACTTCATATTAGATGAGAGCGTAGAGAGAGCTGCCTTGTGCAGCAACACAACCCCTCCTCTCTCTTTCTCTTTGCCCTCTGCTCCGACTATCTCAGCTACTGGACTGAAAGCTGTGCGGGAATGAAAAGAGTCATTGTTTACCAGGAAGCACAACTCCATGACAACTACAGAGGCTTTTAAGGGAGCACTCCTGTAAGGGAAAACTAAGCGCAAATGGTTCTAGACCCCCAAAGCAAATGAGGGATCCTTTTGTACACGCACTGTGACACAGAGATATAGCATGGAAATAAAGCCCTGGGCTGGACACTTGTCTGTATCTGACCGCTGACATTGCAGCACAGGAGGGCCGTGTGCACGAGCCCCGTGCTGATGAAGCACCAGAGGACGCTGATTCCTGCAGCAGGGCAATTCTTCCTCCCTCTTATTCCCCTCAAGGACTCCCTGTGTCTCTCCTCTTCATGTCAGATTACAGTGAACAGTGAAGCCCTCTGAGAGACAGCCACCTTTTGACTCCCCCGCAGCCGATCTGCTCCCAGCGCAGCCGCCTGGTGACCGAGTCAAGGTCAACAGGTACGAGTTTTTATTGCTTTTACAGGTTATGCAATGCCTTCTGTTTCATTACGCGCTGTTGTCTTTCAGTGCTTGCAATTAACACAACAACCCTTGATCACACTGACCTCGACTTGACAGTGCAGAGAGAGAGAGAAAAAAATGCATTTACTCATGAGCCAACATGCAAGCCAACAACAGGCTTTAAAGGCCTCTGGCTGAGCTAATCCTACAATCTCTCCGATTTAAAAAAAAAAAAGAAAAGGGAGATACACATGGGATTTTTCCCCTTAGATGTGGCCGTTGCCATAGCAATAGAAATCAGGATGGAGCAACAAAAAGTGAATGACTGAGCAGAGAGAGTGCGTGGGAATATGAGGGGGCTGCCTGTGGGGAGCTGGCTCACTGGCAGCTCATTCTGTCTTTTTCTTTGCAGGGCGTTATTGGAAAAACACGCCATCACTTTGTTATATTAACATCTGTGTTAGGCAGGCAAATTACTGCAGCGTTCCTCCTCTTCACTCACTCAGGGAGAAATCCTTCAAAACCTTCACCTGCAGAGTCAGTCACTGTCCCTGCAGCACATCCGTGGCCAGGAAGTAGACTGGACCGAGCGTTTCAGACAGTCACGCGGCCTGATACCTGCTAAGGTCACTAACTGCTGAGATAAAAGCCAGAATGAATTTGAAATGCAGCATTAGAGCAGAGGACTGACAGGCTTATGGCACTGACTGAGCCACGCTGTTCCCAGCAGATAATCATGGGGAGGTGATGTAAGGTTAGAGGGATGAGACGGCAGATTTGTAGGTGCTTATGATGGTGACTGAAAAGATGAAGTCAACAATTTAGAAAGAGTTGTGTTAAAATGCAGTAACATGATAAAAGCTGCAGTAGATACCTCCCTAATAAACAACAGATTTGCAGGTACAATTTAATTCTAAATAAAAAAGAAAACATTAGTAGATCAGAGAAGTAAGATGAGCAGCTAACCTGCTGACGTTTGGATGAATTTATGTCAGAAATTCACATTTTAACTCTCTGTTGTTGCATAGATTTGACAGCTGCTGAAAAATTATGCAAATTAGTGGTTTGACATGTGGCTCCTGGTTCTCAAAATTTTAGAAAATACGGCAGACCTTTCTGAATTATGCTAATATTAGGCTCTAAATTGAATTTGTGTATTGAAATCATATTTATCATTAATAAATAGATTATTTCTGTAAAAAAACAGTCCAAGAACCATCTATCTAACCAAAGGCCTGTTGTCATAAGTATACCTTATCTCCAGTCAGTATAAAATAACTGGCTCAAGTACTACTCATTGTTTAATGTAGTTTAATTTTACATTTTGCATTTAGTAAATTGATTTTGCAATAAACCACAAGAGGCTGTGCTTCACTGTCCAGCTCATCCTCAAGTGGCTCATTGCTTTTATGTTGTCTTAAGATGACACCAATAATCTGATCTTAACACCTCCTTATAGATGATATTTTTAAAGATCCATATCTTGTGCGCACATGATATTAACTCATCTTGCGAGATTTCAGAGGCTCTGGACAGTAATGTTTTTTTAACGAGCAGAGTTTTTGTAGGGCCTTAAATGTCTTGATGCTGAGAAAGAGTTCAGGTGCACATGAGTCAGTCTTAAAAAGGAATGAAAGTAAACTCCCACATACAACCAAAATGTTGAAATTTTATCATGACACTGTAAACAGAAAACACAATGTGTTGAAAAAAGTATTTTCTGTTAATTAAAACAGCAAAGTTGACTTCACTGTTTTAATTCAGTGAGCGTCTTTAAAGAATTGATTTAAACACGACCGTCGGTACTGATGTGATACATATGATGCTATATGTATATTTTACTTTTTTTTCTTGAATTTTATCCTTTACATTTCTTTCTAATCCTTGTTAGTTACCTTAGTAGAATGCCACATTGCATTTCAATACACATATTACAGTAACAAACCCCCATTTATCATAGTAAACCCTTAATAGATGGTTTATAACACTATAAATGAGTTGTAAGTAGATATAAGAACTTTTAAGTATCAATGTATTTATGAACAACTATAACTCCTCATATGAAACCTGTTTATCACGTGTGGAAAACCTCTTTACACAGTATAACACAGCTGTAATCATATATAAGTCACAAGAACAAATGAGCAGTTACAGATGTTGATAGAAAGATTAATGAACACTTAAAATATCCTCATATGTGCTGTGTTATAAACCATTTATTAAGTGCTTTTAAACTACTTAATAGGGGGTTACACACATTATTTGTGTATGTGACAAAAAACCTTTGGAATGGTTCAATTGAGGAGCAGAAATATGTTTAATTGAAGTAAATGAACTCCGGCCGTACTGTTTCTACTCACATTCATCACACTCTTATTTTATCTGCTGCAGGTCCTGGTGATGAACGAGAGCCGGTGATGTAACCTACCAATCCTCGTGACACAACCTTTCTTCCCACACCGAACTTTATCAAAGTGTAAAACACGTCTCTCCTCTGGTGGAAATACATCCATATCAAGAGTTTTTATTCATTTTAAAACTAGTAACAGTGCCATCTGAGAAAAGGAAATGGAGACAGCTGAGCCAGATATGAACCTACAGCCTTTTACCTGCATAAATGAAATGAGATGGACAAGGTTCAAACACAGCTTTATTAGCATCAAGGCATGTTGTTCAGTCCATAATATGTTCCCTCTTACTTTACCCTGACAATGTGGGCTTCTTTTCTGTATCATTTCTGGTGTTAAGTTATCATTTGTACATTATCATAAAATGCTTGCGTCAGTGAATTGCATTGGGTTGCTTCGTCAAGGACAAATTTTCAAATGTAGCAATAATGAAATGGTCGATATCGGACACGTCTGTGTTTCCATCATCGTTTTCAAAACACCTCTGTTAATGTAAAGGACACAATCTGTGCATACAATCAAAACCAGAATAATAAAAACAAACATTTTACAAGATGGATTTGCATTGTCTGTGCTATCTGCTAAATACTTTCTGTATACTGTAAATCTATTATAGTAGTAGTTTTTTTTAGAAAATGGTGAAAACACGAGCAACTCAAGGTACAAGGCTACAGTCACACACTGACTGATCGATCTATGATGATCTATGACGTGTTAAGTGTTACTGTGTTTAGTAACATTACGGCATCTTATGAGGTCTTGAGTCCCAAATGGTCAACGTTTAACTCAAATACTTGTAATTTTATTAGGACAATACTGTAGTACAGCAGTATACATTTCTGAGTGAACAGCTGTTCAAACCTGAAGGTTTCTTATCGCACTTTTCTACCAAACAGTTCCAGGAATTAAGAAACTTTACCGGCATTCTGATTGGTGGAATCAGGATCTAAATTTAGTTTGTCTGTGATAGTTCTAAAAATGTCCCTGCTCTGAGGGTAGTACTTTGAAAATACTTGAACTTGAAAATTTCTTTTAATCGAAAGTAAGTGACACGATAAATAAAGCTTTATTTACTAATAGTTTCATCGTGATAACGCTCTAAACCATAAAACTCAGCAGATTGTCTACTTTGGAAAGAGACGCTCCTTTTTGTTTATTCTTTACGTCCAACTTGAACATCAGAGTCACGCAAGTATTAGCGGGAAAATTGCATTTCACTTGCCGCCATAGTTTTCTGATCCTTGATCGTTCTAATCATGCCTGATTTTTTCAGACGCGATGGAACCACAAACAGGGACTTTCATTTCCTGAGTTTAGTTCTTATAGTTCCTGGAACTGTTTGGTTGAAAAGGGCTATAAAACAGTCAGTCCATGAGAGGGCTGAGAACCAGTGCTGTTACATATAATAGGTTTATAGTAGGTTTAGTCTGTTAAACTTCATTTTGATTGCTCTCAAGAACAGATTTTTGTGTACAATCATCTACAGTATTTTACTGGTGGGTTTGGGATCAGGGTCTCTACATCACTCAGCGTGCGGACTGAGGTAAAGCTAAGGACCATTTCCCCTCTTTTACCTCGCTCTCCTCTCAGTCCTCTGTTTTGTTTGCGGCGTCCTTGCGAGCGATGATCTTGTACACGCTCTCTCTGAAGCTGCTGTCAGAGGTCAGGCGTCGGGCCGTCTCCCGCAGCTCCTCCATGCTGCCGTCGTCAGTGTTGGCTACAGCGAAAGACTTGGAGTGTTTTACTGTAACGGTGCAGAGAAAAAATGTGGAGAACATAATTAAATTAAATTAGGTACTTAGGAGTCCAACAGGTGCCTCAATAAATAACAAAGGAAGAAATGAACATACTATGATGCTAGAAGTACTGAAGGGCTATTAATGATGAACTGATTAGCTGATTAATCACTTGACAGAATATTAATAGACAAATATTTTGATAATTCCAGCTTCTCAGATGTGAATATCTTTGGACTGTTGATCAAACAAAATAAGCAATCTGACCTGAAGCTCTGGAAAATTGTAATCAACATTTTTCACTATTTTCTGACATTTCATAGACTGAACAATTAATCAATAATGAAAATAATCTCCAGTTGCAGCCCTGTAGGCTACACATTTATAACATACTGCATCACTGCAGCTACAACTAGTATTAGTACTAGTAATACTACTGCTACCTATTGCAACTACTACAACTGTACAACAAAAAACACATCCACTGCTATTATAATTGCTCCTAACAGTAACAGTAATGCTACTTGTATTACTACATTTACAACCACTGCTTCTAATACTAATATTGCTACTAATAGTAACACTAGAAGTACAACTACAGCAACTGTTGTTACTACTACTTCCAATACTGTGCCTCACTGCCAGTACAAATAGTGCCACTAATAATAATTAAAAAAATTTCTAGAGCACAATTCATGCATAAAACACAACACAAAGTGCTTTACATTAAATAAATAATCATGACATTTACAATAAAGCAAAGGTAAAATAAAATGAGATTAGTTTAAATTAAAGACAAAATGTATTTTTCCTTACTTTTCCAAAACCTTTCCTCAGTTTAGAGGCAGAACAAACACAACTACTACTAATACTGATACACCTGTGTTTACTAGTACAACTACTACTACCTCATGTACCTAACATTAATTAATAATCTGAAGTTAATTTGTGCAGTGCATTGGCAAACAGCACAAACGACTCAAAAATACTCCATGGATAAAATATAAAAATATATATTTGAGTGTTTTGCTGTAGACCCTGGGGACGTGGATGAATTCAGTCATGAAATATGCATGTTCCGGGGTGTCTGTGTGTGTTGTGGTCGTTGCTGTGCGGTGCACAGACTTACACCAGTGGCGTCTGGAGGCTCTCCTCTGGATTCGGCAGCTCTTGATTCTGCGTGCAGCAGCTTTGTGCAGATACACGGCGTTCTTCATTATCGCCGGAAGCCTCGCCTCGATCTCCGCCGCACAGATACACTCCTCAAAGAATCCTGGTTAAACACACACATCAGAAACACATCATATACTGTATATACAGGAAGCTTGTGTTATTACATTATCAGGCCACAGTCACTCATTTATCTCAGAGACCTGCATGTGACAGATTTCTGTTGCTGATTCAGAACTGAGTAATAAGGGGAATATTAGTGGTGAGACTTAAATCTGTAATTTACAGATGGACAAACTAATTTTATGATCGGTGGTAAAAATTCTAAAACTGAAGTCCGCTTACTTTTCTATTTCCAGAGCTTTTGACTGTATTCCACAGTCTTCTTCAGCGAATGGAACTTGCTCAGGTGTCATCATGTGACCTGAGTGCAGGACCTCAGTCAGATGATAACCGGTGGTTGTACATGGTGGTATGTAACTTAAGTATATTTACTTAATACTGTACTTCAGTACAAATTTGAGGTACTTGTACTTTACTTGAGTGCTTTCTTTTCATATTATTTTATACTTCTACTCCACCACATTTCAGAGGGAAATATTGTATCTGGCAGCTTTAGTTACTTTACAAATTCAGATTTTTACATACAAAACACATGAAGAGCTTATAAAATATGATGCTTTGTCATAAATTAACTACTTTATCTAACAATATGTACAAGTACAGCTGAAACAATTAGTTGATTGACAGAAAATTAATATCAGCTATTTTGATAGTTGTTTTAACATTTCATGGTTCCAGCTTCATAAATGTGATGATTTGCTGATTTTCCTTTTAATTATTTTAATAATTCTGATTTATTTTTAATCATTTTGAGGTTTGGACTGTTGGTTGGACAAAGCAAACTTTTTTTCTGAAATTTTACAAACCGAACAATCAATTGAATCGATTAATCGAGAAAATAATCATGTGATTAATCCACAAGGAAAATAATTAGTTGCAGTCCAGTACAAAATAGCTCATCTCAACAACTGTTGACTTAGGCATGAATACATCAGTAATCTAATGACATAAAATATAATAGTAGAACAGTCACAGGGGACATTTTTCTGCATTGAGTACTTTTACTTTTAATATTCCAAGTACATTTCCTGATTATACTTTCATACATTTACTTACATTAGTAACATTTTCAGTGCAGGAATTGTACTTGTAATGGAGTAATTTTTACAGTGTGGTATCAGTACTTTTACTCAAGTAAAGGATCTGAATACTTCCTCCATCACTGGGACAAACGTAGGTCACATGATGACGCCTGAGTTCCATTCGCTGATGAAGACTGTGGAATACAGTCGAACGCTCTGGGAACAGCTGAGTAAGTGGACCTTGTGTTCAGAGTATTTACGACAGAGATTTGTCCCCAAAGTCAGAAATGAATCTTTGTGCTCTGAAATGTCAATAACATTAGCATTACATTGATATAAACATGTTACTAAACAAGTATTCAAAGTAACAGGAAAAATGTTATATTTGTGTTCATCCCATTGACTCAAATTGTTTTCAGCTGTCTCTGGAATAAAATCCTTTACTCGCCAAAAAAACCTCATTAATTATTTCTCATTAAGAGTCGGGCTGTGACAGATTTTGGTCGAATGTAACTTGCTATCATTTATTAAGACACCAGAACTATGAACCATCGTATCTTAATATTAAAATGACATGCAAAAGATAATATTGAATTATTACCCAGCCCTACTTTATCACTGCCATTTTTATATTGTGTTAATTGCAGAGCTGCAGATCAGTTGATTAATCAATCAACATAAAAGGTGCTGCTTTATTTGTGATATACCGTATGAAGGTAAACTGAATGTCTTTGGGTTTTAAAAATTTGTTTGAATAAAAGAAACTATATGAATACATCACCTCGAGAGAACATAACAGGCATTTTTGACTATTTTGTGGCATTTTATAGACCAACCGATTGCTCGAGAAAATAACTGGCAGATTAATTAATAATGAAAATAATCATTAGTTGCAGCCCTCTTAATTTGAGGCAATTTCTAATGAAT
>NTHP01000073.1:1232751-1254842 GCA_003416845.1 Oplegnathus fasciatus | reverse complement strand
ACATTACATTAATATTTGACGTCAGATATGAAGGTGTCAGTGAATGCACTCACTCCTCAGCTGAGTCACATCCCCCTTCATCTTCTCGTCTCTCTCTTTGGTCCGGTCCAGTGAGTCCAGGCCTTTTTCCAGGTCCTGCAGAGCCTCTTCAGCCTGCTTCAGTCTCTTCTCCAGCTCCACCCGAGACTCGATCTCCGCCTGAGACACACAGGAGACACACAGGGTGTTAGTGAAAACGTATTTAAGTGACTAAGAGTCCACTAAGAAGAGGGTTAAATCGATTCGATCGATCGATTGCTGTATCCGTACGTGGATATTTAGGGGAAATATTGGGCTTTTCGTGATATGCTGAGCTGATATGATGGATAAAAGATTTCTCTCAGCTTAAGAGGCCACAGTGTACTCAAAAAAACTGTCTCATGAGGTTTAAAGGAGGCAACACAGCAAAAGGATTGTCATTTGTCTGGATCTCAATAGATACTTTTGAGTCTTTTACTTTTATCACATGATGAACTGAAAGCAGAACTACAGGCTTTTCCACCTTTATAGTTATGTATTCTGGGGAAAACACATGAATGGTATTAGCCTGAAGAAACAGTTCAGAGTAAATACTTGAGGTGACTGGGGACTTTGTAAGGGGGCGTTTTAAACTACTTGTCTGTACTAAATACTGCAGTTTGACTGAGGCCTAAAGGAAGACAGAGAATGAGTGACTTGATGTAAAGCAGTGATGGATACGATGCAAAGAGGAAACCGAGGTAACTTCATACAGAAAAAGTGGACGAGAGGAGGATGAGGTTTGTTGTTCCAGTCAGTGTAATGTGATATCAGCTCTTCATGCCGGAGAGACTCAGCACGTCAGACTGAGTGTGAGAGATGAGGAGGAGGATCTGCTGCTGAAACACCCAGAAGATATCACGGACCTGATTCAGTAAAAAATCTGACAGGTGGAACCACCTGAATATCCAGCAGCTGGTGGAAGAAGTACTCAGATCTTTTACTTACAGTAATTAAAAGTAGCAGTACCACAGTGTAAAACTACTCTGTTACAAGTAAAAGTTCTGCATTCAAAATCTTACGAAAAATACAAAAGTATTAGCATCAAAATATACTCAACGTACCAAAAGTAAAAGTACTCATTATGCAGAATGGTCTATTTCAGAATAATGTATATTATATTATTGGATAATAATTACTGATGCATTAATGTGTTCATCACTTTAATGTTGTAGCTGGTTAAGATGGAGCTAATTTAAATTACTTTATATACTGTTAGGTAGCTTAATCTACAATAATATATCATAATTTATTAGTGATTTATATTTTGCAAAGTAATGTCAAATAAATGTAGTGAAGTAAAAAGTACTATATTTCCCTCTGAACTGTAGTGGGGTAGAAGTATAAAGTAACATAAAATGGAAATACTCAAGTAAGAACAAGTACCTCAAAATTGTACGTAAGTACAGTACTTAAAGTAAATGTACTTTACTTTCCACCACTGATATCTTAGTTACACCCAACTGGTTTCTACACAAATATTCAGCTGAGTTATTCGTGCAAACGGGGCCGTAGCTACCATTAAAGATACCGCGATCATGTCCTCTGTATTTTTGTTTTTTGGGGGGTTTAATTAAAGACTCACACATGGTAGTTGTTTTAAAGGCTCAGACTATTTAGACTCAATATTGTTGATTTTTTCATATAAACTGAAGGATTAAATGTTCCCCTGTAAATTGTGAAAATTCTCCCACTTCTTAAGATGAATAACCCATTTAAAAACCCATTTGGATTATCTGAAAAATTAATTATGACAAAGGTGAAAACGAAGCTGTTTTTCTGAGCTCATGAAAACTTTATGTCCTGGAAATACATGGTGTTCACAGGACAGCGACTACTTTTGGACCAAAAACACAACTAAATGATTTAGTATGTAGAATTTTATGTGGCAAAGTCTTTGAAACAGCATTTACATCTTCATGTTGCACAAAAAATCCAAATCATTAAAAACATTTAAAAACCTTCTGTCTAGTGTCAGGTCCAGTTTTTTTGAGGGTTGTAGGAGCTACACTGTGGGGGCTTAAACTATTTTAACTAATTTAAACTAAATCCAGGCTACAGCCCCGAGTACAAGGGCAGGTTAACACAATAAGTGGCCAACTCCGGCAAGGAGGAAAATTATTATTGTTATTATTTGCATAATATGTAATTAAATGTACTTTTGAGCTTTTTACAGGCTTCAGATAAAATTCTGAAATTCTTCCCAAAAGGTGAGTGTTTTCATCATTTGACATCTTGTGACGCCTCTTCCCACTCTTTTATCTTCTGAAACTATCTGAGAACAGACACCTGGCAGCTGATTAACGCGACATGACCCTTAAACTGACTTTGAGTCGTGTTTTGTCGCTGTGTAACTGCAAGCTGAGAGCAGCTGAGTCACGCTGCATTACCTTGAGCTCGGCCTCGGTCTGCTGCTTGTCCACAGTGAGCTGAGAGAGCGACTGCTGCAGCGTCCGAGCCTGAGACGAGTAGTACTCCCTCTCCTGCTGCAGGACTTTAGCCCGCTGCTCGTTCTCCCTGAGCCTGAGCGGCAGAAACACCGTCAAACAGGGAAAAGACTAAACACACACAGAAATATACAACATAAAAAATGTCATGCATACGTCTGTCCAAATCAGAACATGTTTGGCATTATTTAAGTCCTTTGAAAACCTCCAAGATTATGCTGAAAACGAAGCTGTTTTGTTTGTTGGGATTTAAGAGATCAGTGTCAAAGTCGCCCTTCACTGTCAGGACTGCATAGATTGGTGGCCATGCTGGGCTCACTGAGCTCTACAGGACACAGATGAACTGGGTTGAAACAGGAACCACAGAACTTTATCTCAGAGAGACCAGTTTTATCTGTGAGACACTTAAAGGAAGAGCTTTAAAACGTTTTCTGTGAACATGGTATTACAGCAAATTGTCATTTTAGATGCTTTTTATATGAATTTAACAAACAAGATACAACATGTTCGTAAGTGTGCTTTAGAGGTGCTGGTAAGCTGATTTTGTTACCTTTGGACAGAGCCAGGCTAGCTGTTTCCCTCTGTTTCCAGTCATTATGCTAAGCTAAGCTAACCAGCTGCTGCCTGTGGCTTCATATTTGACGTACCGATATCAGAGTGGTGTCGATCTTCTCATCTAACTCTCCACCAGAAAGCGAGTAAGCATATTTCCAAAAATGTTGAACTATCCCTTTAAGATTAATTTGATTCTGTTTTTTATTCAGGTGAATATCTGATCTGTTCTTTAAATATCTTTTATTAATTCTTAAGACAACTGTTCAATTTACCAGCTGAATGTTTGTCAGTTGCCGTATTCATGATTTTTTGTTGTAGTTCTTTTGTGAATATGTTACAGCAGACGTAGTTCCATATTGTATATTCCTTTTTATATTTGTTTTTGTGTATTATATCATATCGTTCTTTGGTTTGAGATATTCTTTTATCATGATATAATTGAAAAAATATGACTGAAAGAGCAAAAACTTTTAAAATATTAAAATTCATGACAAATTGAGATCTAGAACATATGTGAAATATGTTAACATATGTAAAAAATGATAATGTATTATAATTAAATTATAATGTAATTATCCAATAAAACAGTCCTGTAATGTGAAACATTGTGTCATTTTAGAGACTCTAGTTTCTGGTGTTGTATCTTTGAATTACAGTGTGTCAGGTGTTGCTGCTACTTTTAATCAACTGAATAATATGTAAATAATATATAAATATGTAAATAATATGTGGACAAAATATTAGAAACACCTTTCAGGAAATTAAATGTTTGCATACTAAATATATTGTTGCTGCATCATTGGATATACTACGTGTCTCCAATAAAAATGCAGTCTGATTTAACTGCCTCAAAATATATCGTAGATTTGAGTCGACATGCAAACAACTAAAATAATAGTCTCGACAAAAACTGAACATTTTAACCAGTGTTTGTTGCAGGACTGTTGTTTTGCAATGCAGGAGGGATAAGAATAAAAAATGTGTTTTTGTGTTTTTGCATATATCTCCAGCTGTATCTGTCAGTCGAAGGACGACCGAGACGAGGAGGAGAGTGAAGGCAGCGCTCATGGAAACATAAAGTTATGGGTCGTATATTTCAGAGTTCATAACAGAACATTAGTGCTACACAGTCAATAGCAGCTGCCTGTAATATCCCACTTACTGGTGCTGATCATTGAGCTGGTTGTTTAGGGATCAATACACATTTCCACGAGCAGTTACATCCTCTGTGCCATTAGCATAGAGGTTCCCTGGAAAGGCCGGAGTGTTTGACCCTTTGGATGCCAAAGCGTAATCGCAGGCTAAAGCCCTCTTTTTTTTTTTTTACATTCAGTATTGATTCAATAAGCGTTTCTAATGTGACCCTGACACCTTTACATTCATTAAAATATTATATTGTCATTTTTCAAAATGTAAACACTTCTTTAAAGGATTTCGGACTGAAAACAGCTTAAAGAATTTTCTCAGCCTGTCGGCAAACTTAAAAACCTTTTAACTGAAGCGAAGAAGTTAAAATACAAAAAAGGGACTTCTGAAGTATTTAAGACAATCATAAAATTAGAAGTCTGTTGTACATAATTGGTCTGATTTTGCTGCATTAAACCAGTAATCCCAGTCTGATGCTGGATCCTGTTTCTGAGGTCTCACTCACTTATCGTCAGCCTGCTCCTTCTCCTTCAGCA
This sequence comes from Oplegnathus fasciatus, assembly GCA_003416845.1. Taxonomy (NCBI): domain Eukaryota; kingdom Metazoa; phylum Chordata; class Actinopteri; order Centrarchiformes; family Oplegnathidae; genus Oplegnathus; species Oplegnathus fasciatus. The sequence continues at coordinate 1,250,101 of NTHP01000073.1, read as the reverse complement.
GGATCTTCATCTGGTCCTCGATGTGTCGCAGGTCCTGCAGCAGGTCCACGTCCCCGGGACCATCACCGTCCTCAGACTCCGTGCGGGTTGAGCTCTCCTCTGCCGTCTCCGCCTCCTTCTCCTCCTGCTCCTTCACCCCGAGCAGCTCCAGAGTTCGCTGTTTCTCCTGAGAGAGCTCCTGAAGGACAAAACAAAAGATTCAGATCCTGCTGAATATACTCAGTTTAAAAGAATTTCATCTGTTCTGGTTTCGATGGCGAGATTCAGTGCTGCATATTACTATATATATTAAGTGTACTGTAATGATATCTGTTGTTTAATAAAATTAACAGGAAGTTGAGTGTACATTCTTTACATTGGAAAAAGTCATTTAACCCCCTCCCTCCAAAAACAAATAAATAACCTTCCTGTTAATTTGAACAAAACAAAATAAGATAAGAAAAATAAGAAAAATCTGATTTTTTTTTGGTCAAAACAAGGTTTAAATTTATTAACATTTAGTTGTTTACATGGATCATGAATGATCTTTTCCATATATTTCTTCTTCTTTTGTCTTTTCCAGATGCAGTACCTCAGCTAAAATCAAAATTTGTGAATGAGTGACATATTTATATTGAACTATATATTATAGGTACACTGTATATACACACAGATTTCGAGTTCAGTTATTACATTTGTGAAAACTTAAGATTTCACAAAAAGACGAAGTTTCCACATTAACAGTAAGAAAGTTATGGCCACATAAAAAACTAATAAATAAAGAATAGTTCAACGTTCTGGGAAACATGCTTCTTTGCTTTCTTGCCGAGAGTTAGAGGAGAAGATCGATACCCCACTCATATCTATCTGTTAAATATGAAGCTACAGCCAGCAGCTGCTTAGCTTAGCTTAGCATAAAGACTGGAAACAGGGGGAGACAGCTAGCCTGGCTCTTTCCAAATGTAACAAAACAGCACCTCTAAAGCTCACTAATTAACAAGTTATACCTTATTTGGTTAATCCGTACAAAAACTGAAGTGTAAAAACAACATTGTAGTTTTAGGGGGATTATATGCCAGACTATTTCTTGGCGGGGAGCAGTGACTTCCTGGAGTCTCTGCTGGTTGCCTGGCAAAAAAACAAGATATAATGTGTTAATTAGTGAGCTGTAGAGGTGCTGTTTTGTTACATTTGGAAAGAGCCAGGCTAGCTGTTTCGCCCTGTTTCCAGTCTTTATGCTAAGCTAAGCTAACCAGCTATAGCTTTATATAAAAAAGAAAGTCATGAGAGTGGTATCGATCTTCACATCTAACTCCCCGACAAGAGAGTGAATAAGCATATTTCCCAAAACGTCAAACTATTCCTTTAATTCTTGACTTTTATTGTGATTATAATCTGAAAATTCAGTTTTTTTTCTCACAGTACTTTCTGACTGAAGTTTTTTCACATGGCTCTTATTCCCTTCCACAGAAAGATTCATCAATATCAAAAGTATTACGTTAGCAGGATAAATGGACTATCAACGTCAAGGGTCTGTTACGTAACTTATTACATCAGCAGTTGTAACATTACATGATCTGAATCGAGGACCAGAGTCCTTTCAAACTCATCAATAAGTTATTCTTGTCACACTGGCCCTCACACGTCCAGTATCTGCGTAGCAAAGTATCTGCGGATGAGTGACAAACCGCGACCTTTTAAATGTTTTGGGTTTTTTCATACCTCGATGGATTTCTGCAACATGATGGTTAAACTGCTCAGCTCCTCTTTTTCACTCTCAACACCTTTCAGGGACTGAGCTGTACCGTCCAGGTCTCTGCCATCAACACACAACACAAGACAACCCACTTTCATTTACAGGCTTGTGCAGTATAATCAAGTTAACATAAACGGGGACATAGTTGAGTTCTTACAGTTTGATATGCTCCTGCTCCGCCTTCAGCTCCAGCACCACCTCCTCAAACTTCATTTTCTCCTCCTCCAGAACCTGGTTCAGACGCTCCAGCTCCTGCACACACACACACACACCCGAATGTTTTAGAGCGTGGATGTAGGAAAATTCAACTGAGGAAGGATCACAACTGAAGAGTAACATGATGAACTAAAATATTAGTTGAAAAAAGCTGAGAAAAACAATCTTGTGAAGGATCCTTTATTTTAATACCAAAATATTAAAAAGCAAAAGATTCACTGATTAATCAACTTGTTGTTTGACAGAAAATTATTCTGCAACGATTTTGATAATCAATCCATTGTTCAGGTCTTTTATTCAGCAGAAACTTTCAAATACTCAGCTTCTCCTTTGATGTGTTTATCTGTTATACATCATAGTAAACTGAATATCTTTAGATTTCAGACTGTTGATCAGACTAAACAAGACATTTGAAGAAGTCATCTTGGTCTCCGGGACTTTCTTTCATTTTATTAATTTAAACAATTAATTGATTAATCAAAAAAATAATGGATGAAAATAATTTGTAGATGCAGCCCTACATGTAACATCTAAAGTTCATGAACATTTGAATGATTTTAAAATACAAGTTATAATCTTTTTATACGTGTGCCCAGAGAAATTAAAAACATGCTGTCGCTGTTATGTGATGATACCAGAGGAGTAAACAAAGGTCTCACCTCTCTCTGTGCTCTCTGATGACTCAGCTCCTCGGTCTCTTCCATCAGTTTATCTGGAGAAAGAAAACCATTTCACATGAGCTGCTTGTGAAACCATTAAAAAGCTGATTTCTTCAGGTGACTTTGCACATGTTTACCCAGATACTCCTGCTTCTCCTTGGCCAGCTGCAGCCCTTGAGCCTCCAGACTCTCGATCATGGCCTCCCCAAGCTGAGCGTTCTTCCACGTGCTGTTGGACAAACACAGAAATTTTAACAAAAACAAAGGATGATTAGTGAATTAAAACTCTGTGAACAGGTAAATAGATGTAGCAGCATGCTCTGGGATGACAAGGACTACTTTGGTCCAGACTGAAATATCTCAACAAGTATTGGATTGATTGACATGAACTGTGTACACACACATTCATGGTCCCAAGAGGATAAATCCCACTGACTTTAGTGATCCTCTAACTTTTCCTCTAGCTCCAACAACAAGTTTTCACTTATTCAGTGAACTACCTCAACATGTATTTGGTTGACTGTCGTGACATTTTGTTCAGACATTCATGGTTCCCAGAGGATGAAGCCTTATGATTTTGGTGACCCTCTGACTTTTCCTCAAGAGCCACTATGAGAGTGACAATTTTGTTTTTTATTGAAATATCTCTATAACTATAGCATGGATTCTTGTGAAATTTGGTACATACATTCATGGTCCCCAGAGGATGAATTATAATAACTTTGGTTCCCAGACTGTTCTTTGAGCACCATCATCAGGTGAAAATTTCAACTTGTCCAATACTTTGGTTTATGACCAAATATTTACAAAACTAATGTCATTCCCGACAGCCTCAGCTGTACTTTGTGTTTACATGAACATGGTAAACACTATACCTGCTAAACGGCATGTTAGCATGCTGATGTTAGTATTTAGCTCAAAGCAAAGTACAGCCTAACAGAGCTGCGAGCATGGCTAGACAGTCTTGTTAAAATCTGTAGCTGACAAAGGGAATGTAATTTCTCAAGAAATTGTCTGAAATTGTTTTTGTGGTTACAGGTGTGATACTGTTATACATTATGTGCTACTGTGACAGTTGTGCTTGCATCAGGTCTTTATCTCTAACATTTACTACTTAAAGTCTCCACAGTATGTGTATAAACTTTGGGGACTCTGGGATTGTCTCATTTTTCTACAAACAAAAACTCTTCCCATCAAAATAATTCTATAAGCCCATAAAAAATCTACACAAAAGGGCTTTAAGAGTCATGTGTTGTATGTGTAATTCCTTCAGAAGAGCAACATTTAGAAGGAGAATTTGCATCAGTTGAATACTCACACTTTCCCTGACTCCTGGAGCATCTCCATCCACTGCACCTGCTCCTGCTCAGACTCTGCAGCCAGGACTATGGTACCCTGGGGGACGGATATACACGATTTTACATCAGCATCTTGTCAATAAAGGGTTCAGGCTGTAAAATAGATGGTGTATTTCCATCGTTGGGCTGCTGAGATTGTAAAAATTGATGTAACACACTCATGTCCCAGAGTGCTGTTAAATTCACTCCATTATGTGTCCCATTTGTTGCAGGATTAGTCTGATTTCTCACATCATTCCAGTTATAAAAGTACAATTTAGGAAGAGCTATTTCAGCTCGGCTCTGCAAGCTTATTGTCATACAGTCAACTGTGACTTTGCACTCATTACATGTTGCCATTTTTGCATTAATTTGTTGTTGCATGTTGTCCTTCTGCACCTTTATGCCTCGGTCTGTCTTAAAAGTTGCACTTTTAAACCTCTGTAAGGCTAATAAATGATAAAGTAATAGAGGAATTGTGGACTTACAGTAAAGTCTTCCAGATTGACCACGATGGCAAAGGGCATGCCCATGTTTTCATTAGCCGACACCACACATCCGCCCAAAGGAATGACTCCCTGAGACAGAAACACATCACACTGTTATTTATAATGTTGTATCATGATAATTCAGGTAAAAACCTTGCGTTAATAAAAGCAAAATGTGACTTAGACACACAGTTATCCATCTAAAGCCTCCTGCATGTTTATGTGCATGCAGTCATCCAATAAAAACACCATATATCTTCCACCACCTTCTTCATTTTCTTACAGGTGTTCAGAGAAGATGCAGCGGCTCACCTTGGGGTGGATGTTGAAGTACCTGTTGGTCTCAAAGTTTCTCTTCTCGCTCTCTGCATAGTAGAGCAAGAAGCTGTCTTTGATGATGAAGAATCTTTGTACCGAGGAAGACAATGAAAGCAGCAGTGAGTCAATCCTGTGGGGCTGAAAGGAACCAACGTCTGCCGATGATCTCAAAACAAAACTGATGAGCAGAACTGACTGTTTGATAACATATTACATTTTAGTCTATTCACAGTATTTGAACATCAACACTTGATAATTCTAAGTCTGCCTCTTCATATATATATAACTTCATAACTTTTTATAAATAACAAATGACCTGTATAGTTCATCCTGTGAAGAAGCTGCTTTTTACTGTATGAACTGCTGCAGTTTCATTTTATGCTTTAGATCAGTGGTTCCTGACTTTTATTTCTTGTGACCCCTTAATACAAAGCAGCACGTGCCACCCCTCATCATGCATGTTGCATGTCTGAGTTATGAGCAGTTAAATAGAAGTGTGATTTTTCTTTCTCAGATTGTTTGATTTGAATCATTTCAGAGGCCCAAAAAAGGTAAAACTGTACAGTATTTCATAAGATTAGAAACAAAGTCTGAAAAATAAACATATTTGTTGCAGAATCCTGTTTGTTCTTATTTCTTACCCAAGTAATCACCTAGAAGACCCCTTAGATTCATCTTGTGATCCCCTTCAGGAGTCCCGATTGACTGCTTTAGATGACTGAAACTTCTCAGGTAGCCGAAGCTGATCACAAATTGTAGGGCTGATGAATTTATGCCTTGTCTTCAAATATGTTAACAGTAATTAAAGGAACTAATTATTACATGTAAACTACAGTAACTACATAAACTTATACTTTATTGAAAAGAGATTTGCTACACACACAAAGTTATCCAGTTATCCTCACATTTTGCACTGACTGAGCTAATGAGAGTGCTGTACATTTATACATTTTAAACATTTCCTAAAGTTGAATTTGGTCTATAAATACAAGGTGTAAGTATAAGCCAGAGGGACACTGTATCTTCTTACTGATTGGTTTAGAGGTTGCTTGCATCATTGATGAGGGGGCGACATATTTACATGTTTACTCGTCACTTTCATGTCCTGTTATTGTGCATTTTAAGATGAACTTGAAAACTAACAGATATAAAAAGAGACACAATAAAAATTTGCAAGTATTTGACACACTAGTTGAAGAGGATCTTGCCAGAGACAGTTTTGTTTTTTGAATGGTGGAATTCTCTGCAACAGATATCCTGACTTTTAGCCGTTATTTCCCATAATGCATCTCAGTGGAAGCTTTCATTCGACCCTCCTGTCTGTTAAATGCCCTCATCTTTCACACTCAGTGCTTCCAGTTTATAACTTAGCCTAACCCAAGATAAAACGATCTTCTCAGACGTTAGAAAGACATGACTCAGCTATTTTCACAGGCTGAGTAGCGCTCTTCATGATGAGTGCTCCTTTAATTTCAGCCACGGAGGAGGCTGTTAAATATTCAGCCACATTATGACTGAACTCATTTAAAGTCTTTCTGAGGGTCACTCACCCACATCAACAACTGCCGTTTTTGTTTTAAGCTGGTGACAACAACAAATACCACGAAATCACTGAGCTCAACCGTCTGCAGTTTGGCACACGAAGCCAAATGAGCATTTACCGAACACGACCAAATTCTTTTGACCTTTATGACACAAGCAAATGGGAAAGGTTACAAAGACTGCGCTGCAAATGGATTCTCTGGATCCACTGTGTATTGTCGTGTTAACCGTTATGTAAACTAAGAGCATTATCATGACATAAGGTACCAATCCAGGCATTTTAACATCCAAATATACACTCATATCAGGAGACACTGGGATGTGAAAACGCCTGTGGACATCCTGTTGTTATGTAAAGCAATCCTCAAATACACAACATGTCAAGAGTTTGGTTGACAGATTCCTAAATGCCCGCTTTCATCATTCGACATCAGAAATACAGTCAATCAAGTCTACAAGTTTTATCAATTCTTCTGCCATAAAAAATAATTTTTTTGTAATTTGTGATTTTTTTCAAGAGGAAAACTCACTACTTCAACTATGGCTGTACAGCAAATTAAATAGTTTTTGCTCTCAGAAAAGTAGAATAATGATATTTGATACTTGTGGCGTCAAATAAATAGACAATTTAAGTATTCTAAACTCAAACTGGAAGGAAAATATGACCGTTCTCTAAGAATGATCAGCATTTTTGTCCTGAATGAAGGAAAACTTTCTCCCTCATGAATGTCCACTTTTTGAAAATGAAAGAAAAACTGATTTCCTATAAGCTTAACCTCTAGTTTTTTAAGTTCATCCAGGTTTTGGAAGGTGCAGTATGTAGTCCTCCATCTGAGGTTAAAATATAAAAAACACTCAATCCCACGTCATCCTCACCTGCGGGACCACTTGGCTGATGGCCGTCCGAAGGGTCTCTTCCACAGCACCCCGTGCAGCTGCACTTTGGTGCTGATGTCCAACGCTTCAGAGTCCGACTGCTCCATGGACGACCAGGGCGAGAACAGAGAGTTTCTGGACGAAGATGAGAACATTCTCTCTGGCTTCCCACGCCCTGGGAGGTGGGGCAAAAAAAAATTAAAAAAAAATCTATCAACAGAATAAAAAAAAAAAGAACCACAATACAGTCAGTCAATAACAATTAACCCAATAACACGCACACACATGGAGGTGCATGTACAGCTGCAGGGAGAGCTTCAATACAAAACAGGAAAAGTAGCAAACAAATCCCAATAACTCAGCAGGGTGGAATAATGCAGCTGCCAATACGCTCATCATCAGCAGGCAGACTGACTGCACAGCACGGCGGAGATAAAAACAGGGATGGCAGAGAGAAAGAGGGAGGGAGGAAGAGGAGGGATACTGGGAGGCGATGGGGGAGGGAGCGAGGGAAGCTTTAGGAATGAGTTGCTAAATCTGAAGCCGGTCAATATATTCCAGCCAGTAAAAGCTGTTATTCAGATTACTGTACTCGCAGCAAGCAGCAGCTCTTGGCAGGTACGAACTCTCTCGTCTCTCCATCCATCCATCCCTCCATCAGTCACTCCAGCAGTGAATTAGAACATCTGTGGCAGAGGCGTGGCTGCACGACTCCTGGTAAAGAGGATGGAGAGTCAGAGCGGTTAACATGCAGCTCAGTGTCGTGAGTATCAGATTAATTTACAGAACATGTGTCAGAGTAGATGGACAGCAGATTATGAGTATATTGACAGCTCAGCCTTTTTTTTCACGAGTAAAACATCCTGTCAGGGTAGAAAAGCCTCTGAAACATTTTTAAACATTGAATTTAAGAGAAAAGTCGCACAACTTGTTAAAAATGTGACCAGAAGTAACAGAAACAATCCATAAATTCTTACCTTGATGAATACAAGATGAAAACTTCATACATGGGAATAACTGGCTTCTATAAACTGGCATCAAGCGCATTAAAACAAACAATTTAAGCAAAGTTCACGCTCAATTCCATTTGTTAAAATCTGGGGAAAATACCACAGCAGACATGCACAGCTAACGTGCTGAAATCATCAAAATATAAGCAAGACTTTTCACCAGTTAAAAAACTTTAATTTAGTCGTCATAAAACACATTGCTTTACAACTGTTTTTCACAATCAAAAGTATGGAAATAAGGCAGACTCATTCTGGAATGACAGAAAATAAAAATAAGAGACACACCTACCCCCCACTGAAACTATCACAAGTATTGACCTGATCCTAAAACCCTCCTGATCCAAACTGAAACCTCCAATCAGCCCCAATATGTGCTGTCATCACTTCCTGTCTGTTTGGGAGAGGACGCATCAAACTCCACCTGCAGAGATCTGGCAGTTTAAAGAGTTTCTATAGTTGAATTTTCTCAATTTCGATGCATGTATGATCAAAGATTTTAAGCGACTACATGTGAAAGAGGTTATTGCATTTTTAAGATGATCAGGCTGACACGTGGACTTGATCATGATTGGTCAAACAACCACTTAACACCTTAGATGCAAGCCAGTTTTAACGGGTGACCTGAAACACATTTCAAATTTTTGTCGCAACTTTAACTAACATTAGTAAACATGTTCAAAACTAGACTTAACATCATGAACATTATTTCTGCCCTGAACCGTATAATCTCGTCGCTGTCCTGTGAAACCCATGTATCTCCAAAACGTCAACTTTTCATGAGCTATAGAAAACAGCCGTTTTTAGTTTTGTGACGATGCATTCTTCAGATATTCCATTTGGTTTTAAAATCGTTTATTTAGCTTAGGGTGGATTCACATTTTTCTCTAAAAAAAAAAAAATAGTCAGGTGCNNAATGTAAGAGATGGGGGACAAAATCTACAGCCGTCCTTCAGTGTACAAATGTATTTAAAAGTTGAGGCTTTAGCAGTCTGAGTTAGACAAACCAAACTGGTATCCAATTTTGTACTAAGATGACTGTAACTTTAGAGACTGTACACACTTGATTTGTCTCCTCAGACTGCTGACGCCTCACAGCAGCTTTGGCTAAACTTCAAAATGATTTGTGCACAGAGCGAGGACTGTGGAGTTTGTCCCACATCGCTTACATTGGAATCGCAAAATGAAGGGATCTCTTAACTGCCAGTATGGAGAGAAGGAACAATTACACCAGTTAACAACTCATTCGCTGTACATATGGGCACATGAGTATAGTTGAAGAAGTAGAAGAGCGCTCTCAACCAATAAAAGGACACTTAATCCTTCAGTTTATCTGAAAATTACCAAATTTGGAGATACATGGTTTTCACTTTACAGTGACATGAGACCAGCGTCTCTCAAACATTGTTATCTGCTCGTAGGCTTTATACATAATAACCTGCTAAACTACATTCTGATTTTACTTCATATTGTTTTTCAACCTTTAAAACTAGTTTACCTGTTGTTCCTTCACCCTCCTCCCCAAAAGAAGTCAAGTGACAAACATAAACGAACTTTAAAGGCCCTGAAAACATTTTCTGAATCAGCTTCTTACCATGAATGACATACATGTACATGAATACATGAACAGCAACAGCTTTGCTAATTTTACTTGAGAGACTTCAGTTTTTTCTGTGCTCTTCTCACTGGTTTGAAGTGGGCGGGGCTCAGTAAGGAAGTCGAATCTGATCAAACCCAGTCCTGATGAAGCACATTGAGTTTTTTAGTGTTAAACTCCTAATAAATAATAGCCAGGTATGTTTTTTTTTTTAACTTTGATTGTTCCGTATTTGCCATGAATATTTAATCTTACAGAGAAATACTTCAGACTTTAAATCACGTTTTCAGGGGCTTTAAAGGCAGATATATTCCCAAATAAATGCAGTTTGGTAAATCACGTACATAACACATGTAGAGCTTCAACGACTGGTCCATGAATCAATCGACAGAAAATTAATCTGCAACAACTTTCATAATTGATTAAGCATTTAAGTAATTTTTCAAGCAACAACAAAAATCCAAGGGTTCCAGCTGTTCAATGTGAATATTTTCTGTTTTTCTTCGTCTTCTGTGACAGTAAATTAGGCATATTTGGGGTTTTGGACCGTTGGTTGAACAAAGAAAGGCATCTGAAGATGTCAACTTTGACTCTGGGTACATTTTTCACAATTTTCTGACATTTTTTAGACCAAACTAACCAAATTAAATGAAAAAATAATCAGCAGATTAATGAATAAATAATGAAAATAATCTGTTAGTTACAGCCTTAAACACATATACCAGCGGACCCTGAATTCATTTAAAAGGTTTTTCTAAGGATGGGAAACAAGTAGATGCCAAATCTCAGCAGGAATTCTGATGCAAACATGATGCAAAGATGAAATGGCACATAACGGGGCTGTCCTCCAACATGCCCGAGTGTAAAGCAACACAGTGGTGGTGGTGGGGGGGTTCCCTTTTGTACACACATACAGTTTCCCATAGAAAATAAAATGGTCATGCAGCTGCTGGTCTGCATGCGACCCACCCCTTTCTCTCGCAGTCACGCAAGGAAACCTAAAACTATCACGGTGGGTTTCTTCCCGTCATGTAACTTGGAATTAATTGACAAGTTTTGAGTGTAAAACTGTTCAATTTATACATAAAACAGAGACTCCTCAGACAGTCTGTAGCCTCTTGTGTCAGTACGACAAAGAACAGTCCATCCATGTCCAAAAAGTAATATTAAAAAATGTATTTGTGAGTAAGCAGTTCCGTCTCACACAGAGATCATGATGATTGTGGTTCTACCACAGGAGTTACTCTGTACAGTACACATACATACTTACATATACATACACATGAGCTCTGCTGTGAGCAGGCACAATGATACAGTAACACTCACGATATCCACGTGTCCTGATAGAAGAGGGAGCAGCCTACCTAAATTTTAATGCATCAACCTGTTACAGTTTTAGTGGTACTGAGGCAGAGACGGGGGACGTCAGGGCAGGGCTGCGTTCAAGAGCGTCTATCTCACAGATCTTGGTGTGCGACTCACATAACAAGCGCTTTGAAGATGAAGGCAAACCGTCGGCGCCCATTTCAGACTCTGCTGCACTCCTGAGGAAGAAGTGACTCTGCCCCGATTTCATGTGTACGATTATTGCTCAGGTATTGATTAATTAATGAGGGCTAAACCAACTAAAATGCTAAAAAAAAATTCTAAATTCTCCTCACATGTTCTGCAATATGTCTGTTCTCCTGAGCCGATGGTCCCTAAACATTTTCATCCAGTGAATGCCCTCTGTAAGGCAAGTCGTTCATTCAGAGCTGCTGAAACGACCCTCCACCTCTAAAGAAGCTTAATAACTCTATACGATCACTTAAGACAATTCTATACAGCTTTTTCCTCCAACCTCTATTTATAATTATTCTCGAAGTAAAACAGAACAGAAATAAACACATCCAGAAACTAAACAGATAAAATAAAAGTGACAGTTCATGTCGTATCAAGGCTGGTTGTGTCTTTTCCTTACGCAGGACTCGGGTTTGAGCAGTTCATGAACCTTTGCGTGTGGTTTTACAGGAGAGACACCCCGTCAGTATTCATCATAGATAGGCTTCCCCATCAGGCCAAGAAACCGCTTGTCACAACTCACTTTTCTAACAGCACAAACGTCCTTATGGCGCCGTCTCTTCAGGTATCTGTTTCAACTTGCTAATATGGCACTTGAAAATCAGTTTGTATCAATCTGGGTTGATTTACACTCTGTACAATTATTTTAAAAAAGTTTGTTTTCTTGATATCACAGGCTTAATCAAGACCCTCTAAATCTCACTGTGCAACTGCCATCTAGTAACACATCACTGTAATGAAATCAGGGTTGGTTCTTTGACTTTGGACTATGCACGATGATGCAACACTGAAAACTCCACGGTGATGTAAATAAACAGAGCTAAAGGGTCCACCTCTGGACTCTCTTAAAAAAGATTTCTGGAGGAATAAATGGACAGATACAGTAGCTGTAAGATGTTTCGGCGTCTGTGTCAGCAGAAAGAATATCGTCGTTGTCACTGCAGCAACTCTGATTTCCCTAACATCATTCATTCCCTGTTCCAAGGTCAGCTTCGAGTCATAAGATGTCCCCGTAACGAGCACCAGTCAGGTCCACAAAGTCCATCAGCAGGCAACAAGCAATAAGACATTTAGATCCCCCAATGTTTGAAGTCTCTGTTTCCTCTTCTTTCCCCTGTACACCTGTCTTAAATCCGTCCTGAGCCCTGGGTCTAATGGTGGTGACCGACAGACAGCACCAGAGGGATGAGGCAGCCCAGCACCAGAGCTCCCACCTCCACCTTGCTCAGTCCCTTGCCTCCGTTCCCTCCAGCAGGAGCGTGGCTGTGGCCGCCACCCCCTACCTCAGGGAGGACGTGGACCGTGGCCACGTAGAGGAAGGTGCCGGCAGAGAAGAGCATGGCGACACCTGTGGCGTTGATGTCTGAGAGGGCCTCCTTGCTGCTCTGAGAGGGGAACAAACAAAAACACTGTGAGGCAAAATGTCCACCAAGAAACGTTTCCTTTCCGATGGCTCGACTGTTGGTGAAGTGAAGTTGTTACAGCATGTCATTTAGATTTTTTTTACGGCTCTCTTGTAGAGAATCCTGAAGTCTTACCAGCCATACTGGTTTTCCAAGACAAAACCCTAACTGGTATTTGACTGAGGCATTATCTTTTTAATTATTCAACACATTCTAAGAAGATGACAGCAGGTTTGCCTCATGCTGGATAGCTGGATACTCTTTCAAAGTAGACAGATCTTTAAGATAAGTGACGGTCAGACAAGAAACACACTTTCTCAAGGAGAGAGTTACATTTGGTGGCACTGAAAACACCGGGTGATTCATCAAAAAAAACCAACATGAATATAAAATGTTTTTAAAAAGGTAAATATTTAATTATGGGCCCAAAGCTCTTTCGTGAACCTCCAAATGTTCCAAAACCAACAAGACAGATTTGAATATTTACCTGACTGAGGCCTAAAAAGGTGAGCATGGCGAGGACGGGCGCTGCCAGGGCAAAGACCAGGAGATGTTTGCGGATGCGGTTCCTCTCAAGACCAGCATGCATCAGGAATGATACCAGGCCGAACGCTGCTGGTGCCTGCAGACGACAGAGCAGTAGAGTTCACATAATTTCACATTTACAATGTGCTGCTGCTGCTAAGGGCTGCAACTAACGATTATTTCCATGATCGATTAATCTGCAGATTATATTCTAGATTAATCATTGGGTCTAAATAGCTAACAGTGCCCATCATAATTTAGTTTATATTTAGTTTACCAAATAAGACAAAGAAAAGCAGCTAATTCTCACAAATGTGATGCTGGAACAAACAAAAGTTTGTAATAGGAGGCAATTAATTTTCTGTCAATCAATTAGTTGTTTCAGCTCTACAGCTGCTACGTACGTTTAATTTGTATATACATATTCCATGAAGCTACACTATAGAAAAGGATGTTGAAAAACGATATGAACCATTTTTACCTTATGCAGCATTATAGCTACAAAGACAATGAGCTGCACGCTGGTCTGAGAGGTGGAGGCAGCAGCTCCTAGTGCCACCCCATCAGCTGGAGACAAAACACAGAGTTGCTGAGATAACTTTATAATATTACTTTAATATTTGGTCATAAGTACAACGACATTAACAAAGTTCTGATTCCAATATTGTAAATTTAAAAAAAGTGCTTTAATTTTCTAAACTACAACAATTCTCAAGCTCAGTTTAAAACAGGATTCACTTATCGATCAACAGGTTCAGCAGAGAATAACAGTTTTAATAAGTAATAGAAAATGTTTGATTCAGACCAACAAGGATTATTTTAACATGAAAGTCTCATCTGGTATCATTATGAGACATGAGAACAGACCTACCTGCAGCGTGGACCACGAGACCCAGGGTGGTGATGATTTTCGAGGAGGTGACCCGTGCCGACTCTGGATCTAAACCAGACAAAAACAACCAGCCGTAAAAATTTTGCGATGACTATCTTTATCTGTTTAAGAAATATATAAAAGTAGAACCAAGCGACAATGACAGAACAGAATCTGAACACTGAGCCAGAACTGTGTGGCGTCGCATGTTGGCAGACTTAGTAAACAGTTTGTGGAGCATTAGCTGCTCAAATAAAAAGCTCTGAAATTGTTCGGTACTGAGTGTGGGTGCATCTGGGAAGACAGAATTTGCAGTTGAGCCATCTGGGCGTGTTTTGGTTCTAATTCAACAAAGTAATTTTTCTTCCAGAGAAGATTAGCACTTAATGAGGCTAATGACAAGCTGCTGTCACCAAGCTTCATTTTCACAAAATTTAGTATCCACAAAGACATATAATACCGACCTTCAGTGCTGTGCACATGAGAACTGCCTATCTGGTCCACCAGTAGCATAAAGACGAAGCCCAGGACCAGAGACACTCCGATGCAGGCGTGAAGCTGCTCGTGACTGTGCTCGTGTTTCCCGCTGGCACTCAGCGCTACTTCTGCTTCACCCTTCGCCTCGGACACTTCCACCACTCCAGCCTGGCCATGGCTGTGGTGTCCACCTGCAGAGACAAAGGTCAGGGGAGAACAGAGAGAGGCAAACCGACTGTTAAAACAACTTAACTCATCTGATTCCTGACACTGCTTAGCACAGAGGCCCTCACAAACCCATGTAGAATTGTTCTGAGACACAGCCAATACGCAAGTGATCTCAAAACAAATACCTGTGTTTGACAACGTTTGTTACATAAGAGAAACAGACGTCAACTGTTTGTACTTTACCACATGCCAAACTTTGCTCTGTTTGAAAAGGATTCAAACTGTTACAGTGTACACAGGCAAATGTCTATCATTTTGTGTGTCTATATGCTCTATACTTAGTTCTCAACTGGTGTCTTCTGGCCTGTGGCACTCCTGAAGGCATCTGGAGCTCTGACAAAGACATTAAAGAATACTGGGGGCATTTTTATTGTCTTTATTAGACAGCATACAGTAGAGAACTGACAGACAATGGGGGAAGAAAGTTTCAATTACATGATCAGCGTCTTTAACCCCGAAGCAACCAGAATGCCTGACCTCAAATCATTTTAAGCACAAAGCTTTACAGGACAAGAACCACAAACCGATGCTGAAACTAGCAAAGTGCAAAACTATTCCAAGTATTGTGGAAAAACTGAACAGGCTGACACTTAAACAGCATTACTGTGACACTATCCGGAGCCAGTTAGACAAGCCTACAAGGGGAAAATTGAACACCATTCTTCCAAAAGATATTCCCTCATTTGGTGTTTTGATGATGGTGGTGGCATATGATTCATATCATTTTCATACTCATCAAACCATTCAGTGACCCCTCGTGCCCTGTGGATGGGGGCATTGTCATCCAGGAAGAGACCACTCCCATCAGGATAGAAATGTTTCATCATAGGATAAAGGTGAACAACTTTGTATTGATTTACAGTGACTCTTCCCTCTAAGGGGACAAGTGGACCCAAACCATGCAAGCAAAATGCCCCTCACAGCATAACAGAGCCACCAGATCCCCTCACTGTAGGGGTCAAGCATTCAGGTTTTTCCTTTAATTTGTCACCCGTCTGTATTATCCTGGTGCAATAAAGTTAATAGAAATCTAACTAAGAGCTGAAATTATTTAGCAATTAATCAATTAGTTGACTGAGAAAATTGATCAGCACAAATATTTGTTACAAATTAACTGTTTGACTCCATAATCAAGCAAGAAAAGCCAAACGTTCTCTGGTTGCAGCTTCTACAACGTGACGATCAGCTGCTTTTCACGTTGATAAATCACGATAAGTTTAGTCAGCATCATGCTTTTGCATTTTGGACGGTTGGTCAGCAATTTGAGGGCGTTCCCTTGAACTTTGCAAAATTGTGACAGGCAGTATTCACTGTTTTCTGACATTTTATTTATACATAAAGACTCACCTATCATGAAAATAACCATTAGTTGCAGCATTACTATTATTAAAGCTGTTTTTCACTGACTTACTGGTTAACGTGTATTGAAATGCATCTTTGCTTTCATGCAAGGGAGTTGGGGAAACATTTTGTGGGTAGTCCTTAAGGAAACAGTTTTGGTGAACTCTACCTTCAAGGATTTCCTCATAAAGTGCGTGGACCCCCTCAGGAATGATAACAGCCAGTGCAGTCCCACACAGCAGCCCTGCTCCCAGCACCGTGATCAGCTTCAGCTTTTCCTGCACAAACAAGACAAACCTTCAGCACAAGTCACTGTTTTTAAGCCCTCTAATCACAAGATACCTAGTGGATTATCTGATAACATTACAGAGTTTAAGATGCAATCAACGCTTCTGATTAAAAGACACTGACATAGATGAACTTTTTCCTTTATGTAAATGTGCGGTCAGTGCCAAAGTTAGCCAAACTGTGTCAGCTTTCAGGAAGCACTTTTTCAAAGCTTTGCATGTCATACACTCACCTCTGAGAAGTTGACAGCCAGAGGTATTGTTCCGGCCACATAACATCCCACCAACATCGCAAGAGACAGCAGGCTGATCGAGCTGAAATCGTCCATGACTGCTACTTTTCTCTTCGGCTAATCTACTGCTAAGCTAAACCATCCACCTCCACCTATTATCCTTTTAACACGGACTTTTATTCGTGCTTCAGGTTAAATCACATGCCCCGGACTGCAGCTGTTAGTAAACTATAGTTGTTGGTTGAATAAATGGCACGTCCCTCTCCTGGTACCAGTCCAGCTCGCTGCCAAACATCCACGTTAACTCAACAGAGACGCTACAGCCGCTGGCCTCGATAGCAATGCTAAGCTAACTAGCTTCGGTAACTGCCCGGCTCTCAAAATTCACAAATGGCGGATCCTGACACGTTAACGTTCGCTTGTAAACATCCGAAACCCCGCATCGTTTCTTCCAGAGTCAGCTGTCAACAATAATATTGCAACTTCCCGACTTGGTTAGCAGCTAACAAGCTGGCTAACGGAACATCCTCTTCTTGTTTGGTGCCGATGGAAAAAGTGCTTCCGGGTCACAAACTCGACTCCTCAAACCGGCTGAGGCAAACCTGCCACGTATCCGCGAGAGAGAGGGAGGGAGGGAGAGAGAGAGGGGA
>NTHP01000073.1:1211134-1230794 GCA_003416845.1 Oplegnathus fasciatus | reverse complement strand
AACAACAATAAAGTAATAAATAGAGACGAGGTAAAGAACAAGGTAAACAACAATAAATAATAAATAGAGACAGTGGTAAACAACAACATAAAACAACAGAAAGTAATAAACAGAGACAGGGGTAAACAACAACAAAGTAATAAATAGAGACAGGGGTAAAGAACAAGGTAAACAACAATAAAGTACTAAATACAGACGGGGTAAACAACAACATAAACAAGATACAAGCAGCCTGAAAATCTGTACATTTTTCTTATCATTGGAAATTCTCCCTGGTTCATTCATTCGACTGTTGTATTATAAATATATGTTGTAATTGTAACAGTCACGTGTCCGGTGATGGAAGCATTCAGATCTTTTACTTAAATAAAAGTAGCAATAATAGTGTAAAAACACTCTGTTACACGTAAAAGTCCTGCATTCAAAATCGTACTTACTTATAATTATCGATGCATTAATGTGTTCATCACTTTAATGTTGCAGCTGGTAAAAGTGGAGCTCATTTTAATTACTTTATATCAAAACTGCACTGAAGTACTGTGCCTGAGTAAAAGTATTTTGTTACATTCCACCACTGCATGTGTCCCGGAGTTTCTCTTCATGATGGTCTAAAACATGATGTCGACAAGTTTTCTCTACCTGCCCAGGAATAGATTCTGGTGGGGAAAACTGCTAAATTGTTGTTTTTATTAAAGATATTGTCATATATCAGCTATGTATAACTTTAAATTATAACTATATACTATAATTAAATGTCCAACTGGAGCTGAGTTGAACTGAAGGCACACTGAAGGCACACATGCTATACAGTAGATACATACATTTAAAAGAAAAGTAGAAAATATTAAATGAAGAACATAAATATACTTTTAGTGTATTTGAGGTCATAATGGAATCTCTGTAGGCCATCACCTTGTTTGTACATACAAACAAATGCTTTGTTTTTTGTAAATTAAAAATTTATCAATGTGATATTTGGCAAAAACTTTGCATTTCAACAAAAGGAGACCATCAGAGTTTAAAAGTTAAGTGACTAATAAAATCCTATTACTAACTTTTATTATGATACAGCAGGTCCCTGCTGTTCCAATTAAGGTACCTGTGGGAAGAACAACTGTGTTTGTAAATGAGACACCAGGCTAATCGCATCTGTCTATGGAAGTTTGATCACACATCTATTTTGGGGAACACAAAAACAAAAGAAAAGTCGAGGAATATAAATAAAACTGTTTCTCAAGCATAATTAGATTTAAAACCAGCCAAGTGCAGAGAAATAAAATAATTAGACAACACATTAAAGAAAGACAGACACTATTTTCTAAAAAAGCATATTTATTAGTTCACACAATGGAGCAGTGCCTCAACATGACAACAGTAAATCAAAGCCGAATGTGTCCAACATATTGGAGAACAGATGGGTGAAATGCAACTGTCTTTTGCCTCAACAGCTTCAACAAAGGAAAAAATACAACCAAAGTTTTATCATGCAGTATGTTTGTGCAAACCCTTTCTGTTTCTCAGACTTTCCCTTCCAAACACACACACATACAAGGCAGCAGCTCCTTGCTGATGGAATGGAGGGGTGTATAGACACATGTTTACAGTCTGCTGGACCAGAAAACTGTAGGCAGCAGAACTGTGAGCTAAGGAAGTCAGACAGAGAGACGTGTGGCCTTTACTTCACCAGTCCGATCTTCTTTGCCTCTGTTTCATATATCAACAGCCTCCACATTTTTACTATGAAGACTTCTGCTTCTTCATCGAGAACCTAAACACAAATGGGTTGGTTAGACAAACGTTATATCAAACACACCAACAAATCTATGAAATGAATCTGACTCATTACATGAAAGTTACATGGATTACTCAACTGTAAAATGACTGTTGCATTTTTATGGAGCTCCAATTCATCTGTTCATCTATTAATGATGAAGAAGGCAAAGGCTTCTTCACTTTACATGATAACTAACCAACTAGGACTAAGGCCCAATCCCAATGTCCCTCCTAAGGCCTAAGCCCTGAACCCTCACGGACTTAACTGAAGTCACCTGGTAAGTGTTGAGGTTTTTTTTAAATAACAGAGATGCTGACAATAGTTGTACCCTCAAGAATAAAGACACACACACAACTTCTTTGCTGTCAGATACAGTGGTGGAATAATTCAATCAATCAGCCATTAATCTATTAATAATCAGTCAGGAAATATGTTGTCCTGCGAGTGGTAGAAGATCTTTGACGTGACTTTGTTCTGATAGTTTTTGTTTTTTACTCTTTGGCACTGGTACACACTCAGACCTCTCCAATATACATAATCTACGCACAGCTGGCACATCTGGGTACCTTCATTTATTATTTATGTCTACCAACATGGTTACCGTTTTTTGAGCTTCCCCTGGTAAACCCGTGTTTAATGTCACGCTATGAACTGTGGGTTATTCCCTCAGGCAAAGTCTGCAGAAATGCAGACTTACGAAAAGTGTGTATAAAGGACTCAAGAAGTCGATTTGACAGTGGGACAGCCCAAAGCCCTCATGGAGGGAATGTGCCTCAAAGCCCGCGAGTCAGTGGGTGTGGATTGGGCCTAGGTATCATGTTAGCCATTTTCCCCATCTTAGCTTAGCGTGTTAGCATGATAATTAGCACTGAACACAAAGTACAGCTGAAGCTGATGGCAATGTCATTATTTTTGCAGGTTTTTCGTGAAGTCTCAGCCGCGAACACGTCACTGAAGACAACTGTTTAAAGCCAAGATATAGGTTTCGACTTGAAGAGAGAGAGTGCAGAGAGTTTAGAGAGAGAGTTTACAGTATGCACTTCTGCAAACTGACCAGCTTGAGTTGATGCACATCTTTATACTGCCAAAAGTTAAAATAACAGAAACTCCTTTATCTGTATACATTTTGGCCACATGTGATGTGTTATATTGCATTATTATATTTTACCAGTGTTTTTTTTAGAATAAATCAACCGTATACCCCAAATAAGGAGAAGTGTAAATTAAAATGAAGCTCCCATAAGACCCATTTTATGGGTAACCCCAAAGAAAGAGATGCATATAAACAGACTTTGGCTTTGTAATCCAGAACTAATTTGAACTTACCATTGCAACATCATCAAGAATACCCTGAGGGGTGCTGTGTGCCATAACCTGGGGAGAAAAGAAAAAACACTCAGTTAAAATGAGCAACAAATTTCAAGACGTGAACACAAAAATAATACATAAATAAATAAAAATCAATGACTATTACTAATGAATATATTTTTTCATATTTTCCCTTGGAACAAGCATTTTAAATTATAGGTACAAACAGCTTGAAACTTTAAAATAATACGGCTGATTGGAGAGAAATAATCACGAACCTTTGAACAGACAAAATCGACCAGCGTGGGTTCCTCCTCGCCGATGTATTCAATAATTTTCTTATTGATCCAGGGTCTAATGCGGCGATCCATCAGAGTCTACAGAAAAACAATCAAAAACAATCATGGTCTCATTTTTCATCACTGATCATCTCATGACAGCAAATAAACAACTGAATCATTAAATCAATTAATGTAGCTGAGAAACTCCCCACTGCACCATGACAGAATATTAAATTACCACACTCTCTTTGACCTTTTGAACATTATAAAATGAAAGAACATTAAAAAGTTAATAAAACTGTTTCAAATCCTTTACCGAGTCAACCATAGCCCAGTCCAGAGGGTAGGAGAAGAGCTCAGGCCTGGCTGTGGGGATCTTCTCAATAAGGCTCTTTATGTGCTTGCGTTTCTCCTCTGTGTTGATGCTGCCTTTGGCCCCTGAAATTTCTGCCCCATCCAGCCCCAGACTCTTGTCGTCGTCACCGTAGTCCAGTGGAACCAGTTTCCTTTTGCGAGGCTGCTCATCGGCCTCCTCGTCATCAAACTTGTTGAAAACACTTTCCACGGTCGCCAGCTTCTTTCGCTTTCCAGCGTTGAGCTGGCTGGGACTGTTGGTGGCACCTGGAGAAGAGAAACAGCAGTTTATTTGTCTGGGACGAAGCAGCAATGCTAACGAAACAGATCCCTCTGTGGCCTTAGTTTGCTACTGTACTCACCCAGTTTGAGACTCAGACCAATCTTGGGCCGGTGTTCCTCTGGAGGTTGAACGTCAGGAGTGTTCTCGCCTGGAATGATGATGCCGCAGGGAGATTCGTTGCCGGGTGTGTTCGGAGTCGCATTCCCACTGGCAGAGGACACTGAGGGAGCAGTAGTGATTGGTCGCATGACGGGTTTGAGTTGCGGCTTAGCCTCTTGTGAGTCCTCACCGTCGTGGTAGTCATCCTCCTCCCCTTCCACGTCATCGTCGTCCGAATGCTGCGGAGGGCCTCGAGGCATCGGCTCTGCGGGCCTTACTGACCCTCTCTTCTCCCGATCCCGATCCTTGTGGGACTTCTCCTGGTTCACGTCCTCCTCGGGCTCAAGTTTCAGAGGAGGCTGTCGTCTGCGCTCTGCCTCCTCCTCCATCTACACAAATATACATGACACATGAACAATGACCTCACATTCTGGTGAACTTTTCATTTATATGTGTCAGGAATCAATATTTGGTGACTGGTGGCATTTTAACAACAGAAGCACTAACACCAAAAAGGAGACAGAAAAGAGGGAAACTCTTCAACAGAAAAATCTGAGTTTACTCTATGTGCCTAAAACCAAAAAGTAATCACACAAACACACTACAAGACAGATGAAGGACCAAAACGCGAGCCACAGTTCCAGGTTACCTGGAGAAGCCAGGTTACGCCGGTAATCACAGAGTGCATTTACATGTACTGTAGTATCCCGGTTACTGTAGAGCCACATATTCATGCAGCAGGTGAGTAATCCAGATTGCTCCCTTTCATTCTAAGCGCGAATGTCTGAATTTAACAAATAGTCAAATAATCAGAGGTGGGAACCGACTTATCTAACTTGTAGAGGCTATGTTGTGTTCGTTTCAGTTTTACTTGGACTTTGGATGGAATTATTTGAAATATGAGGACAAATCACTCCATGTAATGATCTCTCCTTTTATCCAGCTGCTCTGTTACTTTCCCTGTCTGCAGTCTTTTGTTATGAAAACGCGCACAAAGCCGATTAGAAACCTGGTTACCCGTATCCGTGGCAGTGCAATTGGTGTTCGGCAGGAGAAATCAGGTTTCTCCTGATTATGGAAACCAGGATTCTCATTTACAGTTAAGAAACCACATCAGCGTGTAAGCGGGTTACAAGTTACACTTAAATGCAATGACTGACTCACCCTCTGCAGCTCAGCATCAGGGTCAGGGTGACCTTCAGCCAGAAGCCTCTGTCTGATCTCCTCCAGCTCTTCCTTCTCCCTCTTCCTGTCTCGCTCGTCCAATTCCGTCTCCTTTTCTCGGTCACGAAGTCGCTTCTGCAAAGCGCTGCCCCTGAGGGTGAGAAGGAGATCTCAAGTAACGGCAAATGCAAAATACAAGCAAAAGTGTCACACTTCTAAATGTGCATTAAGAAAATCACCTGTAGTATTTTGGGTCGTCTCTGTCATCGTCGTAGTCTTCAAGGAATTCTTTCAGTCTTTTGGCTTCTTTCATCTGAATTTAAACACAGTAACAATTAGTTAATCTGCATTAATCCAGCAAGTGAACCTCTCATTATAAATTGTCTAAAACCAATGGCAATAATTATTTGCAAACAATTTGATGTAGCGTAATACATTCATGTATACCATTTCACGACGCCTCTCGTCCTCTCTCTCCGTTTCTTTGCTGTAGTCACGAGCCTTCTTCCTCTCCCTGATCTCCCAGTTTTTCAGGCGCTTTAAGAAGACATCGAAAAATAATTCAACCATCGCTGAGTCAGACATAAACGAACGACAGTAATCAAACTCATGTGCAATTATTAAAACTTCTGTTTAATAAATCAATATCAAGAGAGATAATATACGTACTTCTTGGTAAGCCGCCTCCTTGTCTCTAAGCCTCCTCTCAAGTCTCCTCCGTTCGTACACGTCCTCCTCATCTTCTTCACGGTCTCGTTTTTTATCTTCTCTAGTCCTCTCTCTGGAGAAGACAGTGTGTTACTGGTGTTAGACTAATCTAACTACCTTAAAGTTTAAATGAGAAGGAAAATGTAAAGAATGTGACAAAAAAGTCAAGCACTTATTTCACTCGTAGTCTGTCTTGTTGATTTGGCCTTAGCCAGCACCAACTGCCAAAAGCAGAGCTGCATTTTACTACAGTGGTTTCATTTCATCATATTTTCACAAGCCAGCACACTTACTTTATTATACACTGAATTACAGGTATTTACTGCACCTAATGCACCCATTTAGTTGCTGTTCTGGAGCTTTCGATCATGTCAAAAAAACATAGGGATGGCTCGATACCACTTTTTCATGTCCTATACCGATACCGCAACCTTGAGTATCTGATAAGATCCGATACCGATACCGTCTTTTTCTTCTTGGCACTCGGTGCCTGTATTAATTCTGCATACTTTGCTTTTTTCTTCCTTGAGCTTAAAATAACTCCACACAGCTGACATGATGACAGGTCTCACACACGTTCTAGCTGCTGTTAACGTGACACATGCTGCTCATCTGTGTTACTGGTGTTAAGCATTTTCGTGATAGTTTAGGCTAATGGATTGTATTGGATTAGACTTTTTTTCCCCTCCGATATCCAATCCAGTGATTTTGGCCAGTATCGGACTGATATCGGGGGGAAAAAAAGGTGATTAAAAGCTCCAGAACAGCAGAAATAGACCTTGAGGTGAGATTGTTTGGTCAACTATCTTTATGAGGATTATCACTGATAGGTTTTGTTGAGACTGCATTGATAAGGTCATTTTAGAGGCTGTATGGTTCTGTTGAATTGTATAACATTATATTGAAAGATGTCCCCCCCCTCCCTGTTTATGTCAATGAGGTTGTTTCATAAGCTTCCTAATGGTAGAATTCATGTGCAGGGCTGCTGAACTGGATATAGCTAGATGCTTCTAATAAACTGCCAACTCAAATAAAAAAAAAAAAAGCTGCAACAGTCACTGATTTATTAGCCCTGTTCCAGACCTATCGATGTGCACATCAGTGATTCAAATGGATGAATACATAAATTAATGACCAAGTAATTAACAGGCTATTGATTTGCTACACTAAAGTACCAATACTGTACAAAAGATGCAGGCTCCACTTGGACTAATACGTAGAAACACACATCATACTTTGACATTTTTGAAAAATTATCCTCGTGTGTAGCTATTATACCACTGGAACATGTAATTAGAGCCCCTCTGATAGGCTCATCAGTAGTGGTTTTATACACCAGAACATGCATGGTGTCAAAATGAGTCATGTGCTTTGACGTGCATTAAAAGGTCAACTAGTCATCGTATGTATGTCATCACCGGCCACCCACTGACCTCGACCTGCTGCGATCTTCACTGACATCTCGACTCCTCTCCCTCTCCCGCTCCCTCTCTCGCTCCTTCGTCCTCTCCCGCTCGCGATCTCTCTCCCGTTCACGGTCGCGATCTCGGTCTCTTTCCCGCTCCTTGTCCCGCTCTCTCTCCCTTTCCTTCTCTTTCTCGCGATCGCGGCGCTCCCTCTCGCGCTCCCGCTCTTTGTCCCTCTCTCTCCTTTCCCTCTCAATCTCCAGTCGCTCCTTTTCTTTCTTTCCTTTTTCCTCCTCCAGTTTCTGCAGGAGCCCAACAGGAAGAAAAGGGAAGAATGTGTTACAGGATTCTCAATACCACAAAGATCATATTAAAATACATAAATACACAGGTTATCCACACATGATACTGAAAATGATTTTGACTCCCTGGGCCAGACATGCTCACATACTGCCATGACTCATTGCCTTGGAGAGGCTGGCTGCTGCAAGTGAGGCAGTCCTCTTATTCCTGATGTTTCCTCCTGGAAGAGTGGTCCGCTGCTTGAGCGGGTTTAATGCAGATACTGCTCAATTTAGGACACACTTACTTAAAACCATAAATTGCAAGTCAATCTTGAAAAACACCTAAAACTTGAAGGTAATCTGTGCTTGACGAAGGAGTTACGGCAGGTGTGGAAGTTAAAACCATTTACCTGTAAACTTTTCTGGTATTTTAAGAGCACTTTTTAAGCTCTAAACATTTACATTATTGTATTTTGTTACATCAAAGTGTAACAGCATAGATCACTTCCTGTCCTGGCTCCAGTATTCGGCCCTCCCCCTTTTTCACATACGCTAATATTGAATGATTTTTTTCACATACCGGTACGTAACAGGTCAACACGTCCTCTGCAGTTACCACATGCTCTATGGTGATCTGAGATTATTCTCTGATGTAATAAGAGGCCATTCCAATAAAAACTCAGCTGTAGGCAAATAAGTATTGGTCAAACCCATATCCGTCCACTTTCCAAATCAATGTGCACTCAGGCAAATGATGAAAAGTAATAGATTTGACCTGATGCAAGAGATATTGTTAAATGCATAATGTCTGACATGACGGAGTTTAGTTATAACACAGCACCACCATGTACATATGGTGTAAGAGGTACTGACATGACATGGCTCCTTTGGTTTAAGGGTTTAATTCGAAATGGGGCTTCTCATGCTACAAACGCACTTATGGTAATATAAAGCACTTCAGATAAACATGTTCACAGAGTGCCAAATCAGCTTTCAACCATTAGGTCAACAAGTTCACTAAGTTCTAACTATACACTTAAGATCACCACTATATAACGCCCTGGTTTGGTCTTACCTATGGGTGCCAAGTGGATTAAAACAAGCCCAAGCTTAACGTGGCAAATGGCCCAGCTAAGTGAATTACATAATCTGCCCCCATGTGTTTTCTACATGGTCATCTGAGATGCAGGGGAGCAGCACCGGACTGCAATGCAAGTGCTCCCCTGCAGCAATGTGGGTTCTGTATACAGCAGAGTGACAGAACTGGGAAGTGGGAGTACATTGCATTGCAGTTGAAGTTGTTTTTTTTTTATATTTACATTGCAATCTTCTGTGGTAAATAGCATATAATTGCAATACAAGTGGACACAGATTTCTGACATTTTTTACAGCATAAAATGTTTGTGGAATGGGAGGATTGATACCACTAATTATGCTGTTATAATGCTTTTATTTGCTGAGATTCATCAAAGAAAAGGGTGACCAGACTTGCTTTTACACCAGAGATTCTGCACAGCACCAGATATCTCTTGCAAAATCAATAATTCCCTCTCGGAAACTTTGTGGTTTGCAAAAGACCAATAGTGATTATTAATATATTTATGCCAGCCTATCTGGAATGTTCTCTAAATATCTAAATAAAACTAAATATTGATGTGTCCGCTTACTAAGTAGTTGACATAAACATCATGGCATTTTCTACAGACCGTTTTGGAGCTATTGGTGTGCAACTTACAGGTGATGAACTACGGTTTCAGCGCTTCTCTGCCCCTACACATCCTACAGGCTACGTGTGGGAGGAAAAGCAGGTCAAGTGTAAAGTCAAAATAATCAGGAAAAAACGTCCA
Source organism: Oplegnathus fasciatus (assembly GCA_003416845.1). Lineage (NCBI taxonomy): Eukaryota > Metazoa > Chordata > Actinopteri > Centrarchiformes > Oplegnathidae > Oplegnathus > Oplegnathus fasciatus. Next base: position 1,221,286 of record NTHP01000073.1, on the reverse strand, counting down.
TACGATACCTGTGAAGCAGTTTATCTAATTACAGTTCATTCATATAAATAACATCAACAACAAACTTGTTTTTAAATTCATGTCTGAAACAAGTCAGATACTGTATTCCATTTTGCCACAAGGAAATTAGTGAAGCAGTCTTACCAGCAGGTTGTCTTCTGGTGTCTCTTTGGCCTCTCCAACCCAATAAACAGAATAAAAACCCTCAACCGAGTCTGGCCCACAGTTCAAACAGTCTTCTAACTGATTTAACAAAAGTCTAACAGTCATGAGTGTTAAGTGTCGTATATCTTGACTGCTTTACCATATTTAAAGAACCCTGTTAGACATGTGGGTCTGACAGCTGTTAAGTGATAAACAAAAATAAAAAGAGGAGGAAAGGACGGAAGAGGTTCCTGCTCTACCTGAGCTATACTGTATGTTCTACACTGTAATGTAGCTACATTCAAACTAGCACTTGTAAACCATGGTTAGCAATTTTTGTCCAATCCAGAGGGAGGGCTTTGAAACATTCACAGTACCTTACAGGTTGTCAGTTAACTAACTGGCTCTCATTGTTTTGTCCTGTTTTCTAACTTTTTTTTTTCCATCCTACAACTTACCTCTTGTTCTAAAATTCCATTTATGGAAAAAATGCTGACTTTGTGACGAGTTAGAAACATACAACTTGATAACAACTAAATCACCATTTCAAACACTGTCAGAGAGGTGGGTTATATTAAGACGCATGCAAATTAACAGAAGTCGTCAACCTCCCTACCTCAAATTGTATACTGCATGGCTGTTCCTATTTGTTGAATGTGTTTGTTTGAGCCCTGTTAGCTGTCTATTACTTCTTTAAAAAGACACATATCAAAGTGTTGATGGCAGGAACATATTTTATATAGTAGCTGACAATGCTGCTAATTGGTGCTAATCCTAATATGACCCACCTCTGTAGCAGTGTTTGAAATTGTGATTAAGTTACAACTTCAGAGGAAACGTCCAAATTATTTTGTACCTGCAGCTTTGTCCTCCTCACTCAAACACAAATAATGTCAATGTGGTTCACAAATAAACTCATATGTTTCATTTATTTCCTCGTTCTTTCATTGTTTAACTAAAGGGGTGGGGGTGGAGACACTAAGACACAGTACAGACAATAGAAAATGTAAGTACTTGTCTGAAAACAAAATTAGAGAAAAAACAAATGGACTTACCTTGTATGTCTTCAGACCACAGAGTGCTGTGGAGGGGCGCTCCCTGCTTTAGTAATACTACAGGCTGCAGTTCAAACTTCTGCAGTGGTTAGGCTCATTCAGTCTGTGTGTGTTCTTCAAACGCATCATATATCATCTGAGGATCTGCAGAGGTTCACTGAGCTACCCGGCCTTCTAAAACCTGACTGAGTGCAAGTAAAACATGCTACATTTGGACATCTCTAGCAATTTGTACATTCCAGTTCCAGCACCACTTTGTTCCCCCTGTGTCTGCATGTATATACAAAATAATGGAAGTGAACTGAGAGCCAGTTGCCCCTCTGCAAACCCTCCAGAAGGGAGCGCCCAACATGAGTAAAGAAGAAATGAAAGATCATACTTACATCCTATCCTCGCAACTTTTTCCAAAGCTGAGATTCTGAGATTCATCTTGCTCTAGTCACCAAATGAACTCTACCACATTGGTGGGGTTTAATCAATAGATTAGCTTTAGATGGAATTTAACATTGTGTCCATGCACTCTGTGTGATGACTTTAGCTTGTGCAGAGCCAAAAACTTTAGTCTCAAATCAGCATTATGAATAATAATAACTCTTGCCCAATTTGGAAATACTGACAGATACTATAAAGCCATCTATGAGTGGTTGATTTGAATACTTAAAGCCTTTAATAGATGCTATAAAATCTTTGAATCAACATCTACTACTTTCTATTCCTTTAATGTTTGAATTTCACTAACTAATCTATATAATAACAGACTACCTCCATACTACAGTTGACAGTAACAGAACAGTCTTATGGAGGAATTACCTCCAGAAATTATATAAATTGCAGCTCCATTTGCTGTTGAGGAATTTCTAATTACAAATGTGGAGGATTTCTTCCCCAAAACCTAAATTACAGAGTAACAACAGTAGTTTGATACATTACCTTGTGTGTGTCGCGGAATTTACTGATCTCTCTGGAAATCAAGTCTCTCTTGTCATCTTCCATCTCCATGGCATTGATATCCTCCTTACACAAAGGAGAGAAAGACAGGAAAAAAACACACTAAGTACTCAGCAGTTACTATAAATGAGCTGCAGAACATCTACATTATGCAAACAATACCTCCTCTTTCTTCTCTTTCCGTTTCTTGTTGCGAGGTTGACTGTCAGGGTCCTGCGAGGGAGCATTGAGCTCACTTGCGTACTCTCGGATGAGGACGTCTATTGCCCCTTTCACAACCTGGTCCCGACGCAGGGTTTCTTCATCGAGAACCTCCTCCTCATCTTCGTCTCCGTTCTTTGACCCACCACTGGCTCCCTATAAGTAAAAAAAACATATAAACCCAATTTAACTAAATTATCAGCGTAACAGAAATGTTCACTTCATCTTTTACTCAGCAGGTGAACAGCGTACCCCATTGGCACTCCTCTTCTTGGCCTTCCACTCGTCTAGCTGGGCCTTGGTCTTGGCATCTACCTTGACCAACAGCTTCTTATCACCTAAGAGCAACTCGTGCAGAAGCCTGAGGGCTCGCAGTGTGGATTCAGGCTCCTTATACTCACAGAACCCAAAAGCTTCCAGGATTTGAGAGCAGAGAGAAAGTTTAGTTCCACAGATGTTATAAAATAACAAAATACCTGATCACTTGAAATAAGTGAAGAAATATTTGAAATTGAATGTGAAATCAAAATCTTTTCAAATTCTTTCTCAAAGTGTCTCTTTCTGTAAATGCCAAAAAAAGCATATATTCACTTTGATTCAATGCTGTAAAAAATACAGCGAATACTTAGGATTACAGTGACGCTCTAATGTAATATCTGGAGTCTCAAGACTCTGCCACAGACAGTCACATGCATTCACATGAAGAGAAGATTGTTTAAATGGGTTGTGCCCTTTGTGTTTTTACCTTGAAGTTTCCCAGAGGCACCTTGGACCCTTTTCCAGCTTAGCACAATACCACATTTCTACATTGAAAGAGAAGAGAAAAAGGGTATTATTCAGTTTCACATTACTGATGCTAATGTTTAATCACTGATGAGAAAGTTGGTGCAGCAGTATTTGTGTATCTCCAAGATATAAATTCCTGGTTTGTCGGTGGATACCTGAGACGAGCCGTGAGCGGCTTGGATCAAAACCTGTGATGTAGGCATTGTGCAAGTGTTTTGCTGTAAAACTGGGTTGATACGATACAAGGTGCTGCTCACCTTGATGATGTGCTAGAGGTTTGTACAAAAGTGCAATAAGTGTCTGTCACCTGCAACTCTTAACCTAAGCACTTCACAGTTGCTGCCTATTATTTTACCATACCAATCCATGGCAATATATACAGCTTGAATTTCATTTGAACGTTTGCTGAACAACAACAGGTGGAGTGGGTACACTCGCTCAACTCACCGCTAGAAGCTGTCTGACCAACATGTCAGATGCTTTTTCAGAGATGTTCCCTACAAATACAGTGGTGGTGGGGCCACCGCTGTCCTCTGTGTCCTTGGATCTGATAGGGTCCTTTTTTGGAGCCATCGGCTTCTGTGCTACAGCAATTGTGGTCGGTACAAGAACCTGCAACATCAAATTACATTTATTTTAGGTATTCGAGCGTGACTCTTATCCAGAGCCACAATAAGAGCACCAAAAAGACGCAAATACTACAAGAATCTGATTCAGTTCAACTGCCTCAGTCGAGCAGCAGACTTGCCAAAAGCAAACTACATGGACTGTTAACGTGTAAGGATTTTATATTTAATAGCAGGTCATGCAGTAGGAACTCCTGTTTCTAACTCACTGTGGGTGTGGGGGTGACTACACCCATATGAACCGGGATCATTGGAGTACCTGAAAAAAGAAACAAAATACAATTATCAAACCATGTATTGAGGCATACAACTGCACACAACCACAGACAATGATATGATATTGTTTTGTGTGATTACCAAAGGGAATAATTGTCAAGGTTTACTAAACAAATACTGGCAACTGTCCTGCTATTTGTTTATGGAATAAGTATAATTTGTGACATTATTCCTTCATCCTCTGAGTGTTTAATGTTACTTATAGTTACTATATTTAAAGGTATTTCTCTATAATTTTTCATTATCATTTCCAGGTACAGGTGAACCTTTATGGGTTTATTGGTCCATTTTGTTTCTCATTTCACAACAGTAACATTATGTTGGATATAGAGCTGCAACGATTTGTCGATTAATCGATTAGTCGATCGACAGAAAACTAATAGGCAACTATTTTGAACTTATTTTTCCAGCAAAAATTCCCAAAATTTGATTGTTCCAGGTTCTCAAATGTGAAGATTATAACAGATTTAATATTTTGGGGGATCTGGCTATTGGTCAGACAAACCAAAACATTTGATGAGGTCACTGCATATTGTGACAGGCATTTTTCACTGTTTTCTAATGTTTTACAGACCAAATGATTAATCAATTAATGGAGAAAATATTGGCAGATTAATCTATAACAAAATTACTCGTTAGATGCAGCACTAGTTGGATAATTTTTAGAGATATTCTATTGTCAGCAGGTGTTACAGACTGAAACAATGCCAGCTTGCTGCTGATCTTTCACTTTCACAGAGCTGGCCTGAGCTGTTGACATACAAGTGAACAAACAGACACTCTTGGCACCTCAAAATCAAGTTGTGCCATCGGATCCTATGAATGTTTACACTAAAAATCACACAAGAGACCCAGATTTACAAGCACAGCACAGCTGTTACTGCTGATGTGACCACACGGGTATTAAATAACGTTACCTGGCGGGACAGCCGGGGCAAATCCCCCATACTGAGGAGGTGGGATCCTGGGAGGTAACTGCGGGATGCCAATCTGCTGGCGGTTGAGCGGAGGAGGGTAAGACATCCTGAAATATACAGGAACATATTAGAGGAGAGAGGATGTTAAAGTGAAGACCGAGGAAACGTTGTTGACGTTTTCACGGTAAAAATCTGGGTAATGTCAAGCTCATCATAGTGTCTTTAACATGAGACACCGCAGCTGACTGATAACGTTGCAAACTAAACAGGTGCTCAATCGAAAAGTGGACATCCACGTTTAACGTTAACTAGCTAAATTAGCTCAAGCTAGCTAACACACACTGTGGCCTTGCTAGTTCACGTTAGCTACAGCGGTCATGTCCGGATTTACTCACCTGCAGTCAAGTGTAAAATAAAAACCAGGGTCTAATAATACTGTGGGTTGTCCAAATAAAAGCCCATTAAATACGGTTGACGGGAAAATGTAACGCTAAAGATTAGCGTTAAAATAGTCACCGGTGCGCTACAACAACCCCTATGGATACAAATAACTGGGACCTATTCTTTTCGAAATGCATCATGGGATAGCCGAGCGACGGGTTCGGCTTTAATGCCCTAAATTCTGTCTCTCAGGCAGAAACTCAACCTAAAGCGCCTTTTTGCCCTCAGTTAGCCTCCTAGGTACACCTTCTCACTACGTGCTGGCAATTGGACCTCCTTCACAGGATTTTTAATGTTCTTTCTTATACCTAATTTGAGAGAGAACATTCAGGTGACAACAATCAATCACAATGAAGTGAATTAGACAGGGGACAGTGTACATTTATAAAGCCAGAGGACATTATTCATTCATACAAATACATTAAAGGAGGTGAATAAACTTTTTGGAGGAGAAAGTAGTTTTCATGTATTTCTTGGTTTCATTTTCAAATGTAATAAAAATTAAAATTTGGATTTGTGGATATGAAATTTTGCTTAAAGAATGATTAGGTTAATAATATAATATTCTTTGATTTTATTGCCATTACATTTATTGGAACCAAACCAAACATTCTCTAGGCATAAATCAGAGTCAATATTATCAATAATAAATCTACTCAAGTCCTTCCATAGCTTTTTGGTACGGTTACAGCGCCAAAACAAATGAAGAAGCGTTTCTGGGAGTACATCACAGAATGAACAATTTACATTGATATCCTTTTTCAACTTGACAGGATAATGGTTTGCTGGGTAATAGTCTTATAACAGGAGCTGTGGGCAGCACTGAAGCTGGACAAGATTTCCTGAGGGACTTACTACAGTCTAGTCAGCTTTTCTGCATCTGTAATCCTTTTTCTACTAACCAAGTGAAACATAATGTTGGAAAATACTTGCAATAAAGTATTAATGATTCATTCAGATCAAAACAAATGGACCAAGAGCTGATTATGTTTGCATGATTTGCCCTAATCAGAATCAGCTTTATTGGCCCGGTATGTGTACACATACAAGGAATTTAACTCCGGTTTTTCGTTGCTCTCAATGTACATACACAGAAATAGACATACATACAGCTAAAAACAAGGACAATGAGCTCAACAAGGCAAACATAAACATTAAACTACTATGTACAGATATAAATATATATATATATATAATAACAATAACATTTGTAGACAGTAAGACAATAGTGCAGAGTGCAAAGGGCGCTGAAATAAATATGATTATTGTAACAGGTTGCTTTATATACATGAGGTAGGTGGATATGACAGTATATTCAGTATACACCACATGCATAGATCTATTTTTGAGTGATGATTTAAACAATGAGAATATATCATTTACAGGTACAGTGGTTGTTTGTGTCACAGGGTTATTGCACAGGGATTGTTCCTGACACTCCCTTTTCCCGGTGTTAACTATTCACCGGAGTGGAAGGAAATACTTGCAATAAAGTTTTAATGATTCATTCAGATCAAAACGAATGGTCTAAGAAGGCTCATTATATTTGCATGATTTGCCTTAAAAAAAACCATTTCCAACATGAACTCAAAAAAGCACCCATCTAAATGTCTCACATGTCTTCTCCGTGTGTGTGGAGGGAAGACACTTTGACATATAGACGAGAGGAGCCAGGGGTGGAACCAACAACCCTATGATCAACGAACAACCTGCTCTGCCACCTGTACCTCGTTATTTTGCCCTATAATCTAATATTTCCCCCTCTGTTTTATATTATTATATATTAGATATGATTAAATATATTTAATAATCTATGTTACATTGGGATCTAAAAGAATTATGACATTCATCACTATTTTCTAACATTTTATAGATCATTAACTGAATCGTTGGAAAAAAAATAATGGACAGATAAACTAAGATTGAAAATTATCGTCAGTTGCAGGCCTACACTAAACATCATGTCTGATTTTATTGAGTCACCTTATTTTTGTATTGTACAGCAGTACAGACTTCAAAACAGTCGCCACGTGCATTTCCATGCAACAATAAAGTAACAATAACATATTTTTCAAAATTCAACCAACTCAAAGTTTTAAATCTTTCTAGGTCTATCATAGTGTAATAAATTAAAAATAATGGCTGACTATAAGATATTAAAAATACACAGCATGCCTTGAAAAAATGGTCAACAGTTCTAGAAAGTGGAATTTGTAATAAATGGACTAAATATGCAAAAATGCTGCTACATGGTCCTTTAGCCATCTATACCCTGAAGTATTTGAGTGAGTAGATGTTGTTGCAGGTTAGTACACAGTCTGCCAGGCTCAATTCAGGGCAAATTATGCCTTAATCCCAGGCTGCAACCCCCAACATACTTTATAAATCAAACAGAAGCGTGTAAGACCTTGGTTGGACTAAATCCGTAGGAAGGTGAGATTTACACATCCTGGGAAATGTTTTCCCTGACTGACTGCACTCAGGGCAGAAAAATCCCCTCTTCCCAAATTAAATTCACCATTTTAATCGCTTGGTGGCGCCAAAGCCTTTTTTTTTTTCCTTTAGAGACCTGTGAGCACTCCTTTACGTCTCATGTATTCATGCACGAGTTTTGAAGCCATCGGCTGCATCACGCCCCAGAAATGTAGGCTGTTTACGTCAGGAGAAAAAAAAAAATACACTTGTGTGGTCGCCCAGCAACCACCGTGTTCACTTTACATTGCAGAGCTATAAGTTACCACTGAGTGATGCTTTCTGTTCTTTTAAAGTGAGTTAAAAATCGATTTTACTTTAAGTTAGTTTAGTCTTTGCACATAAACAAAGAATCTGTGACCCTCTGTTTCAGACATTGTATCTGTGTTTTTATATTGTATATTTTACAAGAACGCTACGTAGCCTATATATTGTTTTATGGCAGAATAAAACCAAACCAGAACACGAGTAAGACCTTAACATAAAAAATAAGATATGGTTTCATCACTGCCTACCACAGCTACAACAGACACTGAAGGTGGCAGTGGTGAAATATCAGAAAGTACATTTATACAAGTAGGGGAAACCGGGTATGGTTATAACACAGGGCTGGTTGTAACAGCACCACTTTAACCAAGAAGGGATGACCTAAGAGTCATGTGAGCAATTTCATGTAGGCTATGACCACTTTCTTCCTGACCTTGCATGTGAAATGTCATAGCTCTGTGAAGAAGTATGCAGATTTTACAGTCAAAAAACACTGATTTTCAGGTAAAAAAAAGTAATTTTTTGGCCCAAGTCTAGATTTTGATTAGTACTCACACTGCTGAAGTTAGAATAATGTAACTTGTATTCGATTAGAGAGTAATCTCTTAGGTCAAATCTAAGACATTTCATCTATGCTAATTTCAAACCACCATGCTGCTACAGCTGGCTAAATAATGGCAGACAGGGGTGGGGATGGTTGTAACACCTTTTTAAAAAGTGTTACAACTAAATACACTTTCTCTAGCCTACTCCTTTTTTCAGTATGCCAACACAGTGGGTAAGAAAAAAGGACAGGGGTGTGCCTGCACAGGTATTTAACTCTGTGTCAGATGAGGTGAGGCAGGGAAAGACAGTAAAGTCCGTCACGAAAGAATACATTATAACACACATACTTTTTTGTTCACTGCATAGCTGATGTTCTCTAAGAAAGCTTTTTCTAAAGTTAAAAGGATCAGCACCACTGCCAAGGGCCAAAACAAACACAATGACACTGTTCTTCGTTTAGCCTAGTGCAAATGTTCCAGTAGAAAGTTCCTCTAAAGTTTTAAAAGTATCAGCAACAGCTCATTATCGAGGATTACAGTCATTCTTAAAGTGATTTAAAAGTCAGGTGTGAGTTATATTTGTTCTTGGTGAACAACAGGAAGATGTTGAAGTGTTGACACATGTGCAATACACTTATTTAGACGCATATTTTGTGCTGTGCTCTCAATTTTTAAGTCTTCACTCTTATTGGTAGTGGGGCAGGTTGTAACAATGGAACTTCTTGTATTTGACATCAATGAATGAATGAATTTGTGATATAGTTGGAGAAGTTGGAAACATTGCTATTTGTAGTGGACAAATAAGGATCCTTTCTGTCCAAATTTGAGAGCTCTAACACAAAAATTCTGCAAGTTATAGGTGCTGAGACAAAAAGTGTTACAATGCTGCTAAATGTATCTAACAGCTACAGTGAGAAGTCACTTTGCAGATTACATACAAGACATATGAGTTTATACAATACATTGCACTGTTATAAACTGCCCTGCAGTTTATAAAGTAGTTCAAATTAGCTCCACAGTACCTCTGCCAGATAAACAGCACATCCATATCCACACTCTAGCTCATCACTAATAATAATCAGATGTATAAAACATATCACATTTCCGTCTGCATGAGCACTTTTACTTTCAGTTCTTAAAGTAGGCTACCTTTTCTCAGAATCAGAAGCAGATTAATTACCAAGTAGGTTTTCACATACAAGGAATTTGTCTTGGCATGTTGGTGCATGACAATAAACATAGAAAATATAAGAAAAGGTGAAAGAAAGCAAATAGCCATAAAATAGACAATAAAATATGAAAAAATATTATAAAATAAAGATATAGACAATATGTACTACTATTATTGCTGGTAATACTTCAGTACTTTTAATTAAGATTATGTAAAACGTTTATTTATAAAGTTTTTTTTACAGTGTGGTTTACTTCTTATGTAAAAGGTTTGAATACTCGCTGATAGGGCACCCTGTTAAGG
>NTHP01000073.1:1197971-1209336 GCA_003416845.1 Oplegnathus fasciatus | reverse complement strand
TTTACTGTAACAAGTCTTTTATTTCGTTACCACACGGACACGCCCTCCGTCTCCAGTGCGAAGCGGACATGAAAGAGGACACCACATGCGGAAGAAAATCTTTCACTTCAGCGCCCGGGTCAACGAGGATGCATTGTGCTTGAAATTCAGCTCATGCACAACAATGGAGACTCGCCAAACTGACCGGGGATGGGGTAGAGGAGTGGCTTACAGCAGCAGGCACGATAGAGATAATGTGAAGATAGCCGGCTGTAGCAGATGTAAAAATACCACTTGGCACGATAAGGTCACTATAAAGTCAGCCTACTTAAAGCCTATCTGGGGTAAACACACAGATAAGTCTGTTTTGAATATCAAGGACACACACTGAATATTGATATGGTGCGAAAGCAGATATAAAATACCCTTTGATACAACAAAGTAATAAGGCCTCCAACTGATATGATTTATAGTTATTATTAATAATTAATCTGTTATTGACTTAAAGTAGTGTCTTTAAATTTCATGTTAAAAAAAACCCTGTACAAACTTTGTCATCATACACCTAGTAGTCTACTGTAGGCAGGATTATTATACACCATATATATATATATAAAATGAAAAATACCATAACCTATGAGGAGGTCACTATATACTGGATGGCACGCCAAGAGTCTCAAGCCAGGAGTGCCTGTTGACTCCACAGAAGATTAATACTAAGCTACCATATGTATGATAAGGTTGCTATAAATACTCACTATAGCGCGTACCACAGACTAAGTATAAATCTGCTATTATTATACCACAGTTGAGAAGGAATACAAGATCGCTATAAACTCACTGCTGAGTTCCACAGACTGAAAATGATTAATAACTGTTGGTGATAATGGCAGCTTTATGAGTCTTCATACTATGGATAATCTAGGTGTGTGACAGTCAAGGGCAGTAGTACCTGTGTCTGTGCTGTGGATAGTTAAACAGACCCCGAGCATTTGCCAGGTACACGCGGCATGTCTGGTCCCAGACATCTGCTCATCAGCTGTAAACATCAGATGTTATGCAACAGGCGCGGCCCTCCCCATCCTCACACACAGTATTTCTCCAGTTGGGACAGCATTTCATCTTCTGCAACGGACTCTATTCTTCTGGCAGAGGCCACACAGTTATTAATGCATGCAGTTATTAGAAATGTATACATTTATTTTTTTGCAGTGGCAGTCAAATGGCATCACATATTCTCTATAAGATAACAGCACCTAATATGTTCAGATATTTTTCCAGTTATGTTCCACATATTTTCACTTAGAATATGACAGATTGAAAATGTGCTTCCACTGCTCAAAATCCAATCATTTATTAGTCATTTACTAAGGAAAGATGCATTCTTTTGTCGATCCTGGTATATTTTGAAAGTAACTGAAGAACTATTCAGACACTAAGATCTATGCAAAATATATTTCTAAGCACAGGAAACTTATAATTATGATTATTATTTTTATTATAGAGATTATCATAATCCTACGTGGGATAACATACACTGTTTAAGCTTGTTTCTTTGACTTCACATATGATTTTTTAAACCCCTTTTATGATGAATTATTATGCCTTGTTTGTTGAGAACTAAATCTCAGTTAGCGGTCATTTTAGTCTGCTCTACAGTATCTAATATACTATATATATATATATATATATATATATACACACATATATATGCTGTATATAGTACATATGTTAATGTGATAAGGCAACAAGTGGAGCCTAATTATGTTAAAATTATTACGTTACAAGAACATTTTGTAGCCTGCAATTATAGGGTTTCATATAAACCCTTAAAGCTTAAAGTCAAAGGTTTGAGAAATGATCTTATTGAAGGCCGTGAGTTGGCAAGGAGTCCTCTTCCTGGTGGCCTGATGTTAATTTGGCAGCAGTGAAAAAAGATATAGCTGCTATGTTACTAGCTGAACCCAACGCATGAAACCAAACCCTAAGTGAACTAAATACCATGTCATCTTGCAATCTTTACACTCTCAGGGTTGGTGTCAGTTTGCACAAACTGTCTCGGTGAATAAAAAAATCATACATATAATCAAACCAATTATCTTTGGAAGTTAACTACAGTAATCAGAACACTCAGAAGCTATACTCCTGCATTTCACAGTTAACAGAAGCTGAACTTGCTGCCTGTTTCTGCTTTAACAGACTTTTTGAATTGTCCTCAACAGATGCTCACGATTACACCAAGACAAGGGCTATTCCTGTCGTGTCTACGAATGGTAACGGACCACATTGGTTCCCATTAGATCAGCAGAGTAACACTACACTGCCATCAAGGCTCACATTGCCAGATGAACCCCCAATGTGGTGGATCACATCACTTGTTTACTTCGCAGTCCGTGTCCTAAACCAAGTGGAAATTTTTCAGTCTTTACCTCTGCAGCCACTTAGCATAGGGCGAACTGCAGTGACTGAAACCTGAGCTGATGTGGGAAATGGGACAAATGGAAAGTGCTCCGTCACTAATGTTCCACTGGCATTGAATGACTCAGCCTCCTCAGACTGCAAGGTAGACAGACGCATGTTAAGTCAGGCTACAGATTATGTAGGCGTTTCAACTGAAACTGGCACCTGCAGTCTTCAAAACAGACAACAGGTCAGCGCCTGAGCGATTAGAGGGATTGTTCAGAACCGACAGGTTGCAGGTTCCTTCCATGCAACAGTCAGCGTGTGTCCATCAACAGCTCGTGTGTGTAAAACTGAGCCGTTTCTCAAGCAGTCGCCATAAACTCCATCAAGAGTGACTCAGCTAAGTGCTTCAAAAGTATTACGTGCTTGAATTGATGGCAGCTTCTTGTTGTGTTACTCAGACTACTCTGTCCACGACTTTGGCGACCTCAGCTTCCACCACCTTGAGAAGGACGAGCCCTACATGGACGTGAAGTTCCCTCGCAATGTGGGTGCAGCAAATAAGATGCTGTCTGGCGCAGTGAGCAGAGCTGTCGGTGCCGGGCACACCCTTGTCATGCTGGGAGGTGATCACAGGTAAGAATGTTAAGTAATATGAACAGCACCTGTCCTGAAACCATGCAGTACATCTAGTAGAGTATTTAGGTGTCAAAAGGCTGCTGTATATCATTTGACCATATGTATTAATGCTACCACTCCCTTGCGAGGACACGCTCAGCCTCTGAATCTGACAGATATAAACACCAGATATTTATAAGACTGTCCTTCTCCTTTCTTAGCCTTGCTATTGGATCAGTTGGAGGCCATGCCCAGCAGTGCCCTGACCTGTGTCTCATCTGGGTTGATGCTCATGCAGATGTAAATACGCCCATGACTTCTCCATCAGGAAACCTCCACGGCCAGCCTGTAGCATTCATGCTGAAAGAGCTGCAAAACAAGGTGAGGGCCAATATCAGCTTTCACTAAAACAAAATGCAGACGGGATCTCTTGCATTTCAGGCGCTTTGTAGCAGTAGACGAGTGCTCACAGGACCTGACTGTAATTTAGCGAAGGGAATCACTGTCACTGAGCTAAAAGGTGGTGCTAGAACACTAGTTAATACAAGCAACTAACATTTTAACGTTCACTGTATCTTCAGAATCATATAATGTGACATTAATGTTATGAGGAGTGCAAAGTGCATGAAGTAATCTAGGAACTCCCATCAATTTCTAACAGCCAGTAGTAGCTGCAGCACTGATAGAACTTCCTCCTATGCAAACATGGACGGATTATGAGATAATGGGCTCAAGGGCACAGACATGTAACAACATACTGTTGTATCTCTAACTGATTTCATGACTAATGTCACTGGAATTTAATGGAATGTTACTGTAGCCGCAGTAATAGGAAGGAAAAAGCAAAACACCTGTTTAGCTGTAGGCCCATTAAACAATAAAAAGCTTCTGGAACAACCAGTCATGTCAGTTCAATCACTTTTTAGACTTGAAATGCATTTAGGAGGCCAGTTACTTGTGGCACCTGTAATTCCAGTGGACTGAAGCTTTGAAATCTCAGCAACAGCATTAACCAACAATCCTATTAACTGTGCTATCAAACAATAGTATCAGTATTCTGCAATGGGTATGGAGCAAGTACATTTTACGTCACCTTTTTTTTAGCCAGGTGTTTTTGACGTGCCAACAATAACTGTTGAATTATCCGATATCACCCAGTGGTGGATGTTTTTTCTGTTCCCACAAACATACAAGTTCCATATTACATTATCCCCATCTGTCCACCACAGATGCCAGATATCCCAGGGTTCTCCTGGATGAAGCCATTCCTGTCCTCGAGGGACCTGGTGTACATCGGACTGCGGGATGTTGACCCCGGAGAGTAGTAAGTACATACTATCACTTTTGAAATGTTTACCGCATGTGGCTGATGTGAACTTCCAATATGTAAGCAGTGTGAAAATAGTTCCTGATGTTTTTGATTTTGTTCGTAACAGCAACGTCCTGAAGAACCTGGGTATCCAGTACTTCACCATGAGGGACATCGACAGACTAGGCATCCAAAGGGTCATGGAAGTCACTTTTGACCATCTTCTGGCAAGGTATATTTAACAGATTATAATATTCACGCTATTTTTAAGGTTTAATATACTTAACGTTTACTAAAAATCATTTTTTGTTTTGTTTATTCGATAGAACCTTAAATTTGCAGTAAGACTTTCTCACCTTCTTGAACAGAAAACAGCGACCGATCCACTTGAGCTTTGACATCGATGCATTCGACCCATCTCTGGCTCCGGCCACAGGAACGCCAGTGAACGGAGGTTTGACCTACAGGGAGGGAATCTACATCACAGAGGAAATCCATAACACAGGTACAGACTACAAATATGGTCGCAACATCCTAGTCACACAGCTTTATGCAGCTTTAACAGACACTTTATTTTGTCTGTTTTTCTGTCCTTAAAAGGCTTTTATTGTCAGGCGTTTGTGTCTAACTTGTGAATGTGTTGATGTGCAGGTCTGCTGTCGGCCATGGACCTGGTAGAAGTAAACCCCGTGCTGGGGGCCAACCGTGAAGCCGTGGAGGCCACCGCCTCTTTGGCGGTTGACGTCATCGCGTCGTCTCTGGGACAGACGAGAGAAGGCTCTCACCCGTCCATCGATGAGATTCCCCCCGTGAAGGACGACACAGAGCAGCTCCGCCTCTGAGAGCATGACGCAAAGCTATGAACTGTATCGACATCATCCCTGAGCATTCCGCAGTTTTGAACACAAGACTGCAAAGACTGAATCTAATAATGGCTGAAGTTTTGAAGTTTTGGTTCCCTCCTCTTTGCTGTTTAGTGTCATGTTTAATGATGAAAACAAAATTATGTCTGGATTCATAAAACTATAAAAGGGCTTTACAGATTTGAGGAGCAAGGTTCACATTAATAATGCTGAGACAAAAGCCTTTGACATAATTTAGAACCACTACTCTTATTGATGGGAATATTATTCATTTAAACAGCAATACTAACTTATTTTGCTCCTGTATGTAATAAGTGTTAAGAGGACACAGCTGCCACATATTTATTATGTGTTTGGTTTACAAGAGAATGAACCTGCCTCAGAGGTATGATAAACCAAGTTTGACTCAGTTTGAAGTCCACAGTCTAACATGGACTCTCAAAACTGTTTTGTGGCTGTGCCAGTTACTAAAAACTGGTAATGATGTGTTTGCACTTTTGGACCAGCTGTGGTTACTGTATTTTCTTTAGAGTTTACTTTTGTATTTTCACAATGAACCCACCAGAACACTTGCTAGAATTATTGTGTGTATAAATATTTACTGACAACATCAGCATTAATTGGCTTGAAAACTGTTAAAATCCAGTTTTGATCCAAATGCTGGCAAAAAACAACTATTTGCAAAATTACGTTTGATTTACTTGAATTGAATTACTGATATAATGCTTGGTCCATGTTTGACTTGATGTGGCCACTAAATGACTATTGTTCTTGTAACAAAGAGTGTATATTTTGGTCTTCCATAAATGTGATTACATTTTTGTTCATGTGTACAGGTGTCTTATTTCCTCCTTAGTTTGTTTCATTTTGCTCTAAAGGTATACAACTAAACCGTTTCATTTTTACATGAGAAATCCACTATTTTAAACAAGAGTTTAGGGTCTACAGCCATGCTAGTGGCTCTGTGGAGCTGTACTGTTTACCACATACACAACCTGTAATGTTTACCATGATACCATGTTGAATGTCTGTACAAAATTTCATGGCAATGCATCCAGTAGTTGTTAAGATATTTCAGTCTGGACCAAAGTGGTGGACCGAACCGACACTGTTATCCATAAAGCCATGGTGCTAGTATGACTGAAAAATGATGCAGGCACTTGAAAGAAATAATGGCCAATGTTTGGACTTAATTATATAATAATTATAATAATTATAGTTATAATTGTTACCAGTATTGCTGCCACCATGGTTACATTAATGATTAGCTGCATTTATAAAATATTACATAATTTACATGTAGTTATACAACCTTGGTATTTACCCATAGTACTTAGTAACAGCAAAACAAAGTTATGCTTTTTTTTAGTTTTATGTGGGAATGTGAAGGCAACATTTCAGATAAAAGCAAGAAAATCAAATATTTTCTTCTACCCCAACCCCCACCCGATCCACACAAGCAGGTCACCAAACATGTTTTCGCACTTGGCATCACACCAGGAAGGCATGATATCCTTGCTGAAGAAAAACATTGTGGCAGATGGGCCACTTCAAAAACAGCACTGAAAATAACCTTATCACCTATTATTTGAGAATTAATTCCATAGTAACAGATGCCGTTTACCCGGCACTAACCTGGCCTGGCCTGGCCTGCCCTGGGGCTTCAGCCTATAACTCATTTTGGTGACATCAGCTCCACAGCGGATGTTTATTTAACTTTGGCTGCCATCCCTGGATATATCAGATGCAATGCAAACTCAGGTTAAAGATTAGCTTTAATGATGTGTGTCAAATAGGGAAGACTGAAGCCTATTTCAAACAGTGATTTTGTATTATACAGTGATTAGACAACATTATTAACTGTTAAGAACATTGCATGTATTAAGAGTTTGCACCCACTTTTCACAGTCAGACCTCTGACGGACAAATTTGGCCTCAGGTCTGCTCTGAATTGGAAAAATGGGCTCAATACAACCATTTGGATACTGGGCATGACGACACAACAAAAACAGATTCAGCTGGTGCCATTTCATCACATACTGTCATTTAGTATTATAAAGATGATCGCACAATACAATTGTTTTGAGAACTAATAATTAAGTATCCCAATCTGAGAATTTATAAACCTCCCAGAACTGCTGTGCCAAAGTCTATCAGTAACATTTGTTCCTGGAGAATCTACACATCATCTCTGGGGTCTGTAGCAGCCGTCGCACAAGTCCAGAAAATCATCCTGCAGGGCATCATTGGCATTAACAGTTTGATAAAACAGTGCAAATCTCAGTTCATAGTTTATCCATGGAGTTTCTGTTGGTTTGGTCCATTAAAAGGTGCAACAATTCTTGTCGAATGAACTTCACCTGCTCATGGACAGAATCCCCTCTCGGTAAAGGTTCACTTTAAGACTGAGTCATCTCATTGTCCTTATTTGCACTCACAGAAACAGTTGGCTGAATACAGCAGAAGAGCATTATTGCTACTGGACAGTCAGTGGACACAGATGTAGAGAGTCTGGGTTTGCCCTGGATCCAGAGCTTAAACTGTTTTCAGAGGGTAGTTTGCTCATCGTCGGAAGAACTTCAGATACACCACAGCACCTAGAATGGCCAACTCCATTAAAATGATGACAGCTAACAGCAACTTGTTCGTCACCAGCCTACAAAACAAAAAAAGAAGAAAGTCGACAATAAGCAGAGGTTCTGGTCTTTGTTCCTGCTATTTAAATGATTTGATCACATTTAAGTAAAATACAGCAGGACAGCCAGGAGAAAACTGTTGCCACTTCTGTGGATTAGAAATGAGCTAAATAAATGACATCGTGAACATTCAGAGTGATGTTATTTGAAACGTATCACCAGAAGAGCTGCAACGATTAATTATTAATCGCTTAGTCGATCAACAGAAAATTAAACTGCAATAATTTTGATAGTCAAATAATCGTTTCAGTCGTTTTTAAACAAAGTGTCAAACATTTGCTGGTTACAGCTTCTCAGATGTGACGCCTGGATTCCACCGGGCACGGCTGCGTCTCGTTCCGGCTGCGCCACGGTTTTGTTTCGTCCCCCGCACTGCTTCATACCCCACCGGGAGTGTTTCAGAAGCGGAGCGTTTTGCCCACCCAATGTTGTTGACTTGCTCAGATTTTGTTGATTTGGTCATTTTTCCGTGATTCTTGTGCTTCTTCTGGCCAGTTATGTCAGAATGTTGATGCAGTGATGTGATATACGATCAGGAGTCTCCACAGGGTGTTTTATTTTGAAAATTGACCTGATGCTGTATGCCATTCCCATGTCAGACTTCCTGCCCGGCTCATCAAAAATAGACTAAGCACGTATTTGAAGCGGAGGGCTTCTGAAATGTTTCTGAAACGCACTGCGGCACATCTGGTGGAATCAGCAGCATTGACTAGAGTGGCTGCGATCAGCTCCGGTGGCCGCGTCACAGCCAGAATGTGACGCAGACGTGCCCGGTGGAATCAAGCCGTGAGGATTTGATGTTTTTCTTTGACATTCATGATAGTAAAGTGAATATCTTTGGGTTTTGGATTGTTGGTTGAATAAAACAAGACGTGTGAAGACGTCACCCAGTGCTTTAGGAGATTATACATTAGACATTAATGTCAGACATTATTCACTATATTCTGATATTTTATACATGAAACAATTAATCGGTTAATTGAGAAAATAATCAGCAGATTAATGAATAATAATAATCGTTAGTTACGGCCCTAGTCAGAGACAACAGGACCTCACATTCAGTGAAAGGCAAACTTAAGAAACAGACATTTTGCACTCAGTCATTTAGTGCGTCAATAAAGACTACTAATAAAATAAAATCAATGTATAACCTCTTCAGGAGAAGCACTTACCGCCGAGCCATGGCACGAAGAATTTTTCTACTTCGACTGAGGTTTTCTCCAGTATTCACCAACTACAAAATAAACAAAAAAACAGAATAGATTGGTCTGACAACAATAAATAGTTCTCCCAGCATTGATTTAATAAAAATAAATTCCAACTAATATGACCCAAACCTGAGCTGTACCACCTGTTTCTCCCTAAACTGAGTATAACTGCTGGACTGCTTTCAGAAATTCTACAACTAAAACAACTAAAATATCTAACATACAGCATCTACCTTAAACAGATTAAATGCTAATAATAAACTAATCCAACATCACAATCTCATCTCGTACAGTAACATCACGACAATTCACAGCTCACTCTGTTTCTGGTGCGGTCCAGCTGTTCCCTCTGCTCCCCCAGCTCCTCGATGATATCTGTGCCGATCTGCTCCGTCTCACTGGCGATGCGCTGACTTCGTTCAATACTCTGGCTGGCGTTGTTCAGAGAATCTGTGCCCTGGAGCAGCAAGGCTCTCTGGGACTGCAGGCGTGTCTGCATAGGTGGGCAAAAATGACAGAGCCAACCAGGGTAAATGACACTAACTGTGACAGAAGGGCAAGAAAAACATTTATAAGAGAAAAAACAACCCTTCTCAGATACTACCTGGGAATCCCCTTCTTAGGATGCCAACCTTTCCTCAAACTATCAATTTATTGATTTCCTGCATTTCCACAGAAATGAGATGTAAGCTTCTTGCTTTCAATCTGTGAGACTGACATCCAAAGCTGACATTTTCCACTGATATTTTAGAGAGCTCAAACATTTCCTGCTATTAAATTTCCTCGCAATTGCCCTGGAAATGTGTCTGCATGTAGTCACATTGTACAATCAGTCACTATTTACAGGAATAAATAAAATATACCCCCCAAAAAAACAGTGAATTCAGGAGTACAAAGGACTTACCCTATAGCTGCATTCTGATATAATTAAGGTACGACATTAATATTGCAACCATACAGACATGTAAGGGGTCTTGGTTTTGTTAATAATTCTCATGATGAGATGACACCATGCTCAAACACCATTTATAACGCATCAGTCCAGAGCGCCACACTCACACTTTGTTGGTTTTGTGATGAGTAGATGCCATGATGATTTCCTTCCAGCTGGGAGGAAGAACCAAAGCCAGGAGCAGAGGTATTCATGTCCCTCTGCAGCTTGCCCAGATCCCGGCGGTACAGGCGCAGCTTTGTACTCATAGCATTTCGGTGGGAGGAAGGAGCAGCACGCAGCTCTTCTTCCATTCCTTGTAACTGGAGAGAGAGAAGAAAAATGTTTTGTGTAATTGCTTGTGAACATTAACAGTGACACACGGATGCAGAGCACACTGATGGAACAACTACTGAATTAGGTAATGTTATAGTGGTATCTTGATGTACAAGACTTGAAGCAAAATGGGCCGGTTTCAACCATTTTCTCACTAGTTTCAATAGAAGTGGTGGAAAGTACATTTACCCAAATACTGTACTAAGGTACAATTTTGAGGCACATTTATGCTACTTTATCCTTCAACTCCAACACATTTCAGAGGGAACATAATGTACTTTTTACTCGACTACAATATTTAAAGCTATTGTTTATATTTACTTTGCAGAATGATATTCAACATATATATTTCAGTTTATAAGACAATGCATTGTTGTAAATTTAACTACCAACAGCATATAAAGTGGTTAAAATTAGCTCCACCTGCACCATTTTTTATTATTATAATTTTTATAATAATAAAATTTTATTTTTATTATTATCATTATAATTTTTATTATAATCTAGCTTCTGAAACTGTTAGAGAGGTGTTGATTCAACTTTATGTGTATCTATATAATTCAACAGCACGACAAACTACAGCCTCCAAAATGACAATAAAGTTGAACACCTCTCTAACACAGTGTAAAAAACATGAACAATATAACCATTAACCATGCAGGTAGAATTTATCGCTGTGTATTTGACTGCATTAGTTTGTACCGAATCAACTGGCAACTGGCGAAGTGTGTAGGACAATAAAAAGTTTCGTTTTTTATCCTTTTGGAAGTTCCCCTTTGTGTCTGTGGTAGACGAATACAACCACAACAAAATATATAACATCTAATAGCAGAGTGCTCCACAACAACATCACTAACAATCAAGTGCAACAAAATGCAAGTGACCCCTCGTATCACAAGAAAATGTTTAACAGAGCCATACTGGACACTGATGTGTGGACACCTATCATTTGTTTGGACATGCTTTTGTTTACTTTTAGGATCTTATTTAATCATAGTATTTTTATGTTTTTAGCTTGATGT
>NTHP01000073.1:1171963-1197896 GCA_003416845.1 Oplegnathus fasciatus | reverse complement strand
GTTGAAGTTCTACTGTGGGTTTTAAACAAGCGAGTAACAGAAGGCCAGTTTTTGCTTAAAGCTGTTTACTTCAGTAATGTTAAATACTACAAATAGCCAGTGGTGGTATGTAACAAGTATATTTACTCGAGTACTATACTTAAGTATTACTGTTTTTTTTAAAATCTTTTTTAATTGACTTGAGTATTTTTACTGTGTTGATGAGTATTTTTACTGTATGTTCTGTATTCATGTGCCCTGTGTTTATGTGTGCTACATGTATGAATACATCAAGTGACAACAGGAAACTTAAACATACTCTGAGTTTCCTGTTGTCACTTGATATTTTCATGTATTTTATCATGTTTCTTGCTGAATGTCTGTATATGTTCTATGTTTAACCTGGCTGTAAGACAAATTTCTCCTCTGGGACAATAAGGTTGAAGTTGAAGTTGAAGCATCCCACTGCTGCATAACCAGTTGCTCCATTGGGGACAAATAAAGTTATTGATTAATTGATTATACTTATGTATTTTGATCTAAGTAACATTTTGAATGCAGGCCTTTTACTTGTAACAGAGTATTTTTACAGTGTGGTGTTAGTACTTTTCCTCAAGTAAATGATCTGAATACTTCCTGCACCACTCGCTTGTATTAAAGTTTGCAGCTAGCAGACATCAAAGCACATCAACAGGAGAGCAGCTCACCACTTCCTCAGCCTCCCCCTGCCTCTCATCGAAGCTCCTCACCAACCTCTTCCTCTCCTCTGCGGATGCAACACAAGCTCCAGTTTAACAGCACAGAAAACATCCTCTGAAGTGTTTGTTACTTTGGCTGCACAGTTATCTGGTAAAACAACAACAACAACATGAACTGTTTACCTCCGTGGCACTTCAGAGCTCTCTCTGGCATTAGCCTCAGCTCGTCATACAGGGATCTGTACATTTCGTGCAACTTCTCGAATTCCTCCGACGACATTTTGGATTAAATGAAGCTCCGCCGCCTTTTCTTGAGGAACTATTTTATCTCTTGCTGTAAAAATACAACACTTAACACAAACACAACTGGAAGTTAATCGACTAGCTCTGCTTTGATGATAATCAGATCCCCGGGACTTTTCCGCATGATGGTCCTCGTGATCCAGTACCTGAAACTCCGGATCAAAAATCAAACAGAACCGATCGATTATTTTTTTTTACTATAAAATAACAGAGACTAAATGTTACATTCTTCATATGAGTGCAGTTAACGGAAATAACACCAAATCTGAATGAAAACGACTTAAAAAGCACGCCGACAGCAATTTTATGCAGGCACTACGCAGACAGCCTCCACTGCGCCTTCTGGGAAATGCAGTTTTAAACACTACTACGACTTACTAAACAATTTACACTATAACAGTTAATTTTTATGTATTTAATTTTAAGTGGGAACTTGTTGTTTTTACCCCTTGAATGTAAACTAATTTTATTTAATTTTATTCATCCACTTATATATTTATGTAATTATTTATTTGTTTTTATTCATTGTTATCTTTGCTCCTTGCTTATGCACTGCTGCACTTCTTTTAAAATGTTGTATTTTACTTGTTTTTTTGCATTCTATGTATTATACTATTTTTTTAACTTTATTATTATTGTTATTATTATTGCTATTATTCAGTGGGTTTTATTTTCCATCTTATGTTATGTATTCTATTTGTATCTTTATTTTTGTCTTATTTTTACTATTATGTTTTTATGTTTATTCTGTCTATTTTCACGTGATGCATGTACTTTCTTTATTGTAAAGCACTTTGAGCTGCATTTTTTTGTATGAAAGTTGCTATGCAAATAAAGTGTATTATTATTATTATTATTATTATTATTATTGTTATTATTATTATAGGAGCTTTTTTTCTTGGGTGTTTGTGTTGTTCTTGACAGTAATGAATAGTTATTGTTCCTAAAAGCATTTGTATCATGTTATTATAAGTTAGAAACATGACAGCTACTTGTATTCATTAATAAATCATAAATGAATAATTAAGAAATACATTTAAATAATCATAATATCACAATTTACTTTTCAAACACCATAAATCCAACCGGGAAATTAAATCATACGTCAAAATGAATGGGCCTAATCTTTATGTAAAATAATAAAGATGTCGGATAATGCCCGGCTGTAAAAACAAAAAACTACAATCCCATGATTCCGTTGGCGGTGTATCTTTCACCCCCGCTACGCTCTGCACCCCTTTATGCTTTGACATCAGCTGTTCTGCCCACGGAGCGGTGGCATCCTGCAGGAGGACAGAGAGGCGCAGAAACCCGTGGCAGGATGTTGCTTTTAGTAATTGTCGCGGGCCTCGGAGTGGTGACGTTACTGGTGATCTTATTTGCGCCTCATATACGGTAAGCAGCTGCTAATACACTCATTTATTCTCATATTGATCCAGTATTTTCACACATCTCGGGTAGGTGGTTACTTGGTTGACAGGGCATTATATTGCACTGATGCAGTTATAACGATGAGGTTCGTTTACGTTATAAAAAACACTGTTCGCCCACTTAACCCAGCTGATCGTCATTTTTAAAGGCTCCTTTTAAATCACCTATTATTTCACACGACGCTGGCTCATGTTCTGAGCAGAAAATCAATGAAACAGAATGATGGAGCTGTGGGAGTTTTTGCAGAGGTGAGCCGGGAGTCTTCCATCTGAGCTGCTCGGGCCTATCAGGAGGCTGAGCGTGGGAGGAGTTATATCTGTATGCATTACTCCAGCAGAGCTATTGGTTGTGGGGCGGCCCTGCTCAGTGGCGTGGGTCGTACGACTTGACGCTCAGAACTGTTCGTTATCCAAGTTTCTCTATGAATAATTAAGCCAGGCAGTCCATATGTCCAATCCTAATGAGGACATAACTTATACTGACTGCAGAAGGGGCTGCTAGTCATTCAGTGTCTCCAGTATTAATCAGGGGTCATTGTGTATTCACAGAAAATATGCAGCAGGAGGAGTGTGCCAGTCCACAGCTCATCTGGATGGGAAGACAGTCCTCATCACTGGAGCCAACACAGGCATTGGGAAGGAGACTGCCCTGGACCTGGCGAAACGAGGTGACTTTTTGGTTTTTACATTCAAATACACAGCAAAGTGCCCCTTTACACTCATAACCTACCCCTGACAGCAAGAGGAAACAGTGGTCTCCTCTGTACAGTGGTGGGAAGTAACTAAATACATATACTCAAAAGTTCTGAGGTACTACATTTCAGAGCGAAATATTGTACTTTTTACTCCGCTACATTTGTTTGACAGCTATAGATACTTTGCAGATTCAGATTATTTATACAAAATATAAATCAACTAATAAATATGATATATTATCATGGATCAAGCTACCCAGCAGTATGAAGTTGTTAAAATGAGCTCCACCTTTAAAGTGATGAACACATTAATGCAGCAATAATTATAATACAGTAATATAAATATATTATTCTGAAATGGGCCATTCTGGATATTTTCACATTTGGTACTTAAAGTATATTTTGATGTTAATAATTTAGTGCTTTTACTTAAGTAAGATTTTAAATGCAGGAATTTTACTTGAGACAGAGTAATTCGACACTGTGGTATTACTACTTTTACTTAAGTAAAAGATCAAAATAGTTCTTCCACCACTGCCTCTATAGGGCCACGCATTAAGATTGAAATCAGTAAGTTTTAATAATATTTTATACACCATATCATATTATAACCATATATATATATATATTATGATATGGGAAATGTGTTCAAAAATGACATAAAATAATCAAACAGATGTGCAATGAACTTTCCACTGTTAATGCATTACATCAGACAAAACTCTTAATATGTTTCAACAAAAATAACTAATTTCTTTCATTTTTAATCACAATTTGCGCGACATACCTATATAACACGATATGATAATAATTTGGACTACTGAATTTTATAAAATCACGTTATTATACGATCACATCTTCACAATACGATTCTTCCAAAACTCAATAAATGATGCCACTGAATTATTGGCCAGCCCTAATCTCTTGGCTGTGGGCCTTTCGACGTGTTATAGTAAGAAAAGCACAGGTGTACATAATAAAAGTAATGATGGATGGTGTATCGTGCATGCTGGTGAAACTGGTTCACTGTGATTTTCCTACTATGACAAGTCAAAATGTCTGCTGTGAGAAAGGCCTACTGGATCTTACAAAAGGTGTTATATACTATACTATATTTGATATTCTATGTTATACTGCTGTACTGTACTATATATTATGTTACCAGTATATTATATTACTACATTTCACCTTATACTACTATCTTATATTCCATACTATATTATACTATACTACATTATGTTAATATCTTATATCTAATATCTGTTAATATACTATATTTCTATATTAATA
The DNA here is from genome assembly GCA_003416845.1 of Oplegnathus fasciatus. NCBI lineage: Eukaryota > Metazoa > Chordata > Actinopteri > Centrarchiformes > Oplegnathidae > Oplegnathus > Oplegnathus fasciatus. The sequence goes on along the minus strand of NTHP01000073.1, from coordinate 1,193,501 downwards.
CAGACAAACACGAAGTATCATTACTTAATCATATTATATATTAGTGTAGTAGTGGTGTACGCTGTTTACATATAGTAGACTTGCTGACTTTGCTTCTCAAAATCGCACCACTATGTCACCTTTTCCATGTAATTTTGACTTTAATTGCTCGTGTGGTTTGTGTTTTTATATTACTAGTGCAATGTCCTTTCAAAACGTGCCTGTTCAGAACGGGCCGATTGCTTGGCCTCCGGTGTTGCTGCTTGCAGCTTTCTCGAGAACCGCTCATCCAAACAACTTCACACTCGACACTGCTCTTCCTTGGGTCCTCAGTAATACGCCCGCCAAGTGTGAAGTCAATCGGATGAACGGTTGTTGAGATAATCGAAGGACAGACAGAGACTCCTTCCATTTATAGTTAGATTCTGTTTTTGTTTTATAAACATCTTGTTATATATTTTCAACTTTCTATTTATCTGTACTTATTTCTGTCCTTGTGCTGCCACAACAACAGAATGTCCTCTCTGGGGATCAATAAGGGCTTATCTTATCTTATATTAGAGTAATATTACATTAAAATATTTATTATCCCTTCGTGGTTGGCTGATGTTTTTGATGACCTACTGTGGAACCCTTCATTTTGGATTAGACAACCTGCTAAGCTATATAACGTAAAGTGTAATTTCATTTTTCAAAAAGAAAAAGAATGCTCTTTAGTCACATTTTAAAGCTTTTATTACATGGGAAGGACATTTAAAACAGCTCCAGTGGGTTAAACTAAACTACATGTCGAACCATCTTTTGTGTAGCTGTGCCACTCTCAGTTAAGACCAAAGCATAAACTAAATATCATCCTAAACGTCAACCAAAGATCCTAAACCTCAAAACAAATATTGGAGTTTATGATCTTTGGTTGACCTTGTCATGTTGTAGCAGCAATGCTTTGCTTGAGGGGTGACATAAGACGTGGGTTAATACTATTCTACATGACTGAGCAACAAGCCTAAACCAGAGACCACCTTCAGTAAATGGCTTCACGCACCACAAGCCAACAGAAGAACCCTCCATCCTCTCTTCTGTGAGTGAATGTAGTTTCTGTTTTGTTTAGCTGCTGATTTTTCCCATGACAGGGGCTCGGGTGATTATGGCATGCCGAGATGTGGAAAAAGGAGAGGAGGCCGCAGCCAGTATACGAGCTGCGTGTTCTCAAGCACAAGTGGAGGTTCGGGAGCTCGACTTGGCAGACACCTGCTCTATACGAGCCTTCGCACAGAAATTTCTGAGAGGTACGCACAGAGTATCTGTTTGATGCTCACATCTACCTACAGAGCCCTGCTTTGTTGTTATCCAACAGGTACCACAGCTGCTGTGTTTCTTTTTTTGTGATGTTCTCTGCTTCAGAGGTCAACCAACTTCATATCCTCATCAACAACGCCGGGGTGATGATGTGCCCCTACACAAAAACGACCGACGGCTTTGAGATGCACATTGGAGTCAATCACTTGGGTAAGACTGAGCTGAAATTTAGTGGAATCGATGAATAAATCAAACCTTAAACAGGACTGAAAACCTGACGGATTAACTTATCGATTTATCTATTAGATCAGAAGATTTTGTGCACAATTTATCAGCCTAACCAAGCAAAAATGACTGATGTTAAGGCTACTAATCCTTTTATTTTTACTTAAAGGAGCAGTGTGTAGGATTTAGGGGGATCTATTGGCAGAAATGGCATATAATATTCATAATTATGTTTCCGTTAGTGTATAATCACCTGAAAAAAAGAATTGTTTGAAATGTTTTCGTTAGCTTAGAGTGAGCCCTTCACATCCACATAGGGAGCGGGTCCTCTTCCACGGAGCCCACCACGTTTCTACAGTAGCCCAGAACAGACTGACCAAACACTGGCTCTACAGAGGGCCTTTTGCATTTTTACGTTGAAGTGGCAGCCACCGTAGATTCTCCTACACACTTGGAAAGGGAGGGGTGAGGGGAGGGGCATTCAGTTGGTTGCGATCTGCAACCTCACTGCTAGACGCCATAAAACCCTACACACTGCTCCTTTAACCTGCTTTTTAAAAAGAACTGTTTTACAGCTTTATTAGTGTTGAGTAAAATGTGGTTAATTATGACATTGTCTAACAATATGAAGACAAGAAACCACAAATGCCTAATACTGTTGTAATAGTTTTAGCCTGTTTTCACTCACATCTGTCTAAAGCTTCTAACTGTAACCAACTATCCCATTTATATGGAAAATGTGAAAATACAGTTTTAGCTATAAAATGCAAGGTAAAATGAGTTGAAGTAGGTTTACACTTCATTAATTCTTTGTTGACAGGATCTCTTGTTTACTATGGTAAATAAATGCAAATTATAAAGAGAGTTTGAAAGCTTCAGTCTTGTTTTTACAGTCAAGTGAATAGAAACACGGACTGTGCGTGTTCAGCACTGACTGTATGCATTCCTTACTTCTGGCAGGGCACTTCCTGTTGACGTCCCTCCTGATCGGGCAGCTGAAGCGCAGTGCGCCGGCCCGGATTGTGGTGGTCTCATCTCTGGCACACAACTTCGGCTGGATCCGTTTCCACGACCTCCACAGCCAGGGAAGCTACAACAGCGGATTAGCATACTGCCAGAGCAAACTGGCAAATGTGCTCTTTGCCAGAGAGTTGGCGCGTAGACTCAAAGGTACACAAACAAACGCTTATAAACAAAACATGGGAGAATGGACAGATGACCTCCTCTGCTCTGGCAAACAGAGTAGTAACAGAGAGGGGTTTAGTGATGCATTGTGTCTAGAGTAGAGTGAGACCAACAACAGCTCGTCTTAGCCAGCCTTTTTTTTGGTGATGTTGGTGTTTCAAGACCACGTAGTGCACAAAAATCATAGAATTAAATGAAGGGCTCTGCTCCAAAATGTGACAGTATTTTAAAAAAACCCACAGATGGTGTATCCTCTACTCTCAGCATTTTGTAAGTAAAAGAGACACGAGATAATAAAATGTTCATTTCCACAGAAGAATAAATCTTTTTACCTAGAATGTCAGGTAATGAAATTGGAATGAAATTCTCTTGAAGAACTTTTAAGTTGAGCTCAATTTCAGGTAATTTATAAAAAGCAACAGTTATTTTTTCAATAATCAGCCTGATACTGCAGATTAGAAAGAGGAAAAAATGTCGGCCGTAGTGACGTAGGTCTGTTGTCCTCTCAGGTACCAATGTGACGGTGAACTCAGTCCATCCAGGGACGGTGAACTCCGACCTGACCAGACACTCGACTCTCATGACGATATTTTTCACCGTCTTCTCCATGTTCCTAAAAACCCCACGGGAAGGAGCACAGACCAGCATCTACTGTGCTGTGGCAGATGAACTGCACTCAATCTCTGGGAAACACTTCAGGTGGGTGACAACAAGCTGGAAATGTGTCAGGGCCACTTTAAAGATCTGAACTCTGAAATCAATTCTGGATGCAAATTCCCCATTTCTTATTCTCAAAGGGAATTATGAACGGTAATATTTCAAAAGCTGACGGGAAATGTGCCATGATGAGGCATTGCGAACAAACGTGTTCCTGTAGAAGACATTTGGCAATCTGATCTCAGCTTCTTTATTAAAGAGTAATGTTTCATTCCCCAGTTCCTTGTGACAAAGCACACAACCCACAAGCTTTAGTGTTGCCACGGGAAAGCTGCAGGCTTCAGGACCAAAGGAGTAACGTTTGTCACCTTAAATCTACATCAATGACTCCAACATGGATTTGCCATTAGACACTTTGTAATTTTTTAATATATTATATATTTATCGTGCACTATTACTCTTGAAAATGAGGGGAAGGGAAAGGAATGTTAGTCCCTGCTGGAACGGGTTAGACGAATATATCGATGAGTTCATTCACTTTTATAATCCTTGTAAACAGTTATTCCCTGGTAGTTGATTGGTTTAGTTGAAAGTTTCTAACTTTTCAGAGGGGTTTTCTTATATAAATGAAAACAAGGGTCAACCACTTTCATCTCTACTTGTTTTATCTCTCATCGGGGTAGATGTACTTCTCCTCCTTACATTCCTAACTATTGCTTGCTTGTAATATTTTCTATCTGGGAGATTAAGAATTATTGTAAGAGTGACAGCTACATACTGTAAAAGAAATCGTAAGGCTAACTAAGAGTCTGCAGCCAAGCTAGCAGCTCTGTGAGGCCGTACTAAATGCTAAAACTAGCATTGCTATAATGGGTACTATGCTTACCATCTTAGTTTAGCAAGTTAGCATTTGCTAATTAGCACTAAACGCAGTACAGCTGAGGCTGATGGGAATGAATTCATGATTTGCAGGTATTTATTCACAAACCAAAGAATTGGACAAATTCAAATTTTGACCCGATGACACTAGATGAAAGGTCAGGGGATCACCAAAGTTACAATTCACCCTGAAGGGGACACAAATGTGTGCACCAAATTTCATGGCAATCCATGTGATAGCTGTTGAGACAATTCAGTCTCAACCACAAATGTCAACCTCATGGCGACACTTGAAGAAAAGTTAGAGGTTAACCAAAGTCATTAAGAGTCATCCCTTGGACACCATGTTTATCTGTACCAAATTTCATCCAATAGTTGTTGAAATGTTTCAGTCTGGACCAAAGAGGTGCACCGACTGACATCTCTACAGATGTTCCATTACCACGAATGAAAAAATTAAACTCTCATAGCTGGTTGGTTCAGTTTTAAACTTTTCATATTAGGGATTTCTGAAATGGCTTGGGGAAATGACCCTCTGGAACCAGAACCACTGAAAACAGGGGCAGGCATTCCTTATGATTAGTTTCTTGTGATTTTGTCAGTCTAGAAGTTAAGCATCATTGTACGTCGCCACAGATGAAAGTTAAGATTCAGTATGTTTAATTTCCTGGAAATTTAAATGTACTTCAGGGCAAAAAAAGACAGATAAGAGGCAATTTATCTTTACCTTGATTTTGCTATCTTACAGGCACAGCTATCCCCTCACTTTCCTCATTTTGAAGTACCCCTTTTGAAAAATCAAACGTGTATCTTCAAGAGCTCAAACACATGAAAGCAGTTCTTTGTTTCTGCCCGGGTCTGCCCTTCAGATAAAATGAATTATGATACTCAACATTATAATCATGCACAAGGTCAAAGAGAAATGAGATCACTGCGCCCAGAGTGATGACTCACACCATCATTAGCCCTTATGTAATAATCATTCCCCCCTCCTTTCATTACAGTGACTGCGCCCCTGCCTTTGTAGCCCCACAGGGAAGAAGTGAGGAGACAGCGAGGAGACTGTGGGACGTCAGCTGTGAGCTTCTTGGTATCGAGTGGGACTGATTCAACTTTTAACCACCATCTATCTCAGTTCTCAAAGGAGTCCTTATTCTTTCTTTAATCATTCATTTCATTTGTTTCATTATGGTTTTGATGTTCTGTACTTTGAACGTTTCTTACCGATAAGCAGTCAGGTAATACTGTTAAGAGGTACTATAATGTGAAGTTGCTTTTTTGTGTAATAATGCAGTAATTACATGATAATAACTTGAGTATTTTGGTGCTCCACGACACCTCCTCAAACCAAAACCACTCAACTGTATTATGGTGTAACCACAAATAACTTTTTGACTCTATATTTTTGTGACACAATGTAAATACAGTGTAGGCAAAAAAGCAACTTGATGTATTGTAATGCTGTAGGATACTGTGAAGGGTCAAGCCAGGGTAAATGACCAGCATCTTTATCAAATATTGTGTTTTTTGATTTCTCCAGAATTTGCAGCTAAATTGCTTGACTTTTGTGCCAGCGTTTCTAAACAATTGCAGGGGTTCTTACGGTGTTTCCAGGTTGATAACAAATTAGTAAACTAGCGCAGATCAGCGTCAGTCTGAGCCATTATTGCCGCTTGAATTGCATAAATGTATTTTGTGATAATTGTAGTCAATGTAGATTATAAGAAGGTTTTTCTATTTGAACCAAATCAGAGTTAGAATCATGTCACTGCAATATTTGCAAAGATTTTTTTTCCATCTGCATTGCCAAGAACTGCACATTCATGGAGGAACTACAGTTTTACATTTCTAAGGATCTCCCTACTCATCTTCCCTCTCAGCATTCACATGCAAGGTTGCCAAGAGTTTACATTCTGGGTTTTATACAAGTGAAACATGCCTTTTACTACACTTACATTCATGTTAAGAGTTGAATGTTTACAATTGATGTAAATAAACGGAAATATTACTATAAGGGTGCTTGTATCAATTCTAGTTTGAGGTCATCAAAATGCCATCGGCAAAGTAAGAATGGGATTAGTGCAGAAAAACAGAGAAATGGGTCATCTTAAGCCGTGAAATGTTGGATAAAGTTGAATCATTGCACAGAACAAACGAGTCAGATTTGATCACAGTGTCACTGTGGAAGGAAAAGTTCGACATTTCGGGAAATACACTCTAAGGCTAGCAGCCGGCTAACTTAGCTTAGCATAAAGACTGGAAACTGGGGAAACAGCTAGCCTGGCTCTGTCCAAAGCCTGGCTAACTGTGTTCCCGTTTCCAGTCTTTTCCAGTCTCACAGACGGTGGTGTCAATCTTCTTATCTAACTAACTAACTAAAGGCAAGAAAGCGAAGAGGCGTATATCCCAAAATGTGAAACTTTTCCTTTCATTTCAAGAAAGGGAGCATTGATTTCAATATTCCATATTTTTGTGTATTCCATTTTTTTTTATTATTTCATTTTCCATTTTGTTTTACAGGGGATGGAGAAATCAATTACATTTCAAAATCATTAGTCCCTGCATCATCAAAGCAAATATTACATATTTTACATTTTTTACCAAAAGAAGTTTATTTTTTTTAAACTCACAAAGTATAAAGTGCGGCAGTGATGAGGCAACAGTCCAAGTTAAGGAGGATTAGAGTGCAAGAATGTCGTATGCGTGCATCTCAGAAGTGTTTTCATCTCTTGCCGATCAACATTTTCTCACAGGAAGATTTGTCAGTCTCAGTCTTCAAACGAGTGCAGCAGAGGGAAGCGAGACGAAAAGACAATACAGTATCTCCTCTAAATAAAGATGTACTTCTTGACCGTGTAATCAGTGTTGCTCTAAAATACACACTCTAGTATCCTTGAAAAGGCAGACTCAGCGACATAGGTGATTGTCATGTAAATGACCTAAAAACACGTTTTGCGGTGACAATACATTTGCACTGTTTTGGCCAGGGTGTAGGTTTGTGAAAAAAAAATAGGCAAAAAAGACACATCAAAAGAAAACTATATGGCAAAAGTTAAATCCCTTTTTTTAAACATTATTTGACTGATTATCTGTGTGGGTTAATCATTACAGATTTATATTGTTTAAGTGTCCCCTGTGAGCAAGGTGAAAGCATGATTTAAAATTAGCAACACTCTGGGTAATTATTACCAAAACAGGAGACACAGGATGAGACATAATAACTAGCCATCCAGAGACTAGAGAATTGAGTTTCTGAATAATTAATTAAACTTCATCAGTGGGTCCCTTTCTGTATCCAACCTATAACTTTTATGTTTCATGTATATTTCTCAACAACATCTTAAATGCCCTTAAATACTTTAAATTCTGTTTGATATTAATTTCCCTTACCAAAAGGGAATATACCCTGAAAGCTGGCCATAAAATGTGCTATACAATATCAGGTAAAACAAGTAAACAGCTTCATCCGGGTTCTGCATTTTTCCGTCTCTTCAAGGATTGAACATGTACCGTTCTTGGCGGAGGACACCTCATTACATTTACGTCTGAATAAAAACCTTATCCACGCACAGAGACAATAAGGACATAAAAAAAAAAAAGACTTACAAGCAACACATTGTTGAGGCCTTCCAGTCAGTTAATGATATTTTCCCTTTTGGCTGAGGTAGGAGATTAATCTTAGTCAAATACTGAGTTACAGATATGCTTATATGTGACAACGGCTGTATCTGTTTATACTGCCGTTAGCAATTTTGTTACGTAATAGTTGTTGTCACTCCGGTGCATCAACATTGTTCCCTCTCACACACAGCACAGATGAGAGATAACAGCAAAATACTCCCAGAATGGAAATAAAGCACGTCGGTGATTCGTTAGTTTCACAGACAGGACGGCAGCACATACATACAGAGAAAGTGATCATCAGGGTTTCTAGATGTTCCCACTGAAATAGAAACTAATAATCTGCAGCTGCGGACCACACAACATGTAAAACGAGCAACAGCTGCTCTCCTGTTACATACAGTGTGCAGTCATATTTATCTGAAAGCTTACTAATCATTCACCTCTCCACACATTTCTAGAACTGTGTTACGTGAGAATCCTTGGATCCCCTTATTTGCGCTTCATTTGCGGCTGTTTTTAAGTGCTGTATGTGTAATCCCTTGTTATGCCGACTGTGCCTTTACCTGGCACTGGGTCGGCCCTGGCGCTGCTGAGATGACTTGTTGTGGTGTTCGGACAGCCACTGGCGACAGATGTTCTGCATCACTGAGTCCTGTGCTGCCTCGGCGGCCTGAAGGACGTCCTGGACCAACGGGCCGGCCCGGCTCGGCTCCAGCTTCACGGCCTGCAGGTACGCTGGTCGCAGTTTACTGCACAGCAGGTAGGCTTTGATCTGCAGACAGAGGGATGATGTGATGAGAATTAGACTATCAATGATTTTTCTTTTATACAACTTTCTGAGGGTCAATAAACATTGATTTCAGAAGTGAGGGGGATAATTCTGCTGGTCAGATGAGAAGAAAAGGCTTCACAGGAAAACAAGGTGATTCAATCAGTAAGAGGGAAACATAGGAGGAAAGAGTAAAGGATAACATTCACAAGAACAATAGCTGGCACTGAACCAAAGTGACCTGAAAACAGGGTAACTGTGATTTCCGTATATTTGCCTCAGGCAAGAAAAGCAATGATAGTGAGAGGAAGAGAAGAATAAAATGCTGTGCAGCCAGTTTTACACTACCTTGCTTTCTGTGCTCTTGGCCTCCAGAATGAGACTTTCCAGCTCCTTGGCCTAAAACAGATAAAGGACAACAAAAGTCTTCATGACCACACAGACAACACGGAGCCAAGTCATGGTCATGATTTGTTATCACAGTATAACTCAATGTCTCCTCCTTGTCTATCTTCAATTGTCACTCACATCAGCTGGTCCCTTGTCTGCAATGGAGATGCAGCTGAGGATGAGGGCATCGCAGTCGTTTTTGGTGGCGGTGCCTGATTCACCGACACATTTGAGCAGCTGCCGTACGGATCCGTACTGCCTCTGTCGGACGAGCCTTTGGCCAGCCCGCACGTAGACCGCCTGGGCCTCCAGCTGGAAGTCCTGAGGCAGGAAGAGAAGGAGAAACAGAAGACAAACACTTAAACGTTTAAATGGAAAACCATTTACCAGTAAACATATAGTATGTTCTTTGCCCTTTGAGGCAAATTTGTGATTTTGGGCAAAACAAATAAAAATTTACTTGACTTTACTTGACTATGTATCTTCAATGTGTGAGATTTTTGTTGTGTGTTTTTTTCAAATACTTAATCAGAAAACATGGCAAAGATTATCTCATACACAACATACCTGTATGACTCTGTATGCGATGCCAAAACCCTCTTCTATGTTTTTTCCTCCAAGCATCACCTGCAAAAATACAAATTAAATACATGTTACTCATTTTATGATAAACGTTATATACAGAATACATCAACCTTTGGGCAGTGGTGTATAGCCCCCAGCCAATAACGCTGCGGTGCCGGACTCTATAAAAACGTAGCGACCAGATACCAGATCGTAAGCACGTGGGACCACCAGAAGCATGTGCGTTTTGAGCCGGGGAGGAGGGGCCAACTTTGAATGTTACGTTTACAAACAGCAACTGACGAATCCTACTCGTTACGCCTTTAAACATATTCAACAGTGTTATTTTTATAAACCATAAACCATTCTTTTTTTTACTCCTTTATTTCCATCACCTGTAAAAGCATCTGACTTTAAGGCCTCAAAATATGTGTAAAACCGATGTTTACATTACATTACATTACATTAATTTGGCAGATGCTTTTGTCCAAAGCGACTCAAAATAAGTGCATTCAAACAACGTAGGAGCAAGAGCTAGATATCATCGAAAACGGGGAGCGTATCCATTTTAAACAGATACCTGGACGCATGCTCAGTGCTACAGTACAAGTGTTTTCTTGTGTAGTGTTGTCTTTTTACCTTTCACATATCTCCCACATCTCTAATCCAGGGTTTTAACACATGAGTGAAGTCAGCAGTAAGGTAGTGGGCCATTTTTAACAAACTTAATCTATTTTAAGTGGGTCATAGATCTTTAAGTACAGGACGTTAGTACTAGGATAATCACAACCGGAACCTCACCTTGCAGGCAACCTCAACTTTCATGGGGCTTCCTCCAAACAGTGTAGGAGGTGAGCTGGATCCAGGGGACTTGGAGGAAGGTGTACTGGTCTGTGGAGCCTTGGAGGAGGCCGCAGTCTCACAGCGGTGGAGGAAACGAGTCACCTCCAGCTGAAGCTCAATTGTGTTCATGTGCCTAACGAAAATAAGACATACTTTAAAAAACAAGGCCAAAAAGTCTATTTGACAGGTAGCAAACATGTATGAAGCAAAAGTACTAGTAATCAAGCATAAATGTAAAGGCCCCAAGATTGAATTACACCAATCAATTCTGATAAAGAGGCCAAAGTGTAGATTTATTTCCATCCCATTCAGTTAAATAAGGATATATTAAATAACCTGGACACGTCACTTGACGACATCATCTTCCTGAGTGAGTTGACCTGAGACTTTCTCCTCCCACCACCCCGTCCTTGCTGCTCCTGCAGGTATGTCCTCAGGTGCTCTTTGGCTCTGACCAACCAGCGCTGTACAAGGTCAAGGTCAAGTTTAAGGTCAAGGGCAGGGTCAACTTCCTCATATGAGCAGGGACATTTTTAAAAGGTTTTGCCGACTGCATAACTGTGGAAAAAAAAAAAGAGATATACCTGCTGTTCTCCCAGCTGAAGGTACGAACTGGCTCCGTGTGTGAAGAATCGGATACATGTCATGGCCGCGCGCACATGATCCTGTCCAGGTAAACAGCATTTTACACATTACTTAAGAGGTATTATTTGATTATCTGCACAACATCATCACAGCATCCCTCTCACATGCAAAATTATAAACCTACAATAAAAGAAAATCTTTGTATCTTTTTCTTTTTGGGACTTTGGCATTTTTGCCTTTATTAGATTGACTGTATAGAGCAGATGAATCTTCTGGCTTCCGACATGATTATGGTGGTAGGAAATAAGAAAAAACAAAACTAACTAATAAAACTAGTGCTAATGGTCTGTTTCCTTAGGCACAGACCATGTAACTTTGATTTCTGGTATTTCAATCAAGCCAGGAAACTCGCCACTCTTTCTTTTCACTTTCAAATGATAATTAAAATCTAAAAAGTCAACAAAAAATCTTACATACTGAAAAGAACATTAAAGAGTCTAACCATCATGAACTGCTGGAGCTGGTAGAGAGTGTTGTAGTATCCCCGCCGCTGCAGGAACTGGCAGGAGGCGATAAGGTGGCGGCTGCATGATTCCAGGCCGGGGTCAAGTTTTTCCAGTATCCCCTGCAACATGCTAAGACGCCCCCGCTCCAGACTGGGCTGCAACACACCCTCTAGAAACACCTCCTCTGGGCAGTCCTGAGCCATGATCAAGTAGAAAAATATGTCAAGCTTGGGGAAAATAGCAGCAATCACACATGCAGCAGTTGTGTCAGTGACATTAACTACATACATTTTCGTCTTAGAAGAAGAAGGTGTGGTTGTATTCAGTGGTCAGCTTATTCAATTTCCGCATTAGAGCCATACACTCAATACACTGCTATTTGTTCAACATTTTTAAGGGTTTGATCAACCTACAGCTTGTTTCTTTGGTACAAACAGGGTACTAAAGTGTACTTCATTGCCATTTTGCCCAATTAAAAGTGAACCAAGGCTAAACCAAAGTCATATGGATCTTGTTCACTGGACAGTTTGACACCTGACATCCTGCCAGATTTGAGATCTTGGCAACAGAGGGGTGTCAAATCATATCTAAAGTTGGGTCAAATGATCCTCAAACTGCACCACAAAAGACTTTTTCAGACACACCTGGTTCCAGTTAACAAAACTAAATGATTAAAACAGACTGGATATTTGATTAACATCTCCAAACATGCTTAAAATTGCCCCAGAGTCATTCAGGATATTAGTGTCAGCTGAATGTCTTCATTGTTTATCGAAGCATCACCTTGTTGAGCAGGTATGTTAGGGCCTCCGTCATGCAGTCATGACGCATATAGAAGCTGATCAGGGCCAGGTGAGTGCCGTATGTGTTCAGGTAGTAGAGGCACTCCTGGTGGAGGTTGCTTCTCTGTGTCTGACCATCTGGTCGATCCACAGGACCAGCCTCGCGCAGGGTGTCCTCCAGCTCCCGCAGGGACGCCAAGATGTCCTCCCCATAAGACTGACACAGACAGAGGAACATGCAGACAACAATTCATTTTAATTTCACATTACACAACATAAAGCTTATTGTAGTGGTGCTTTTATCCAAAGCACAGTATGATCAGGTTGGACTGAATAGGTGTCACTGAACAGCTGCCAGTAGTTGAAGAATACAGAACCACATATACTTAACAAAGCTCTCTAACTGGAAACTCCCATATAATCCTGGCCAATAGAAACTGCACATGCTAAAACCCCTCGATGTGACCAAACAATACGTAGGGGATTCCCAAGGTGTCGTGTACCAGAGCTGGGTGATGAAGAAGTCTTGCACATTGTGTAAGACTCCAGAGTGTGGACTCCAGAGGAGTGACTCTACCTGACTTCTTACAAAATTTTACTGCAAAATTTACTGCAGAAAGATATATAAATGGACAAGTGGAAACTGTAAAATAATTATTTCATAGATACGTTTTAAAGAAGGATGAGAATTCTCTTCTGCCTTGTATGAAAGGTAATTACAGACACTTACATTTTTATATTAGGCAGATTCACCAATAATTTCTGGGCATGTTTAGATTATAGTTGTTGTGATGTATGTGTGTTTCACTGTTACATTATAAATGTATTTAGAACAGCACACAAACACACTTCTTGCTTTAGTATAAGCTACTGATTCTATATTTGCAGCTGGAGTCACTGTAAAAATCCCCACTTACTGTACTACTGCATTCTTGCACCACTAATAACGCATCAATGAATCATTTTGAAGTAGGAGGTATATGGCAAGTTTTCTTTGTAAAGTCCAGTCAGAAAAAGTTTGGTTGTTAGCTGCATTAAAGACATTAAGCTTGTGTTAAAATATAAATGTAGTTATATATTAGCTTTTGAGACTGATGGTGAAAAGATGCAAGGTGGGAAATGTCTAACTGGTTTACAGTGTAGTACTCATGCAAGAAAAATTACTGTGCAGTAATTAAAAATGGAGAGCATGATACAGCCCAGCACATATTAAAATGGAGGCCTTAGACAGTAGCATATCTACCACTGCAGCAGTGATGCTGGTTGGATAAAGAATAAGACTGCCACCATGACGTGTCTTCCTACCATGGCCAGAGTGGGTTGTACATTGGTTTCCAGGTGCTGGACAACCTCCTGCAGCAGTAAGGAACCCTGGTTGAGCTGGTTGCGGTCCACTGGAGCCTTCAGGCAGCGAGCAAACTTCTCCCTCGCTCCTGAAAGGTTCCCTGCCTTGAGAGATGCCGTCCCCCAGGCCTGCCACACGCCGCCAGGGTCCAGGCCGCTCTTGGTAGACACCTAGCATAGCAGCCAAACAGCCAGTGACAACAAGACCAATAAGGATTTTAATTTTCTGAATCAATCTAATTTAATCATTAAATAGGTTGGGTGGGTTATATAAGCTCCCTGACTACATGTATGTGACCACAATGGTCTGAATGCTGTTTTTGAGACTTCTCCACTGATAATAAATTATGGTCCAAACATTGACTTGTGGACCAATATTCTAAAATATTTTGGCATAAATATAATCTTTGAATCTTCTGAATGGCAGCACAAAATATTTGCCATCCACAACTTAAGTATAAAAAAGTTTGGTATGTAAAACTACTACACTGGCAACACATATTTAATCCTACTGAAGTATTTTATGGTGCAACTTCTGATGAACTCCTGATTTAAAATAATTCTCTCTTTCAATAGCCTAGAGAAGACCGGTCTACTTGATAATAAAATATGCCTGGCACATCGACATGTGATGTTAATAACAGAGGTGTGGTGTATAAAGTGTGAGGACCACAAAGTTATAAGAATCAAGGTTTCACAAGTCAATACAGGTCCTGTACAACAGTTCTCAACCTGACCTGTTCAAATTCAGTATGACTGCATGCCAGAGCTGCAAGCAGCGCTAACTTATCAAAACAGAAGCGGGATGGGAAGGGTTGTTGTTGTTGTTGTTGCATAACGTTGGGTGTACAATTGAAACGTGAGAATGTGTTCGTACATGGCATCTTGTATTGATTGCATTTACCACCAACTGCCTCACCTCCACTGCTAGCTGGTAGTGCTCTGCCTCCAACAGCTGGTTACGGAGACGTGTGACAGCAGAAGTCTCCAGAATGTCATCCAGAGAAGGAATATATTTGTAATTGGCCGTCACTAGAATTTTAAGCACGTCGACTTTGCTGATGTAACTGTGGAAACAGAGAACAAATAAAACAGGAAGCAAAACTGTGAAAAATCAAGTGCGTGTATGTGTGGCATAAGGAAAGACAAAGAGACAGTCAGACTCACTCCTCCTGTGGTAGCTACAGTGCATGAGAATACTAAATGAGTAGTGACACATACGAGCATGCAGTGAGTATCAGAAAGTTTAGATCTGTTGGAAGTGAGAATACTTCCTGTGGTTGACAACTCATCTGACATGACCTCAACTGTCCTAATTTGGTGGACCCAGCTCATCTGGTGAGTTAAGAGCCAACAACTAAAGCTGCATTAATCAATATGTTTTAGAAGAACAATAAATCAATCAACTATGTGTTCTTGTGAAAGGGGTCCCTCGTAGTGATGAACCCACAGAGAATTATCATCCCCCTCTTTTTAGCCTCTTTTAGCTCATTGATTTGCTTTTACAGCCACAGGTTTTACAGCAGCTAATTGGTGAAGACAGTCTAATGGCTAATGATAAGCCTTTTTCACATTTCACATTTTGACTTGTGATAGTAGAAAAAGCACAGGTGTTACTACTGCAATAACATTAACAATGGCCCTGTTTTATTCAAGTGTTCCAATAAGCCATTAGCCGTTTTACTATTTATGATTTTCCTACTGTCAACATGTCAAAACGGTGTATATATTAATACAGCCTTAAAGCCTGTTGCCTGCTGCCACTTATGTTGCCTGATATGACCTCTTCCGAGACTGGCATACATACTCTCCTTGGGTTGCACCTGTTAGGGCGGCACAACTTATCTGGTTATGACCTGATCCTGTTATTAGCTCACGGAGTTCGCTGGCATCAAGTTATCCCCAGAAAAGCTGCAGCCAATTTCAACCTGACTAGAAGTCTAAAGTCTGATAGAACAGAGTAGAACAGAACGGTGGTTTTTGAATGCCAGGAAATAGTCAAGTGTTTAACTGCCAGACTCTGAAACCTCACTGCTCCTCCACAGCCACAGATCATATCGCACTCATATCTTTCTTTAGTGTATCACCTTTGATCTGTCACACGCTCACTTTCCCACCATGTGAATAATTGCCCAGTGTCCTTAAAAACACAAACACATTAAAAACTGTTTACATCACAGTGACCTGAGGTTCCATCTTACCTGTCACATAAGGCGAGATCCTGGCTGCGGCCAACCTTAACAAACATCAGCTTAGCACTGAACAGCAGCTGCCGCATGATGTCGGTGAGGAGGCAAGCGTCCACTTCTGGATTGGTCAGCTTACGAGACAGAGAGCGGCAGTGGCTGATGAGCTGGTGACCACAGGCTGTCTGGTCACTGTGCAGAGACAAGACCGCCACGCAGAGGTACGCACTGGGAGCCTAGGGGTTTTAGCAAGAGATCATTATTAGTCTTACTGTATTCACTGGGTCAATTCTACTCTAAGATAACTAAATAAAAGTAGAGTGCTCAGCCAACTATTTAAAATGCTAGCAATAAGCTTAACTTTGGGCTACATTGCACTCAATCATAACTTATATTTACTGTCCAAGACAAGCAACTACAATTTATTTACAGGGCATGGGCCTTAACCTATAATGTTTATTAGAGTAGCATTCCAGGAATTTATGATTATAAAAGCGTTACCATTGTTGTAATTAATGCACGCCACCTGCAATGAGATGAAAATGACTGATCCTGTGTGATGATAAAAGTTCAGATCCAGACCTGTTCATAGTAGAACTCGCTCCGCAGCAGCTGGTTCTCTGCAGGGTTTGTGCTGAGTTGGATCTGTCGTTGGACCACTTCAGGCAGATGCAGCATCCCATCCAGAGCTTCCTCTGTGACCGCGGGGCTTCCAGCCACTGCACAAAGACAGAAGAGCAGAAAGAGACTGCATGGAAGCTCATCATTATAGCGTCTATTGATTACTGATCTTTTCTTTCACTGATAAATTAAAGGCTCTCTGGAAAAAAACCACATTTTTTTTCTCACTCTGATATAGCAAAGAGGAAATAGTTTCCATAAAAGTGACAAAATAAAAGTTATTTAAACATTTAAAGATGTCAAATGTTATTTAATTTACCTTCAGCTGGTTCGAGCTCATCATCAGAACTGCACATGGGAAAAAAAGAAAACAGCACAAATTAATTTCAAAACACAGAAACATGTCTGATTTTATACGTATCTACATCTTTTCTTGCCGGGTGTATTCTATTGTTTTTGACACTTAAAACTGAACTGAAAAATAGTACAAGGTCTGGTTTCCAATATAGTTGGATTTATTATAGTATTATATTATAAGATTTATAGGTATGTGTTCACATACAGTAACTGACAACTACCTCTCAAATGCTCTGAATGTACACAGCAAGTTGTAAAATAAAACCTGCTATATTCATTTGAAATCATGCTGTGTCCTTGGTGTCCTGTCTAGATTATGCCACTCCGAATGCTATGATATTCAACACTTTCCATGACTACAGGAAACCCCCTGGTCTGTAAAGAATATTGTAAGTAAAAACCCTGCATTGTTAAAAAAGATTTTATTCGACGAGTGAGATTTAAATCTACAGGGTCTTACTCTGGGTGAAAGTAGGCGTAACAGTGGTCACAGACTCTGACTTCATCTCCTGGGCAGCCTTCAACTGGCATCTTATGCTCTGAACACGCGTGACAAACCAGGCGGCCACATCTCCGACAATGATGCCGTCTGTTGAACTAAAAGCGGAGGAAAAAAGCAGAAGACAAATAACCATCATTTACTGAGAGAACACAAATATTGGATTTTATTCTTTTTCTGACAGCCAGTTTTCAACAGTCATGTTACTCTCATTATAGTTTCCTTCCACTGTTTGGTTTTCCCACTCATTTGGTTATGCAATATTAACACAGTTTACATTTCATAATTCTGCACAGTACTAGACATTCATTTCTCAAGCTAATTATTTTTGATATATGTTTTGGTACGTACTAATTGCCTCATTATTTTCATGACCAAGCAAAATGTAAAGTCATGTCAGGGCAGGTAAGGTAGGATATTTTTTTTTTGGACATTTATGTATAAAATGTATTTTAGATGTCAGCAAGTACTTTAATTTACACACTGTACTGTGTGTCTCACACTCTTTTCCACACTCACCATGGTGAACCTCTCACGCTGGCAGACCATGCACACGTGCTGCTGGGTGTCAGGGACCCAGTCTTTGCGGGCTGGGGGTTGGTCTGGAGGCTGGAACTTGGCAGGCGAGCGGTGTTTTCTCCCTGCTGAGCTCTGATCCCTCTCCCTGTCTGTGCTGTTTGAGGAGGGGGTGTGTGTAGGGGTGCTGCCTGTAATTAAACACAAGAAAGGAACCAATTAGAAAAACCAAGTAGTTTAAAACCAGGAACTTAAATCAATAGTAGTACACTTAACACTAAATTCACACCAGAAACGCCGCCCAAACAATAACTTAATTTGCATTTCTTTAAATGAATATTTAATCAATCTGCAAAAGTATCTTGTGGTTAAAGATAATTCCCCTAAAATGGGAAAAACTGTCTCAAGTGTCTGTCAAGCTGAGGTGTCCTTTGGCAAGAAGATATGAACTCCAGCAGCATTGGCAGTGACTGACTCTATGTGCAGGGAAACTCCCCATGGAGGATCAATATGTTTATCATATCATTACTGTAAAACATGTGCTAATGTCTCACCTGTAGAGGAGGGTGGAGATTCGATTCGGCTGGATGACAGGGAGCTGTCTTGAGCAGGACACTGCATCAGCGCATCCTGGAGGCTGATTACAGAGTCTGAAAAATAAGCAGTCATACTTTTAGGCACAAGTTGATATTTATGCTAATTGACTGTGCTAAAATAGGAGCTTCAAAAAACACAGTATTTCTTGGAGCACAAGCACATTTAGTTTTTTATACTTTGATTCCAAGCCAAGGACAATTAATTACAGAAAATGTTCCCAGAACATCTCCACTTGCCTGCAGGTAACAAAGTCCTTGTCAGTGTGTTTAAGTTTGTATTAATTTGTCTCAGTTATGTGGCAGTACTACATGTTCCAGTGCTAGGGCTAGTATTTAAAACTTCCAGTACTGATGCCAAAACAATACTTTTTGATAGCTTTCTTCAATGAATGTTACTATGTGTTTCTACAAAGTCTTTTTATATATAACAAAATAAACTTCTCAAATGCTTCAGTGTTCAGTTTTTTTTTTGCAGATGTACAAGTACTTTGCCAAAATAAAATTAGCGAAACTATTATTCAAATTGGGAAATATCTCATCAAAGAATAAGTAAACAAACCTAAGAATCTGACCAAGCATTCAATGGCAGCTTTTGGTCAGCCCTATCGACTGTTGTAAACGTTGTTCTGATTGTCACCATGCAACGTGCACTCAGCACTTACCAGATCGAGACCTCTCTCTGGGGGCGCAGGAGAAGTCAAGGGCCTTGCAGGCGTAGTCTGCCAGAAGCTTATCGATGTCCTCTGCACCGAAGCCAGCCTCCTGACCAACCAGGAGGCTCCGCAGGGTTCGCACCGCCACGTCTGCCCAGTCCACCTTAAGGTTCATCAACAGCTGCTCGAGCATCAGCAGGGGTTCCGACAGCAGGGAGAAATAGTCCTGCCTGGCCGCCGGGGGCAGAGTCAGCAACACCTGGTGGATAAAACACATCCACTGATATTAACACAACCTGAAGATATGGAGCAATTCAGCAAATGTTGGAGAACAATGCTTTAATGGCATAAAACCAAACATGTTTGACCAGATCCATTCATAGCTAACAATAATTATATTCTTTGATAGTTAAAATAGCCTCGATGTTACCAATACCGCTATTTAAAACAGGACTCATCTTGTCTTTTGCTGAATACTGCAAGAATTTAGACTTTGGAGTACACTGAACTTGGCCACAAAGCTATGTTCCACAAGCCAGGGTGCCTAGAAGCATGCCAAATTGGGTATGTCACCGAGCTGCAAGAAAGGAACTTTATTGACCCCTGAAGGGAAAGTATATCAAGTGTTGAGAAATTAACACCTGGAAGCACAAAGAGGACTTAAAGGATGAGCATGAATTAAATTTCCTGTCCCCTGTGTGCACTTCTGTGGATTCAACACTACTTACAAATTCAAAGGAAACAAAATTAATACTCAGTTTTAATCAATCTTTAATCTATCATTTAGTATAGCTGTTTATGATTGTCTTTTTACACTTATATTACAGCACTTTGAAACATAAAGAAGAGCGCTGCTGCAGATATCATTACTATTAACAATTATATCAGTGCACCTTTTTTAATTATATTAATTATATTATATATATATATATATATACAGTGGTGGCCAAAATTATTAGAACACTTGGCATATTTGAGAGGTTTCAGTTGTTTTGTTGAATTGGCCATTAAAATACCCATAAAAAGAATGAAATATCTACAAAGTCATCATTATGCTCTATAAAGCATAGAATAGAGCCATCATCAAGGAGATTTAGGTCATTTTCCTTACAAAAAACAAGCTAGGCCTATTTCACTGTCAATGTCACACAATCATGTTCCTTCACAAGAGAAGACAAATTACTTGTGTAATCATTGTCAGGTGTGATCGTGGTTAAATTGATGGTGACGCAAGAGTCTTAGGACACAGCTGTGTGATTCTTTTGCATGTACAAGGCCTGTCCTGCTCATTAAGTGATTGGTAACATCAGGGTTTTGTCACTGAGGCCACACCAACAATTGGTATAAATTCAAAGCCTCTAGAAGTAGTCTTGAAGCACATGTTGCTCTTTGAACATGGCTAAGGTGAAGAAGGAGCTAACGAGTGAGCAACAGGTTCGAATAAAGGCCCTTTTTGATGCTGGCTGGAGTTACCGCCGCATAGCCAAGGACTTGAGATGCAGTCNGTGTTCTAATAATTTTGGCCACCACTGTATATATATATATATATATATATATAGCGCTTTTATCCAAACTCCCTTTACAATGTTTTTGCCACTAATTCACCAATTCACAATCACGGCCCGACCATCGGGAAGCAAGCTGGGAGCAAGTTGGGGTTCACTTCAACATGTGGACAGGAGGAGGTGGGGATCGAACCACCAACCCTGCGATCAGTGGACGATCTGCTCTGCCACCTGAGCTGCACCCCTTCACATTCACAAACCTTAGAGCCCAGATGGAGGGCGTGGATGTGCCGTCGACGTGCTGGAGACACCTGCCTCTGGAAATGCAGAGTGAGGTAGTCAGCCAGGAAATGACAGGCAGCCAATCCGGGGCGGCGGTCCAGAGCACGCTCACAAACGTCTAGGCCGACGACAAAATCTGAGAGGCCCTCCAGTAACTAAAAAAATTAAATAAGGGACAAAAGAAGTTAACAAAAAGAAAAACAGCAAAAATTGAGATTAAATGTTTTCTGAAATGTTAAAGACCTTACAAACAATCATAAAGCTTTCTCTCCTCTACATACAGCAGCACAAATTTAGGACGAGTTGTTTTTCAAGGCAACAACAGAGTATACTGTAAGCATCTGCCTGTTAAGTTAATTAGAAGTCAGTGTTAGCTGTTAACTCTCATTTGAATTTTCTGGAACACAAAAAAGGGGTACTTATGCTCAGAGGTACATCAGTACTACTGGTTAATGTCAGCTCAGGGATCAAATTAGTGATCCCTGACAAATTTCTGACAAATTTACCAGTGATCTATTTCAATCTAAAGTTAATCCGAAGTTAAGTGGTCTGGACCTGGAAAGCCTCATCTGTCTGTCCTTTCTCCAGCAGATGAAGCAAATGCTCAGTCTGTAGCTGCAGTCTCAGCTGGTCAGATACAGGATAGAGCTCAATCCACTGTGCACAAAGAGCAAACTCCTGCAATGCAAAAAAAA
>NTHP01000073.1:1157411-1171785 GCA_003416845.1 Oplegnathus fasciatus | reverse complement strand
AAAAAAAAAGATGAATCATACAAATAAACAAATATGTATTTAGAGATTAAGGTGTATGTTAAGGTGTGGTAATATCAACTTTTTGTTTGACATCCTATATACAATGTGTGACTGTTTACTAATTAAACTGCTGCAAGTTTGTTGTACTTACTTTTGCCTCCACCATCATACATAACATGGACTCAGAGTTTGTCTTAGACTCATTCCTCAGCTCCTGCCAAGTAGCCCAGGGCAACGGAGGCTGTAAATTCAGCATCTGTGCCGAGAGAAGAAACCAAAAACACTTGGCATGTCGCAATGCAATATCAACATTACTGAAGAATGTAATACATAATCATTTCAACCTATATTACCAACAGACAAAAGAAACACGTGCTGCATGCCAAACTCAATCAAAAGTTCACCCAGGTGCAAAACAAGAATGTTGATACTGAACAAAGGCCCCGAAAGCAAGTATGCAAAGCTCACTGTGAGCCTGATTACAAGGACAGGTATATATTTGATATTAACAATTACTCTCCTTTCTGTTGCATTTATTAGCAATTCTATCTCTTGTACAAATTACCCAGTGATAGATGTCCAGTTCTTTCTTCTTGAGCTCTAAGTCTGTTTTCAGCGAGGTCTCTGTGCTCGGGTCATTGAGGCAGAACTCGAGCAGCTCCAGGCAGGCTGACAGAGGCCAGCGCTCCAGAGCCTGGAGGGCAACACGGGCTCGCAGGTTAGCATCCTGTACGCGGAAAAGCTGACCTATACCATCTTCCTCTGAACACAGAAAACAAGATAAACAACAAACATTTTAGTGACAATTATAGCAACTGTAAAGAAACTACTGCATATGTTGTATCCAGGAATCCACAAAAAAACATTGGAAGAAGGCCTCCCAAACAGATCAGTAATGACAAATTAATACATTTAATACATTTTAAATTAATTTTGTTTTCTACAAAAAATAATGTCACCTCAGTATTTATTACATTTGGTGTCACCAAAACATCCCATGAGCCTCCATGTGTTGACTTTTGTTAAAAAGCATTTACCATAATTTCTCACCTTCTAAGGCAGCACAGGCAAGCAGGCGGTCTCTTAGCGCCCCCTCCTGGCTACAGCCTTGCCCATACAGCTCCAGCAGACTGAGGGCTCGGCCCAGGTCTCTGGAGGAAAGAGCCTTCTGGAAGGCCTCAGCTGCCACAGCCTGGGCAACTTCTTCTTGAGGCCCAGACAGCAGGAGACTGACAAGGGGTTTCCCACAAACGACCGCCCCTAGTCCAGCAGAACCTTCCTCGACCTCATTTAACAGGGTGCCCAGCACTGGTTCAGCCATGGTGTGAAGGTAAGCCCGGAGAATAGGGAACTCCTTCAGGAGGTTATCTGCTTCACGAGAAATCTGCTCTCCATCTAGGACAACCTCTTTACGGCCACTGCGGAAATAGCCAGACCATCCAGAGGATTGTGTCCGGGCAGTTTCTCCTTTGCAGGCACTCAGACATGCCAGTGTGGCCAGTAAAGGGGAGCGAGACTTTAGGAAAGACAGGGCCGATGGTGTGAGGAGAAAAGAGTTTGAGGAAGAGTTGGAGGAGGAGGAGGAGGAGGATGAATGAGATGGTGGCGAGGTGGAAAGGTTGGTGGGTGAGGCGGAGAGGTTGGTGGGTGTAGCAGAGTGGTCTTCCACTGAGGCCTCAGACTCAGAGCTCACATCGGACTGAGGCTCTGTGACTCCCAGAGTTGACATGTGCTCCTGAGCATGCTGTTGGAGCAGGACAGACAAACTGGCAACACCGAACACTCCGTCATCTTTCTTGGCCTGACTGGAGTCTCGTTCATCACCTGGACAGGAGATCCAAACAGGCAGAGTCTCACAGCATCGCTGGACTATCACCTGCTGGACGCTCAGTCGCAGACGTTCCTGCTGCAGCAAGGACAGCACTCTGGAGATAATACAGGACATGGTAGGTAAGCTGTTGCTTTCACACCACTCAAAAAACTTCTATCCACCTAGTTTTATCTTCTCATTTTTCACCTTTGTTCTCTAGGTGTAGTTCCCTATCTCCTCTTTCACACCCTTATGGATTAATGGGTGGTTTAGGGTCTATCCAAGAGTAACAATAGTAATAATAACCTGTAATTTTCCCCATTTTGCTGCCCTCAAACAGAGCGAAGCCTCTACTGTGTTGCACCTTCTACCTCCTCTCACCTCATTCTTGTTGGTATTAACCTATCTAGCAGCATAAAATGTCATACACTGACCAAATAAGATGATCACAAATTAACTATTTCCTTTACTGGCATTGTCAACTAGTACACGTGCGGCCTGACAACCCGATCAGCATTTCTGAATAGCATGTAGAAAAGTGGGAAGTGTCTCTAGCAATTAAACCATATATATAAATTAAAATATATATTACAGATTTGGATTTCAGTTTGATTCACGTAAACTATTGTCACATTGTGTAAGACCATTTCTACAGCTGTGAGGCACACATTTTAGCTGCACTTCAGGCAACCTTGGTGTAACAAGGTGAGGAAACTACAGTCTTAGGTATACTCGTTCACACTGATGGGGCTTAACCACTGTGCATACCTGTCAGGAGACACCTGTCTATCAAACAGCAGGTGGGAGAGAAGCTGAAATGGGGCTTGAAGCAACACCAGCAGGGGATTCCCAAGCTTCACTTCATTGCTCTGGTCTAAGAGAAACAGCAAGAGAGGCAAATCAGGACAAAACCAGGTATAAGAAGAAGAGTCACTGATGGTCCCTGGTGTGGTCACTATTTAGGTAGAATGTATAAAAGTGACCTTATTACCAAGTGCCTGCTGATTTGACTCCCAGAACCAACTGGGATAATGTAGGTGGGGTATGTGAGTGTCAAGTTATGAGGGAGATGGTGAGGTCTGAAAGCAGCAAGGCCCACAAAAAGCACATCATCTTTCCTCAGCGACAAATGATTTTACCTTCTGAGCTAAGGCTGCGCACTAAAACAGATGCTAGTGTGTTGACGTAGTCGAGGAAACTGCGCACATAATCTGGTCTGGCAAGATCTCCGTCTGGCTCGAAGGGGCAAAGCTGGTCTAGAGAACGAAGCAGCTGCTTCATGCTGCAGCGCACAGGGTGAGCGTCCAGGTCCGACTGCTTCAGACTGGCCTGTTCAACCAATAGTGCCAGAAGAGCGCTGCCCACACTGCCCTCTGTTAAATGAGAGGTAAAATCAAACATACAGAAGATTTAAACTTTCTCACTGAATTCTAAAAACACTATAGGTGGCACAACTCTTTAATCCTGCTACAAAATTTCTTCTGGTATTTTAAAGTTAACACAAGACATGCCAAACAATCCTTGACATCCTGGAAGGCCGACCTGTGCCATCTGTCGCAGTGCTCAGGATGTGTAGGGTGGTCTCCAAACGCTGAGCTAGACTGAGCCGAGCAGCAATGCACTCCTCACTCAGTATTGGGTGGCAGCTCAAGAGCACTTCCTGGATGCAGCAACCAAATGGGTTGGCAAACACTTGGTCGTCCCCAACAGCTTCTATGAACAAGAGTGGGTCAGTAACAAAGAAACTCTCCTGTATGTTTAGTTCATTTTTCATATCAAATCTCTGGTCAGGAAAGTTATTTTGCATCTGCAAGTCATTGTGTGATTGGCTACTGTGATTATTTTTTATTTTTTTATTTTTTTTTGAATAGAATAAGAACTGCAAGTAGTAACTGGTTACCTGTAAACATCACAAGTGGAGCATAAAAAAAAACTACTGGCTTAAGTAAATTTTCAACCCTTTAAACTAACTGGCCTGTTGATATCAATGTAAATACACATTCTCTTATTCCTCTAGTTAAAATGTCTGAGTATTTTTATTTACCTGTTTTAACAGAGCCCTTATTAGTGACAGAATGATTCAGGATCTTGTTGATCTGTTGTAACACCATGGGAAATCCACAGATCCCCTCAGAATGGGGAACCTTAGGATCAACTCTCACTCCTGGGACAGTGATTAAAGATGAAAACCAAAATTATTACCTCTGCAATGCTGCTAATAAACACATGAAATTGTAGTTGGTCTTGTTCCAATCATCATGTTCTCCATAAATCTGTTTTATAATCTGCACCATCTACAATACATCATCAACATTCCTAAAACTTCTTCCAAAAAAGACCCTTAAATTCAGTCTGCATACCTTGAGTCTCCAGGCTGCTGTTGAGCCTGCGCTCTGCTGTGTCCAGCAGCTGTCGGGACGTCTTCCAGAGCTGACAGTGGCAGCAAGCCAGGTCGAAGGCAGCCATGGCTGCTGGGCTGAGCTCCTCCAGCAGTGTGTAAAGGAGGCCAGAGGGGTCTGAAGTGCAGCGGCTCAGCCAGTAGCCTTCCTCCAGTGAGGGCATCGGGTGAGCAGGGGTGCTGAGGAGACGGTCTGCGATGTCTGAGATGGAGTAGAAAGCCACACCTGCAGGGAAGCACACGCAGAAGTCAGATCCTGAGTTATCTACTGTACAGGACATATATATATATATATATATAAAAACACATTCCATTTATAGGTCTATTTTGAAGCTTAGTGGTGTATTTTACTGACTTGGTGCAACAAGGAGGACGAAGCCATCTTTGAATAGGGCTTAAACAGGTGGTTTAATATGCACTTCTATTCAGAGAGCAACTATTAAAAGCAACATAAAATCCTAAGTAGAAAAAAAGACGTCGAACCTGCAGCAGCAGCACTTCCAATGGCCTGCAAGGTTGATCTCCCACTGCTGCCCAGCCGATTCCTCCCTGGGCCTGAAACAGCTGCTGTCCCCAAACCTTCTGAGGAGGAGGAGGATGAAGACATAGACTGGCTCTCCATCTTCTGCTCCACCCGTCCCAACTCCATCAGGACTTCTTTGTAGCGCTCCATGAACACGAGCTCACCACAACAGGCAGACGCCTCCAGATCAAACACCAGAGACACCTGCGGAGAAGCAGAGAAATACACTGAGCTAAGTAGTCTGTTCAAGTCTAAGTCAAATCAGATGTAAACATATACATTTACAATAACTTATCATGTTGATTTGTACATGTTAATCAGTCTTTGCCGTAAAACGTTTCCAAAATGTAACAATATTTAATAATAATAATTTAATTTTGGCTCCTAATTTTGTATGTATTTTGTTAAAAGCAGATAACATGAAATATATTTGATTGATGTATAACTTAATGTCAGTGAAGCAGAATATTTTTAATTATTGTGTGTCTAGTCAATCTACCATGTTCAATAAAGGCTTATCATAATAATACTTTATCATGTACTACAAGTATCAAAATGAGGAACATTAATTTTTAAGCTGGTAGAAAACAAATGCCACACAGACCTGATGTGCCTCCATGAAGTTCCCTCGGCGGATGCAGGACATGAGTAGAGACTCTGGAGGGGACAACATGGCCGGGACGAGCCAGCTGTGGGGACCTCCGCATGGACAAATCTCCAATTCCACACAACCTGCCGCTGTCCCTCCTCCACCATCTGACAAAGGACAAAAAAGTACATCTGACTCAACGTGATTTGTACAGACCAAATCAGTGCATGTACATCTGTAAAGGACAGGCTGTTGTTAATGCCCTACCTGATGCGCTCGTGCTAACTTCTCCATTGTGTTTCTCCATGGAGGTTTGTCTCTCTGTAGCATGTCGCCCTGGTCTCTTCCTTCTCCTCAGGCTCGAGCTCTTGCTACGTCCCAGGGAAGTGACAGGACAGCTGACCGCTGACATCTGGAGAGGACTTTCTGAACCTGCGTGTAAATTTACCATCAAGAGTGAATGCCAAAATTCTATCTGAACTCCATCTACCTCTAATGCTAACATAAGCATGAACACACAGACACATGCACTGGGAAGGATATTAATTTGAGCCACCAGTTACATGTTAGTGAATTTTAGTTGTTATGTCTTGCATGCAAAAAGGTAACTCAAAAAAACAAACGTTAAAGCCACAGAAATGTCCTCAGCTTGTCCATCTCACCACTTCCATTGCCCTGATTGCTGGTGATGATCTGCAGCCTCCACTGAGCCTCTGCATTGCGTTTGGACAACCTCTGCAGGCGAGCCCCGAATGTCTCAGCCGTCACTGAGCAGCCGAGGCTCTCCGCTGCCTCGGCCTCTCGAGGCAGCGCTCTTCCTGCCTCCTGTCCCTCCTGCTGGCCCACCACACACATGCCCTCCAATCCTTCTTTCAGCAGCTTTAGAAAACCCTCCATGGCCGTCACATCGACCAGAAACCCCCTGCAGCCCTGGATAAAGTGTCCGAGGTCCAGGTGACCACGATGGGCTGCTGTTGGTGGACTTGAACGCAGCTTCTGGTTCTCTTTCCTGCTGTACTCAGTCTCATCTGCGTTTGCTTTGGTTCCCAATTCTACATTTGTGTTTCTTGAATCTGATTTGAATTCTGACTGAGTGGCATTCCCTGTGTTCTGATTCACACTTGTGTCTTTTTGGATCTGCTGGGCAAAGTCAGCGGTGGACAGAAAGAGAAGGGAGAAGATGTTCTCCAGGAGCTCCAGGCGGAACATGGCAGGCACTGCCTCCAGATAGAGCTGACACTCTGACAGGTAGTGCTGGAACAGCAAATGGCAACCTGGAAAACACAACAGACAGAGAAGAACAAGGTCAAAATATAATTCAGAACTACACAAGAAAAGAAAAAGGTCAGTAACGAAGACAACGTTGTCAGCTAACATTCTTGTTATAGTATTAAAGCACAATAAAGAAGTTACGTAGAAAAAGCAGAAAAGTCATTATTAAAGTGCTCTTTTGATTTGTTTGCAGATGCTTCCATCAATTTTGATTTTGTGTCTCTTGACATGTGAACGATGTGGTATGACCTACTGACAATAAAGCAAAAAAAGAAACCTCTCAGCTATCAAGGGGTGATTTTAATGATTTGAAGTTTAGAAATTAAAGAATATCTTCAATCAATATCATCAATTTTTCCTGCGTGTTTTCTTGGCATCATGTTTTGTTGTCAATTTGTTTGCAGATGTTTTTGTTTGAATATAACTGGAATGTTTTTTTAAGATACAGATGATATTTTTATCTTACGTATACAAGCAGTTACCTGTATTTGGCTTGTATGTTTCTAGATTTTTAACATATTCTACTTCTTTGTGTTTTAACTCACTGCACTCCTATGATTTAACACTACCAAAACTAACTACACATACTGTATATTTAAACAGTTTACCCATGATATCAAAGCAAGATTATAAATCAGTCAAAATTAGCAGACAGGAAACGTTTCTATCATCTGTCATCAAACTAAAACCTCACTGCAGAAAAGATAGACAGCCTTGGTACCTTCTGAGGAAGCTGAGGTTTGGTGATGGTCCACTTCTGCTTGAGTGGGCTGGTGATGTTGCTGCTGCAGCATGGACTCGCACTCGGTGCAGTTTGAGTATTTATGTGCATTTACACAGAGAGCGTAGATGGCATACTTCATGGCACAGAAACCCTGGAACAAAACTACGTTCCTCTGCACACCGGGACTAAGAGTACTGACGCCCTCTGTGTCTTCTACAGGGACAAAAAAAAATCACATTATTCTTTTGGCAATTAACCCCAAAATTCAATTCAGACTCTAATAGACAATCAACAAGAGAGAGAATGATGAACATGCTGACCTGTCCCTGGTGAATTTGGCAGTTGCTGTAGCAGATCCAGTATCTTGCGCTCTTCAAACTGAGCCAAAGGAGTCAGGGAATGCAGAATATAGAGGGCAGAGTGATTGTCCAGAGTGTGAAGCTGTGCCAGCAATGCCTCCATGGAAATCCCTCTGAAGAAACAAAATACAAAAGAAATAAATATTCAAAATAAATTATGATTCACATGGAGTTAAATTCCAGTCAAAAAGTTCAAAAAGAAAAAACAATACAAATGCTTACGGATTGTTGTTTTTACACCATTCAAGTACTCCAATCTGAGAGGACAAAAGACTGGCAAACTCCTGCAGAACAGAGTCATTGGCTGGTGCCTAAAAAGAAGGTAATGACTGCATCAGCAAATGACACTTAAAGCTGTAAAATAGCTGTAGAGGAGGAGGTACAGGTAGATGATTTCAGTTCTGACCTGGTCTCGGTGGAGGATGCTGAGCAGCGTTTGAGCCGAGCTCAGACTGCGACACTGAGTCCATCCCAGGAGCAACAGCAGACGAGCCAAAGGCTGGAACTCCAACGTCAGTAAGTCTTTCAGCTGAGAGAACTCCTCGTGCTTAATAAGGTCGAGAGCAGTAATCTACAGGAAGGAACCAATCTTATTACCTTATTGAATTTCATCACATGTGGTTGCTAACCAACTTTACCTGACCATCAGGATACAGTACGAATTACAATAAATGCAGAATTATAAAGCTAGTGAAACAGGGCTGTCTACACACATTACTTCTTGTAGAAATTTAAATCTGGTTGAAAAACAGTAACACTGTTGAACTGTACATTTAAGTCAGTATCAACATTTTTCCAGTGGTCCCGGTACACTTACCAAGACCTGCTCAAGGAAGTGCTTTCCACTGCTAAGGCACTCAAAATAAATGGTCTTCCAAATGGATGGACGATCCTTGTGGCAGCATAAACTGAGGGCCAGCTTCTCTGCTTCAGGAAGGTCCACTAGGAGGGGGATATGAAATAGTGACAACAAGCTGATAAGTATGACATCAATAACAGGCCACACTATTATTTAAAAAGCTGTTATGTTACCACGGAATGCAAAATGTGTTGTAGGTAAGGTAAATGTCATATAAAAAGTTGTGTGAGTGAATTCATTAACTATTGCAAGAGAGAGCAAAAGTATTTCAAACGTTCCCATTGTTGCCTCTTAGAGTAATTAAGATATTATAGGAGGCATTTAGGGGTAAACCATTGACATTGCACATTGCATTGTGTGTCTCATCCTTTTTTCACTTTCATCCTTGATGTAAGCTTGACCTGTGTCATCAGCAAAATACACCGGGTTGGAACAAGAATCAATGCCATCAGTATATATAGGCTAAACCACAAACCATCCATCATCCACCACTATTGGTATAATGCCACATTATCAGCAAATACAAACTCTAAACAGATCTTTAGAAAATGAAAGACGATATATGTAGACAACACCAACAAAAGTGCAGAAGCAGAACTGTCACATGCAAATGTTTTGTGACACTAAGTAAAATCTGCTCGGTGTTCGCAGCCACAGAAGCAGAAGTGTGATTAAAAGAGGAAAAGGGCTGATTCCAACATTTGTTCTTTAACACTGAGAGCAAAGAAGGCTATAAATATCTTATCGGTATCAGTGCTATAAAACAAAATACAACCAAAACAGCTCAGAGGAGGAACTAATTTATAGGAACATACGGCTGTTTTACAAAGCAGTCTGGTCATACTAATTAACATGAAGATTTCTTAAAAGGGCCACGTCACAAATTCATACTCAAATCTGTGTTTTAGTTTACGTGTAGGGCAAATCCTGATGATCCCAAGAGAATTATTAACATCAAATAATGCTCAACCTTTACTGATGAATGCAAGAGTGAAAGGAGTAAGAGGTTTACAGGGCACCACAACCATTTTAATCTAGGAGTAAGGAAACTTTCTTAAATGGGCTCGACTACCTTGTGTGTCAGGCGCGCTCCTCAGCAGATGATCCCTCTGAAGTCTCAAAGCGGTGGAACAGTACACCGAGACGAGAGCATCACACCGAGGGCGAAGCAACGAGCTCAGGATCCTCTCTTCTTTCAGGGGGCCGTCTCTGGCTGCCCACAGTGCCTCACACAGCGCCTCGAGCTGCCCACCGCTTCTGTGAGAGCTCCACGGCATCACAGACAACACGGTGTATATCTCCTCCACCCACTCCTCCGCCTTCTCCAGCCTTCTCTCTGGTTTTCCCAGTTTCTTCATCAGGTGTTGGATGAATGTGTGCTGCAGAGTATGGTCCTCTGTGCATGACTGGTCCTGTAGGAGAGGGAGAAAATAAGGAAAATGGAGAATGCTGGTGTTCTAAAATGAGCAAAATCTACAATCAAATGTTTATTTGATTTTAACTTTAAAAAATATTGACACATGTGCACATACATGTACATAAAAGAAACATTCCTACATTTTTGGATAGTACTTTATATATATTTTTCATTAATTTTGAGCTTCTTAAGTGTTGTAATATGTTTGACTCTACCTGTAAGAAATGCGCTAAAGACTGGGCGAGTCTGGGCTTCTTTTTCTCCAATAAGGTTCGCAGGCAAGACTCAACAGCAGCATCTGTTGTCCTTGAACCCTCTGGGGCCTTTTGCTCAGACTGTGTGTCCAAGAAGGCCTGGTGCAGCTCCTGCTGAAAGATAGTTTATCTCAGTCCTAAATTCTGTCTACAGTCACAACATGTAAAATAGTAAAACAGAACAAATCAAGTTAAACTTAAAGTTAAACTTATAAAATTGTGTCTGAGTCTAATTAAAAGGGGAAACTTTTAAAAGGTGAAGTTTTTCCTTCTTCATTATCATTTGTATGTTTTATTACAGACCTTGAGGACAGTCTCTGGTATGCCCTCTGACCCCAGCTCCTCCAACAGCAGCAGGAACTCCAGCTCTCTTCTGATGTGGGGAGGAACCTGAAGTGAAGAGTAAACAAGGGTAGAGATATGTCGGTGGTGTTTCAGATGCCTTTTCACCCCGTTTCACAACACAATATTGTCTGCTTTGTGAAAGGACTGTGCAATTTTTGAGATTGTCTTTCTGGTTTCAACAAAGATTTGCGGTCTCAGATGGTCTCAAATACCAACATGCTGCATGAGGTTGACACGACTAAACATGCTGTTCAAGAGTAAGTCAAATAAGTACAATAGAGAGAGCTGCGATACTTGATTCTTCATGGTATTACCTGCTCTTCTGTCCATTTCTCCAACACCTGAAGCCAAAACCAAGCCAGTCTGTGTGGACTGCCCACAGACTCCCATCTACAAAATAAAACACACAATCATTAAATCCACACCACAAATAACACACAAATATAAGGGTTACGTTTTGGGGTGAGACTTAATAACAAAAGTGCATTAGATTTGATTTCTCTAACAATTCACATTTTTACACATCAGAAAAACCTAATGTCTTGTGGACATGCAGCTGCGTGACTCACTTTAAAGTGTAAGGATGGCAGACAATAGCTTTGATTATGTCTCGTAGGTTTTCTGAAAGTCCTCCCGTTGAGTTCACCAGCTGTGGCACACAGGCATTGGCCAGCTCCCACTCTCCGTGCTGCAGGCACCTCTTGAAGTACTCAAACAGGTCCTGAAGGGAGGTCTCAGCCTCACAGCCGAAGGGATGCATGGCCACTTTCACTGTGACGCTCCTCTGCTCAGTGGTCACAACTGGAGGGGCACCTGTACTTCCATATAGCCAAGGAGGACCCTTGAGCTTTCTTCACCTGAAACAGAAAGACAGAGCGGTCTGAGTTCATCATTTGACAAAACAAATAAGTGTGTATGTTATTTGAAACAAACAGAATATGGTGGTCAATGGTAAGGTCAATATATTCAATAAAAAAGACAAATAAAAACAGACAACAGAACAGTGGAAAACAATGCAACATAGCAGAAAGATTTTTCTATTTTAGAGCAAAAAAGTGTAGGCTGAAGATACAATTTATTGTATTATGTATTTATTTTTACAAAACACTACCGATCTGATGTCAAAAGTTACACCAGACAAAAATTAGGCCTATACACCATCCCTACTATACTAATGCCTACATGCCATTCTGATCACAGGACTCGACAGCACGAGCGTTTCACTCGCATTTGCGACTAAAAATAGATGTGTGCGAACTGTAAAATGTATTTTGGAGCACATGTGCGAACAACCTAACATTAGGGTGTGCTCACACTTGGCGTTTTTTTGCAGATGTGGTGGCCAGTAGCAGTAACAGCAGCTACCTGATGTAAGTTACTCTATAGCTGACTGGACTGAACCCTCTCCAGGGGTCTGTCTGGATTCAGTGGGACTCTTCCAAAAAAACTTCCTCTAAAACACTTCAGTGCCTTTGTGCTGCNAATGACAATAAATGAACCTTGAACCTTATAGTTTAAAGTATAAATAAATATATAATTATTAAATAAATAACAGCTTGAAGCAGAAATAATTTAAAAACTAGCGTACTTTTTGTATTCAAATAAATTAAATCATTTTGCCTGTAAATGTCTCCTTTATTAAGGAAAAACACATTATTTGATACATTTTCATTGCGCCTCTAAAGTTCTTTATGCGTTCCTAAATTTTTCAACTCAGGAGCACATGTGCTCCTTGGGGAAAACGTTAGCGTCAAGCCCTGCGGTCATACGTTTTTGTATTTGTCCATTATTTTGTGCCAGACATTTTCAGTTCCTCACAAATTCACCCATTTAACAGAAAGACAATGATTTTTTTTACATTAGTCCTGCCCCTTTGTTTCTTAAACATGCACATGCTTAAATCATATTGATTTTCTCTCATTTTAAACAGCTTGTGGATACATTCAGGTAGTGATTTGTTGTTTCACTTACTGTATACATGATTAGTGTTGTTTTAAAACCCACCAAGTCTTTAAATTTAATAGACAGTGGATTTGTTGGTTCTTGACAAGCAGCTTTGTTTACAACTCTTATAGCTCTCTTTTGAAGTATAAAAATTGTATTTGTATTTGTTTTATATGTATTTCCTCATACTTCTACACAGTACGTCATGTATGGCAGTATAAACAATGAACACTCAGTGGCCACTTTATTAGAAAAATCTAATTTAATTCAATACAACAGCTCTGCCATAAATTTTACTAAGTTTACAATGTTCAGTTTTAGTTGACGTTGTAAGAAATGTGTACATTCAATCATATGTTAATTGCAGAGGTCATAGTTGAAGGTGGTGTTGCACTGGACTACACAGTCCCATTTACATACATGAGGAGACAGAACTTTAGAAACTCCTCTGAATATAATGCAGTCCAGTACAACACCACCATCAACTATGACCTCAAAGCTAAAACATATGAATTAATTAACACCTCTATGACTGTGTGAACAAAAACTGAACATTAGAGACATCATAAAAATAGACTTTATGGCAGAACAGTTGTTTTGAATTGGATTTCATTAGATTGTACATGTGTACCTAATGAAATGGCCACTGAGTGTATAATATGTTCTACAGCATAATTTATTATCTGTAATAATTCCCCAAAAATATATTTAATTTCATCACCACTCCTCAAAAGTTTTCTTTGTAAATTTGTTACACGATTACCAAAAATGACGAATTTAGTTGACTTACTGACAACCTAATTATTAAATTACCTTCTTATGATTATGATCCATGCATCATTTATTTAATGACACACCACGTTACTCAGAGGCACCACAGATGTGAAATGTCACACACAATTTATTTCCATCTTCTGTACCTTTAATTGTCTCTGCAAACAAACCACGCACGTTTAGAAAGAAACATGTTTCAAAACAACAGTCCGGTGAGCTGCTGTGGTCAGCCAGCGAGACCAAACACGCCTTTAAATCCGCTTTTAAAACGTCAATGTTCCCATTTCACCGCCGTCTCCTCTCAGATTTGACAGCTACCCTTATATCACTAGTTAGCGTTAGCATTAGCTAAAAATGTTGCTGACCGGCTGTAGCTGAAACATTAAGTTAGTTAACTTCCGTAACAGCTAGCAGGCGCATTTCCTAAAAGGTTTAGAAGTCAGCGAGTGTTCAATGAAGTTACTTACTCATTTCTTTGTGCTGTTTCCCCCAAAACTGGGGTCTATTTACACTCCTAGCTGCTGCTTTCTTTGGAGCTGTTATGCTAGGAGGCTAGTGTGCGTTAACGGAGGTCATGTGACAAAATCAGCTGATTCTCCAACGCTGGTTGGTCAAAGGTTGGCACGAGGGGGGCGTTTTTTTTTACTGCGGCCTTCAGGTGCTGTCGGAAATATGAAGAGCAGGAAACAAAAATTAACAATACAACAAACTACTGTGAAACATCCAGCGGTGGAGGAAGTATTCAGATCCTTTACTTTAGTAAAAGTACTAATACTACACTGTAAAAATACTCTGTTACAAGTAAGAGTCTTGCATTGAAAATGTTAACTAAGTAAAAGTATGTAAATATAATCAGGAAAATGTACTTAAAGTATCAAAAGTAAAAGTACTCAATGCAGAAAAATGTCCCCTGTGACTGTTATACTGTTATATATTTTCTCATTATATTCTTATTCCTCATGCATTAATGTAAAAGCAGGATTTTACTGTGGGAGTTGGTTGAGGTGGAGCTCATTTTTAACTATTTTGTATCAGAGTGCAACTAATGATTATTTTCATTCTGGATTAATCTGCTGATTATTTTCTCCATTAATCGATTGATTGTT
>NTHP01000073.1:1136793-1151011 GCA_003416845.1 Oplegnathus fasciatus | reverse complement strand
AAAAAAAAAAACTTACATAAGGATGTTCTGGGACAGTGTACAAAACATAAGATTAGAATAGAGCAACTTTTTGAGTGAATAAATTAACCCATGATGGGGATGTTGTGTCTCCAGTACCAAACAAAGTTACGCCTGCCTCGTAATCACGTGTTAAGACAAAGTGCCTTCACTAGATTACCTATTTGGGGACTTGAGGATAATGACTGAATGTAACGGTCATCAACGTCTTAAATAAACTGAAGAATGTGATTTGAACTGAAGTGAATTAAGCAAACGCGGCTGTAAGCTATAATATTTTCCCTCGATGAACATTTGTACAAACGTGATGTGTCACTGCAGAAAAGGAGTGCTGCATCAGTTTTTGTGCATTCAAATCTCAAACGTTTGTCTTTGATTTCTCTGGAGTTAACCTTTGAAAGCACTTACGTTTACGAGCGCCTGCATGAAGATGAATGTTCCTGAAATCAGTTGATTGTCATTCTGTGCCCGACTCAGTACTGTAACAGGTGTAATTATGTAAAACAATTTCAGTAGCCTACATTAGTGCATGCCAGTAACACACACAGTATGTTTCATTCCTCTCAGTTTGGATCCAGATTAAACACAAAGCTGGAAGGATTAGGTTATGTCACACTTTCTGTTATTGTACCATTATCAACTTAAGCTTTGAAAAGCTACTAACGCCCTCTGGTTTGTGTACTTTTCTTTTATCCCTAGCACTTTTTATGTGAATGTTTCATATTGACTTTACTTCACTGCAATAAATCACTTTTGTTGTTATTTTTTTTTGTTGTTTTCCGCTTTGTGGTCGAGTAGCTGCTGCTTGGATTTACTCCAAAACCCACTCTCCAGCATCATATACTTTATCACTGGGGTACTGTGTCATTTATGATTTCACTGAAACACGGCTCTAAACCAACACCAGCTCAGCTTGAGTCATTCTGATAAAGGCTCGACTCAGCTTGCCGAGTGGGAGTGCCTGTCTGTGATTGCTGGGAGCAGCCAGCCTGGACTAAAACTTGACGATCGTGACAAATACCTCCTGAGGCTTTGCTTGTCTCTACTTGTACTTCCTCTTGGTGTCAGAGCCTTAACTTAGGTAAATAAAGCCGGAAAAAAAACACTCCTGTCAGGGCTTCTGCAGGGTTCAACAAGTTAAGTTTGAGACCTTTTAATACCACATAGCATACAATTTAATATCTGTTTCATGTCATACTGGTATGAAATTTTGATGGAAAACCAGTAGGAACGATATGGCTTAGAATTAGTTCCAGTTACATTTTTCCAGTGCTTCCCAGTAGTATATAACAATAATTTCTAATGATATAATTCTGGGCCCAGATAAGCGGAGGAAAACTGATGGATGGATTAAAAAAAGTTCTTCAAAGTTAATTCAAATTTTTGCGACTGTAAAATCAACACTTGCCCATTATGAGACAATGAGCTTCCTACAGTGGCTGCTGCAGCGAGCAGTAGTGCTGCAGGTATGATGGTGCTGACTGAAGCTCCATGAAAAAGGATAGAACAGCCTCCTGCTCATACTGCTTATGGCATGCATAAGAAAATATTTAAGACTTTTTAATACCTTCTAAGGTATTTTTTCTGGAAACTGAATTCAGTGCTTACAACTACTCAAGACCTGCAGAAACCCGGTCCACCGGAAGTAAAAGTCTTGCGTTCAAAAAATGCTAAAAGTATCAAAAGCAAAAGTACTTGATCTGAAAGAAAAGGCTCCTGTGACTGATATATTATTATACATGACATGACTAGATTGTTAACACTGATGAAAACATATAAGCAGCTTTTTACTGTTGAAGTTGGTCACAGTGGAGCTGGTTTTAACTACTTGATTTACTGTAAAGTAGCGTCACAAAATAAATTGGGGTTGTGAGATGATAAACGTGGTTGGAAAGAAGAAAGTTGTGCTACACAAATCTGTATTCATTTTTGGACTTTTCTTTGCTGGATATTGGATCACTTTGCCTCTTTGGGCCTCAAACAGCTATTCAAATTTTAGGGGGGGTTTAGGGGAAAATGTGTCTCATAGACATGTAAAAGATGACTAAGGGCCCTGACTACACTCTGTCTTTATAAAGGATCAGAGGCCAAAAAATGTTGGGAACCACTCGATTAATGTTTAACAATTCATTACTATATTTTACAATGCAGTGGAGTAAAAAGCAAAGTATTTCTCTCTGAAATGTAGTGCAGTAGATGTATAAAGTAGCAGAAAATGGAAATACTCAAGTACCTAAAAATTCTACTTAAGTATACTTGAGTAAGTGTACTTTTCACTACTGGTGTCTGGAGTTATGCAAAAATTCAAGAATGGAGAATAACGTCAAAATGATTATGTTTAATAATGAAAAAACTTGTAAAACACATGAAAAACTTTTAACTTAAACTGAATTATTACAAGAGAAATTGCTACAACTATTGGGCTTTTAAAAGCCTTTAAATCCTCCTTGCACAAACTTTAAAATCAAGCTGAAAGCACTGTTACTTTAGCGATAAACAAAGAGAAATATTAAGTAACCATCAACACTTTCATCTGATTGCATGGTCCCAGTTTGTTGCTACAGCATACATTCATGGAATGTGTAAATCAGTCGTCTTCATAGCTGGATAAATGAACTAGTTGATATGTTTAAAAGTGAAGTTTTAACTGGAATCCTCTGCTCTATGTCTCCTCTCTAATCGCATCTATCCAGTCCATCTTCTCCTGGTGGCTCGGAGCCTGGATGAAATAATGCGTGTCTGACTGAGTGATGATTTTAAACAGGTTGCCTTGAATGTTGCCTTTCACACCTGCGTGGGAGGAGAAATTATGGTCAATAAAGTGTAACAGCTTTGAATTGACACAATAAAGCTGCTCTGGACGGAGAGACAAGCAGATTAAAGCAGAAATAGGGCAGTTATAACTCAATACGATATAAAATGACATTTTCAGACAGTGACTCACCTGAGGGAACTCCGTTGTCGTGCAGAGAAGACACCAGACAGCCACGCAGTGAGAAGCCGCCGACGGGGCTGATGTCATCCTGACATAAGTGACATAAGACAGGAAGTGGATTAGACTGACTTAGATTTGTGGACGTGAATTACTGAGAATTATGAGTATGATGAGTAATGACAGCAGAGTCATAGCCGGCCTGACGCACAGGCAAACAAAACAACTGCTTTGTTTGGGCCGGGCTCTGTTCAGTGTTGCCATCATATTTATTTAGGTCATGTAATCTTAAGACTTTGTCCTGTTTTTGTGTCCATAAGTAAAACACACTTATCAGATTTCTTTTAAGTTTAAGTTTAAGTTTTCACTTTCTTTAGTGATTTTATTTGTAGTTTATTGCCCTGTGTTGGCCCTCTATAGCATGGGCTGCACACTCACCTTGGTGGGATCATAATAGTGAAGGAAAGCAGGTTGTGAACGCAGCACAAACAGTCGCACCTTCCAGTTCTTCCTTCTGTGTCCCTGTGTTTGAAGGGGGGGGGGCAAGTGTTAGTTTGAGGTGTCTTCATTCATTCACATCATGTTTGAATGAATTTGTCAAAGTCATAAGACACAATGGTGCCACTTTCTGATAAGGCACTCTTTATAAAAGGTTTGGAAGTTGTTGCAGTACAAATAAGAACACATTTTGGGTTGCCAGTTTGTGAAAACCCCCTTTGGCTGGGGTTTATTCCTTCTATTCAGTAATAATGTATTTATAAATGCTGGTAATCCATTTACCAATTACTAAATACCAAAATATGTTAATAAGTTGTTAATAAAAAGATTTTGGTCCAGATCCTCTGCAACACTTTTCCAGAAGGTAAGTGGTCAAATAGTCTGTTATTAATGGCTTATAACTGATCAATACAGCTTTATTAAATTACTTATTAACCATTAACAAAGCCCCTTTTTAAATATTTGACATTGATACTAAATATTATTTTTTAATTTATTGTTATATTCAGCATCTTGACACAGGACTCAGTCAGTGTGTTTACCTGTTTAAGCAGATAACCTCTCTTCATCACTTTTCCACTCAGCTCCACAGCAGACAGCGACGTCTCTGCCTTCACACTGCCTCTCTTCTTTAAGCTGTCAGACTGCGATTAAACATAAACATGCTGTGGATTAATTAACACTAAAAATCTGTGTATATACAGTATATATGTATGTATGCAGGCATCATCCAGCAGTAAGGCGCAGGAGGTCAGTACACCAAGATGTCCTGGTACTCACAAAGCTGTACAGCGCAGTGGAGTCGTCCATGAACTGCTCACTGAGGCCGGCGGTACGAAGGGCCTCCACACTCTTCAGGCCGACGGTCCGCAGGAAACCCTCCTCCAGCAGGGCCGAGGCCAGCGTCATGGCCTCCACACGGGTCAGAGCCAGCTGCATGAACACCAGCCAGTCCACCACCGCTGAACCTGCAGGGATATCACATTTGTGTATGTCTATACAAGTGCTATACAGATGAACTGGAATTGCCTAAAAACGCAGTTATACAATTCAAAACATCATTTAATTAATAAAGATAGCTAAAGATGCAAACCTAAATTGGCTGCATGAGCATCAGATGTGGAAGGTGGATGCATTTTAAATGTTTCCAAGCAAACATAATCTGATGATGGAGAATAATAAAGGTGTAGAGGCTCACCTGAGAAACAGTTGCTGTAAGTGCTGCCCTGCTCCACATGGTTGCTCATCTTGATTCCACTGTGGACGTCATACATGGAGTCCAACACTTTGCTTTAAAAGGGACAAAGAAATTAAAAAGAGATGTAAACATGGCCATTAACAAGCAGAGACAAAAGCAAGCCGTCTGCTGGGTGAGGCAGTGAAAACACCACAAGGTTTAACATGCGGACGAAGCTCCAAAGTCTGTGTGTGAACTTTTGTTTGTGAGGCTGACCTCAGATTGATGTCGTGTAACTGGGATCCAGCAGGGTCTTGCTGGTTTGTCTCCTTCCCACCGTCGGCCGTCCGCAGCTTGTCGACCGCGGCGGTGATGTCATCTGCCCAAATATCTCTCTCCTCCCGGGAACAAGCCTCCAAAAAATGAGCCACCGCATTCTTTGTCTGGAGCTTGAACACCAACTAGGAAAAAATATAGAAAGGAGATTGATGTTCAGTTTTGTAAGCGCCAGAGGACTTTATAAATCCGGCCAAGAAACTGAGAAGAAATTGTTCTTCAAAGTTGGTAGATGATGGAGATCAGGTCCTGACAAAACAGTAACCTGAGGCTATACATTTTCTCATCAAGTGTGAAAGGATCAGAGAGCCTCAGCCGGTGAAGCCACACCTTCAATGTGGTTTCTACCAATAAAAACATAAACAAAGGAAAACACTAAATAGAAAATGGAGTGCGTCCATGTAATAGATAGCAGCAGGGGCAAAGTACAACTGTCTGCATGTGTAATCTTATATTGTCTTTGTGCCTTGTGTATATTTCTGCGAAGATATTGTGTATATATTGTTTTTATGACAGAATCAAACCAAATTATGAAGGCGCATTAATTGTTTTTTAGTTATTCTAAGTGAAACTGTCCCCTTTAACACGAAGATTCATTAAATCATTTGGCCTTCTTTGGGTTTAACTGCTGATTTCATGAATGAAGACATCAGACAGAAAACTGTAGAGGTCTGTAATGAAATGTTTTAACCAAAAAGAATGATTGAATTTTAACCCATATCACTCACAGGGGGAATTATGTTGTGTTCACTCAAACTAAGAACACACTTCATGGTTTGAATGAGGTGACTTTCCAATATAATCTTCTTCTTCTCAAACCTTTTTTCAGTCTTCTAAAACCTTTGAGTCCTTTGAAACTTTCATCTATAACAGCACACAACAAATAACACTGAGTCTGGCATAACTCACCGGGCGATTTTCATACTCCAGAAAAGGACAAGTTATCACGCAGTCCTTCAGTAGGATCTTCCCTCTCTGACATGAGTCCCTTTTGCCTCCGTCGTACTTGTAATACAGCAGCTTGTCTGGCATCAACACGAACCAGCGTGCCTTCCAGTTGTGTACAAGATGTCCCTGTAATCAGATTATCAAAAATGATTTGAAAAATTGATAATAAAAGCAACAGATTATTTTCTCTTTCAAAGGCCCTTATATAACTTACATTATTATTAGTATAGTTATTACTTACAGTAAAGACTATATAAGGCTACTTGGATTTTAGTGATAAAAGTTTACATCAGCCCAAGAAATAACTCTGTTCCACAAATAAAAATATGGATATGTTTACCGTTTGCTGACTCAATCAAATCTATATTTTACAGCCTTTGTATTATTATGTATTTCACAAAAATGTCTCACCCTTTTCACCAGGAATCCTTCTCTTAGAATTTTCTTGTCTGTGTCCATGCTGTTCAGTGTGATCTCTGCAACTGATCTTTGCCTGTTCCTGCCTGCTCAGGTTTTTTAAATGTAGAGGGGAGTTTTGTGCCTCAATAAGTGCGTCACCCTGTTCACACCCACATTCACACCCACATTCACACCCATACACACACAACTTGCTCAACACTGGGATGCTAATCCAATCCTGCAATTTCTGCCATTTATCACATGAGGGCGCACTGACTCCTTCAGAGGCTCAGCAGGGATGGTGACTGTTTGGTAAAGACTCATGAATCTTGGCATTGAATGATGAATTTCTGAAAGATTTGAGCTCATGCCAACAATGCTCTGTTCAAAGAAACAGACTTTGCTTTTACCTAAATGTAATTACAATTTACCTGCAGTGTGTGTGCATGTTTGAGAGAGAGACAGAGAAAATCAGACAGGAAAGGAAAAATCTTTCTAAAGCAAAAGCTCAAACACTTTTCACTCCATCAGTTTCAGCATGTGAAGAATTCAGATCCGGGAAGTGAAGCCGTAGAGAACACCCTCCAGACAGATGAGAGATTTATTTTTGTCCCATTTTGATGAAAAAATAGCAGCTGGTGGTCGACCACAGCTCTTCTGCTTTGTAGCAGCTGTACCCAATAGGCGGACAAAGTGTACTTATACCTGCTTAATGAGAATTATGTGGTTGGTGAGCCTGAAATAGTATCGTTATTGAGACTCTGCAACCACATGTGGCCCCACTGGACATTTTTCTCTGGTCCCTTTCCTGGTTCCTGCTAGTCACAAAAGAAAGAACATGAACGAGCTACTTTCTACAAAATGACTGCAACTTCTTCTAAACCTCCTCACTGATCAACTCTCTAATTAATTCCTTCCGGTTACGTTATTGGAAAAAAAGCCATTTTTGGCTGATTTGGTAACCTCAAGTTCAGCAAAGTATTTACTCTATTTAAACTACCAATAACTGATTTTTTTGGCCACTTGGGGGCAGCAGAAACAAGCTGTGAACACAAAACTGACATACATTATCACCAGTGTCACCTTTTAAATTAATAGTTTGGAAACTTGTTAAAAAACCAGCAGATACTGAGCAACATTAGCATTCATTTGGAGTCATGTTTCTACTTTGGTCTCTAAATATCTGGCTCTTTAGCTGCTAAATGCTCCACTGCGTTCAGCATCTAGTTGCTAACTGTGTCTGTCTGTCATTTAGTGTTGAGCAGGT
Organism: Oplegnathus fasciatus; assembly: GCA_003416845.1. NCBI lineage: Eukaryota > Metazoa > Chordata > Actinopteri > Centrarchiformes > Oplegnathidae > Oplegnathus > Oplegnathus fasciatus. The sequence goes on along the minus strand of NTHP01000073.1, from coordinate 1,143,436 downwards.
AATGTACATTGGTTTTTTAGAGCTTGTTGTTGAAAACAGCTGCCTGATGCGGCTGAAAACAGCGCTGTAAGAGTGACAGAGATCTAAAACAGCGAAGTTGCAGGTCGGAAAGCCAAAACAAATGAGCTGAGAGACGTTAAAATACTCTGCAGAGTTGAGGGGAGCTGCAGAGTCAGATCATTTTCTGTGGGTTTGTTATTATGAACAACACCTTTCACATTACATACAATTATTTGATGCAATGTTATAGAAATATGCTTTATGTTTAATTCTTTTTGATTGTTTTGGAACGAATATTTGACTAATGAGTACAACATGTGGGGGCCAAGTCCAGCACACTGTTGTGATTGCATGCTGTAGAATCATAAAGCTGTATCTGACATCTGGGGCCAAACTGCGATAGTAAAATCAACCTAGTCATTGAGGGACTATTATTAAAGCTGCTATGTGTAGGATTTGAAATCTTCTGCCTTTGGTGCCCCCCAGTGGCAAAAACTACAACAAAAATTCCACACATAATAATTTTTATCGTCTGTGAATTTTGCAAGGATTTTTTTTTTTTATCTCTGCAGTTTCTGACATGATTAAAGGATAAGGCTGGCGATATTTTATGTTTTTGTTATTGTCAACAAATCCCATGAAAAGACCAAAACCAACAGTGACCAATACTTTCTGACTTTCCTTCCCTGTCTGCAGCCCTCACCTACTGAAAACACAAATCTTTAAAAAAAAGAAAAAAAGAAAAAAGGGTTATCGATATATAAGTGTCATTTTAAAAAAGAGATAAATAATTTACTGCAACAACTGGGCGCTGCAGTTTTTAGCAAACGTTACTCAAAGAGGAGTACATACTGTATTTGTCTGGGACTATTTTCAGCTGCGGATTTGGTGCTCTAGTGAGTGTTTCCAGCAGCAGGACGTTGTATGTTAGATAGGCTCAAAATAAACTACAGTGTGTGTGTTCGTAGTAATAAACGATCATGTCAGCAAGTTTAACTGTGGCTCATTGATGTGTTTTTAATATTTTTGGGACCACAGTGGAGCTCTATGGCACCGAAGAATAAGATATATCAGGCTTTGCACACACAGATGATACTTGTTGGTCTGGTTCTTTTCATGAGATTTGTTGACAATAAGAAATATACAGAATACCACCAGACTTATACTTTAATGTTTCAAAACTTTCTTGAGGGCAGTTTTAGAATGTCTTCCGGCGTGACTTCTACGGCAACAATTTTCATTGATATTGTCTATTGTTTTGGAGTTATGAGCTACAGCTATGGCTCACTATAATCCATTTTACAGTTGTGACTGTCTGAATACATACTGCCATACAGTCTTTTATCTCAAAAACACTTTTTCAGCTGGAGAGAGCAAATCCTGCAGGATTTCTTTGTGATTCCTTAACAATTAGGCGACAAACCTCACCAAAAATCCTTCAGGGACTTCTAAGTTTTTTCCAACAGGTTGTCAGCGAGTTTTAATAAGCTTAGGGGGTCTCACGTTATGTAATGTCATATAACCCTTTACTTTGGATGAAAGCCAGAAGAAGGGCCTTTGTTTGTTGAGAGAGGCATGAATTTTACAGCTCTCCTCTCTGCTGCAGGACTCCTGTAAACTCTCCACTGTGTCTCCGAGGTGAAGGAACCTGCACATACAAGCATGCAGCTGGAATGTGCAGCAGACTCAGCGTGGCAACCGACCAAGTGACTGTCAGTTAAACACAAAGAGGAACAATAACCCAAAATCCTGCTTCCGAGACTCAAGCACCTGCCTTGAGTCAGAGTCAAACATGAGCTGAGAGCTGAGTGGTAAGTCAAGTCACAGGTTAAGGTGTGTCTGGAATGCCCTCTGTGTAACATTAACCATAAATCAAACATTAATTACGTTTAAAAAAAAGATGATGGCGTTTTGGCACGCCAGGATGTGAAGGGCTCTGACGCAGGTCAGCTCACGTGGAGCGCCCGGTTGTCCTGGTCACACACACTTAAAACGCAAACAGTCGCCGGACTCTGTTTTCTTGGTCCACAGACTTATTGTTCGCTGGGTGTGTGTGTGTTTGCGTGTCCACGTCCACAGATGGTTACACAGAGCACGTCACTGGTCAATCTCATGCTTTATGAGACTGAAATGGAGGCAGGAGGCAGGATTCCCTCTAGGATGAGGTTTTACTCCCAAATAGTACAAATTTGCCTGTCAAAAATGTTACTTTATATTCAAAATGATTATTTGAATAGTAAAGATGATTACAAACCCACAATCTTTTACACACTCCCTGTGATAATGACTAGTAAGTTTGTTTTTTCTTTGTAAGAAATAGTTTTACACATTTAATTGAAATGAAATTCCTCAACTTTTCAAAGAGCTGCAGCAGAAAGGAAATTGTTTTGATTTTTCCACAAATGTCCTTTCCTATAGTCACTCCTCAAATGTTGAGGATGGGATTGCGATTGCCCACATACAGCAGTGACATTAAATTACCTTTATAATAAAGGTTGCAATTGAAAAACAGGATGTTCCAGAGTCAGGAGGCAGATTGTCCTGCTGTTTGCCTTGAGATTTCTCAATCAGTGGCCTCTTCAATAAAAAGTGACATGGTGACACAGGGGTTTATGGTTGTTGACCCACTTTACAGGTGCTGCAGTCTGTGTGTAACATGTAATGTACATGCTGAAGAGCTTGGCCTGTTTTTCTTCTTGTGGCACAAATGCGACTTTTAAAAAAAGACTTCCATTTCACTTAAAATCCCAGAATTATCGTACAGACTTGAAGTGATCCTCTTCTTTTTCCAGAGTCTACTGAAACGAAATGTCACCTACAGGCAAATACTCACACATTTTATTTTCCATTGGCGCTCTCTTCACTTCTTTCTTTCAATAAACACACAAACTAAGTTGACGTTTCCAAAGGACTTTTAATGACTAAACTTTCAACATTAAAACATTAAATACATAAAAAACATTAAAGTGCTTCACTATCAAAAGCGTACAGCTAACGTTTGATACTGCTGTATTGTACAGTAACATGTTATCCTATATAGTTAAATAAGGGTAGGAGAACACCTTCGAGGTCACCTTTATTTCTTATTGTCAACAAATATCATGAAAAGATCAAAACCAACAGTGAATTGATTCTAGTCTGTGTATCCAAAGCCTAATATCGGTTATTCCCCTGTACTACAGAGCTCCATTCATTGTATTGTATTAAAACATATCAGTGAGCCACGCTGTAGGCTGACATGTTCCCTCAAAGAACATGGGCACTGTAGTTTTTTTTGAGTCAATCCCACATACACCTACAGCCATAAATACTCGCTAACGGATCAAATGTGTATTAATCCGCATCTAAAAATAGTCCCCACAAATACACTATTTACACCAGTTTAAAGCGACTATAACTGTTATTTTACAATAACAACATATCAAATGACATTGTGAAAATATTGTTACAATGTGAAAGGGGTCATTCATTGTGATGGACCTATCACCTGAATGGTTTTACGGAGCTTTATAGTGAGTTTCAGCTCATTGTTTAGCTGTCCAACCTGAACTTTTCGGTTCTGGTTCACTCTCACCGATCTCATAGTGTCGTTTTTGGCCACAGCAGGCAGCTGTTTTCTGAAAAAAACAACTGCACACAGCCTGTACACTGCCTGCTCAGCACCAGACAGACACAGTTAGCAACTTTCTGGTGAACATAATGGAGAATTTAGCAGCTAAAGGGTCAGATATTTCTCTCAGAAGTTTGTAGAGACCAAACAGAGCAAAAAGAGAGTGAATATTGGACTTAAGTTAACAAATGTTTGCTAAAAACTACAGTGCCCAGCTGTTTTAGGAAATTACAGAGCCTTTTAAAAAAAAATGAAACTATAAATTCATGACTCATTTTTAAAGATTTATGTCTTCAATAGCAACCAGTGGAGTTAATGTGAGAGCCAGAGACCGGGTAAGAAAGTCTGAAAGCATCCTGAAATAGACTAACGTAGTGTTGGTTTTGATCTTTTTATGGGTTTGTTGACGATAACAAAAATATAGAACATCACCTTATCCTTTAAGATGGGTCTTAATTACAGACTGATAACATGTTTTTAATACAGAGTTTGGCTTTATGGTCATTTTCTCTGCTTGTAAAGTTTCTATCCAACTGAAACAGAGTGACGAGCTTTTCATTAAAAAGCATTGATATACACAAGGCATGTGACTTACAAAATACAGTATTATATACAGCTAAATGCCATGCAACTGAATTGTTGTCAGTTAGGTAAATGCTCTACTGTTTTTTTAACAAAAAAAAACGTACTTTTGTCTACACAAAAAACACAGAAAAAACCTTTTCCAGCACGTACACTTTGTTCGAAATCCCTTTTTACAAACGAGCACTTGAACTGTCTCCCAGGGCATTCAGAGCACGTTCAGTAGTTTACAGTCCAGTCAATCAGAGTGGACTCAGCCAGCGTACAGGGCTGTGGCCGGCCAACTGGAAAAGCAAGCAGGCACAGCTGGACCCGCAGCACAAGAGCATTACGTCCGTAGTGCGTAAAGAGGAAGTTGGGAGAGGTTTAGGCAGTGCTCAGCCTGTGCCACGCAGACACCACTTTCTCTGGGTGAGCCATTGTGTCCTTCCACTGCTCCACTGCTTCTGGGACAGGGCTGTCGAATCCCAGCTGAGCCTGCCAGAAACATTGGGAAGGAAATTGTAATCTCCAGTCATCTTCAAATCTTTTCTAACTTCAGAACATGTCTGTGTGTGGAGATGAGGCCTGGGGTGCCCTTTTAAAATAAGACTATGGGACTTTTGAAAGAAGAAATAACACAATCCTCATCTTGGAAAAGTTGAATTTATAAGCAATAAAACACACCCTTACCCACTTTAATACACTCAGGTGTTTTGCTATAGCCTTACTTTGTCTGGTGTGTTAGCTTATGTTAGCAAACTTCAGATAGATATTGTTGTATAACTACAATTACAGAGTCACCTGTGCTACTGTTACACTATGTTTAAGCATAAATCTTTCAGTAGTTTTATCATAAAAGAAAATAAAGGGGGGAAAAAAGTTATATAGTCTCTCTTTAAGACTGATAATTTTGCTTTCGTCAATATATTTTGATATTAATGATGCTGCTGATACTTTGTGCAGTTATTGAAAATCTTAACATCCGTCAATTTTAATGCCAGGATGTTTGTTTAAGAAGTACTTTACATTCTGGGGTGGAAAAGCCTCTGAAACTGTTTGAGATAATGAGATTCTGGGTGCATTAGCTTATAGCAGAAAGAAAAAATTAACAGTTAAATAAATAAGTCAAAAGTAAAACATTAATTGCAGACGCACAGACTGATTTGATTTATTTTACATTTATTTTTACACTTTTAAGCCGACATGTGTGAGAACGACTCCTTTCAGTGCTCAGAAAAAAAGGAAATCTGAACTTCTACTTTGCCATGACAACTTGGAAAACGCCATCTCCGAATTTAGATCATGTACAACTACTAAATGGACCCTGAGGTGAGACTGTTTTGTCAACTGTTTGGTCAGGAAGAAACCTCCATTGTATCAGCAGTAATGACAGCCCGCTGAGGCCCACGCTGTGTATGTGGAATAAAACTGTATAAATATTACAACAATCAATAATAAACATTAGTAAAAGTAGATAAATGAATAAAAATAGCTGTAGGACATCATAATCAAAAGAAAGATCTGGGTATTATTTCTTCATGTAAAAACCAGAACCACTCACCTGTCCGAGACACCGTTTCCTCCTGACCGAGCTCCGGCTGTAGAGTTTGACTGACAGCGAGCAGGCGTGGTCTAACGCAGCCAGGGCGAAGTGAAAAGTCTCCGCCCACTGACACTGACCCCCCGAGGGCTTCAGAACGCCAGTCTTCTTCTTCATCACCACCCGCCCCAACTGGTGCATCTCCACTTTGACAAAAAACGCTTCAGAGGGGAGGGAGAGGCGGAAACAGTGTGGTTACTCACATGAGCCACACGGGACTTGAGTTACTCTTTCTTTTTTTGTTGTAAAACATTTCACATTTGATTTAAAGATGTAATCTCGAAGATTTTCATTTAAATGAACGTCTGTTAAGTCACTATCTATCGCCGAATGATGTAACACAATGGTGATTGAGCCTATGGCCCACTGATGAAAGCCCTTGCATTTGCAGTATTATGACCCGGGTGTCTGTGGCGACTTTCCCGGGAAAATCACAAGCGGCGCATAGTTAGGCTTTTAACACAACAGACTCGCTCTTCAACTCACCTGTGTGTGAAGCGGCGTACAGTTTTTTATGGTCTCTGCTAGCATTGTGAGTAAACGGGTTACTATGACCGAACAAACAAATAAAAGATCGATGACTACAGACGAGGAAACTTGGGAAGTGAGGTCCAAAAACACACCTGCAATTACCGATTATTGCCATAGGTCCCGCGAAAATGAAAATCTTTGAGATTCTAACTTTAAGACCATTTCCAGTGACACCTACATTGGGTGAGTGGTGAGGAGGATGCTGGGAGGTTTTGGGCGGCGAGGACCTGGAGCTGGATGCGTCCGTTGACTGGCTGAAAGCAGGTGGTGAGATGCAGCTCAGAGTGGCACACCTGAAAGAGGGCATTCAGTTATATATCTTAATAATTAGGCATTTA
>NTHP01000073.1:1120517-1136729 GCA_003416845.1 Oplegnathus fasciatus | reverse complement strand
TGAATGAATACCACATTTTTGGCACTTTATCTCAGACCCCAAGCAACCACTAAGCATCCACTGACTGTACAAGAAAACTGCACAGTGTATTTGTGAGGTGCATTTGTTTTTGGCAGGGCAGCGTTGTCTGCATGGTTTTTTTCTGGACTTCTAAGTGGCCACTGAGCACCAACAGACGTCACCAGCATCACGTAAACATGCTGTCTTCCAAGATGCATCATCCATTATCAAGTTTCATCAAAACTGGACCGGCACTGTAGCAGCTACGGGCTTTCAGAGTTTGACATTTTGACCTTTTATCGCAGCTCTCTCTGAGCAATGAGTGTAAATTGTCAGGACAGCTGTTTGGTGTCAGTTGGAGCTGCAGTTTGTGACTTTAAAGCTACAACAGATTGACCTTTAATTAATGGCCCAAAAGATGTAATTTAAAAGAAAAAAAGGCCAGAAGAGCGTATAAAGTGCATAAACCGTTTAAGTTTTGACATCAAACCAGCAGTTTGAGGTGCTTAATATTTTGACCTTTAAATACAGCGGTCCACCAGGCCAGTTATTATATTTTTCTCATTTTTCTGTGTTCCTCCAAGTTGGAGTAGTGCTGTCTGAGATATTACATTTGACTTTAAAAAGGGATAATTACACTGTACACATTTCTTATGGTAGCAATTGTTCCATTATTGAAAATTAAATTCTTCTAGTGAATTTCACTTTTAAAAAACGTAATCATGACTCAGTTGTTTGTTGTGTAGTGCTCATAGACATTATACACAGAAGATAAACCCTGTGTTAATCCTTCTTATATTGTTTTTAGCCATAGTTGCAGCATAGCATGACTCTAGGGATGGCAATGTCAGTGTGTTAGTCTGCCACCAGACTGAACTAGCTCCTCAACTTCTAGATAGATTGTCATTAAATTTTGTTCATGGTCCCCAGAGGATGAATCCTAATGATGTTGGTGGTACCCTGACTTTTCCCTAGCGACACCATGAGGTTGACATTTGTGGCTTTCAGTAAACTATCTCAAGAAATATTGAATGGATTGCCATAAAATTTGGTACAAACATTCATGTTCCCCTCAGTATAAATTGCAATAACTTTGGTGATGTTCTGACTCACCAAAGTGACATCATCAGGTCAGTTTCTTAATTTGTCCAACACTTGTCGGTCACTGGTTGATGACCAAATACCTGACATATTGATGACATTCCCATCAGCCTCAGCTGTACTTTGTGTTTTGTGCTAATTATCAAATGTTAGCAAGCTAACATGCAAAACTGAAATGGTGAACATGGTGAAGCAGCTGGCGTGGCTGTAGACTCTTGGTCTTGCTGTATGATTCATCTTAGACTGCCGGCTGCTTCTTTTCAAAATGCTGCTGATATTTTTCTTGTTCGAGACTTCCACGAGTTCAGCTGTTTTGACCCTTAAGAGCCTCTGACAGTGATTTGGACAATTTGTGCCTTTTGTGCCCACCAGATGGGTAAAGTCACTCACTGAATCAAATTGTCCCTCTGAGAAGCTAATGACGATTCACTCTCTGATCCCCTAAGTGCAGAAACAGTTCACATTTTACTGTCACTGGCCAGACATGCATCCATTTATCAACAAAACCACTCTCTGCTGTTGAAATGGTCTGAGGTTTGACCTACTTTCCATGTCTTACATTTCCAGAATCCGCACTCTGGTTTCTTCTCTCCAGTAAAAGCCTGTTTCCCAATTTCCCCCAATAATGAATCCCCTTTCTCTTTTTCCTGTGATTATGCAACAACATAAAGTCTGACTCAGCGTCAATATTACCCTGTTAGGGCCAAGAGTACGGTACATGCCAGTGGGCTACAATGCATCATGGGGACAGTTTTATGAGGCACACACAGCGCTTTGTTCTTATTTACTGTGCACATACAAAGAGGTGATAAAAGACTGCAGCCAACAGAGGAAATGGTGGAGAATAAGTAGTAAAAGTCTGGGATATTCCCACACTGCAAGTTTTCCCTCATGGCCACAACAGCTGGACAGCGGGTAAGACAGTAGAGTATATTTCATTTCATTTCTGAGCAGCCATTATGAACATCGGACACCAAATGGAGCACTGATTATTTAGACAGGCTGACTCAGACTGAGCGAGTCAGCAAACATCGTTAATTTTTCGTCCCTCTGCCTTCCTTTTCTCAGTTTTCGTTGTCACGTTGCCATAATCTAACCAAAATTCTCATTTTACTCTTTTGGAATCAAGATCAACAGCCATGATCAAGATCTGGACTAAAGAGGGTAAAAGACAGGTCAGACTAAGACTGGAGGAACTTAAAGCCACTATGTGTATACTTTAAGCCATGCTAGCAGCATGATCGGTGGTCGGTTGGTCCACCACTTTATTCCAGACTGAAATATGTCAACAATTATTAGATGGATTGCCGTGAAATATTTTACAGACACTAATGGTCCCCAGAGGATGAATCCTGCTGACTCTAGTGTCACCACAAGGGTAGCATTTTTGGATTTTGGTAAAATATCTCAATAACTATTGGATGGATTGTCATGAAATTTGGTACAGACATTCATGTTCCCCTCAGGATGAATTGTAATCACTTTGCTGATCCCCCGACTTCCTGACCTCAGCACCATCATCAGGTCAAAATTTCAGTTTGTCCAATACTTTGGTTTATGACAAAAACCTGCAAAACTACTGTCAACTAAAACATTGTATATGGGACATCAGCTCGTTAGCATTGTCACTGTGAGCATGTTAGCATGCTAACATTAGCATTTAGCACAAAGCACCACTGTGCACAATTACACCTTGCTGCTAGCATGGCTGCAGACTCTTTGAAGGTATTCTGATTGGATCATTTTATTTGTAGAAAATGGTTTGAGATAATAATTCTTAAATGTTCTCAAACTGTGTTACTATTTGAAACACCAGTGACAGACAATGTAATGGAAACAAAAAACGGACATCAGACTGAAGGCCAAAACCAGACTTTAGTGCCACAGGCCTGACTCATAACACGTGAAGTGAACACTCACAGAGGATTTGGACGGAGGGTTGAGGTCGAGCCAGTGCTCTGTCTCCTGAGGGCCGAGCTTTCGTAGGGACAGGACGCACTCCGCCACCGTACGCTTCTTGGGGTTGTGTGTCTGCAGTCGTAACACCAAAGCACTGCCGCGCAACTGCTGGAGACGCAGCGCAAACACAAAGGTCTCCATGAAGGACACATCCTAAAGAGCAGAAGGAGAAAAATCAGGTGGTTTTTCCACAACTCATTCAGGAATAATAAATGCATCTGATGCAAACTACTACTACTTTTCCAACTGGAATAATAACCCTGCAGATTTACTCTCCCAAAGAAAAAGTTAACTTAATAGCACTCTAAGAAAAGAAAGAAGTAGATATGAGGTCAAATCTAGTCAAAACTTTTCTCCTGAAACGTAGCAGTTTAAAACCTGAGCTACAACTCAATTTGTAACCGTACGCATAAAAATTTCAACCTTAAGATAACTTGTAGATCAGTGTCCTCGGCATTACCTGACAGTACTCCTTGATCGAGCTCTTGAACTGTATCGGTTTGGGGATGGTGATGATTCCTTTAAACCCAATCTTTTGTTGTTCCACTCCATCCGGAGAAAGGGGGAGGTCTGAACACTGATAACGAAAGAGAAATAAGAACGTTTTAGTCGAGGCAGGTCAAACCTATTTATAGGCTTAAGCAAACAGGTTTGGGACAAACTGCTCTACTTAGCAAAAAGGACACAAATACAAAAAACAAGAGAATCCAAAACCTCTGAAATATTTTTTATATTTTCAGACACTACAGGCAGCTTTAATGTACTCTTTTCTTTTTTAAAACCTTTATTTAAGCAGGATTTGCTTCATTTCTGCTCCAGGAAAGACACAATTTTTGACATAATGTCACACAACAAGGCATTTTTGCAAACCCCAATGCACTACTTGTTCATCTAAATGTCCCAATGAATAGTTCAAGTGTCACACTGATGTGACCTTGGGACAAAAATGAACCCTGACCAAAACTAAAACCCTAATCTGGGGTGGTAAAGAGGTGCCCCTTTTTCATTTTTGCCCCTGTTCCTTGAGGAATTAGAGCATATTTCTGCATTAAAGCCTTAAAACAAAGTTTTAATGTACAATACACACACACACACACACACACACAGTACTGTAGGTGTTGCCTCACTTCCTCAGATACACGGATCACTGTGCTTTAGCATCAATGGGGACGGCTCTGTTCCCTTAAAAACAACCTTTTCCTCCAGAGTGTCCGAGCCACAGTTAATAGAGCACTGAGAGGAGCTAACAGAGACCTGTGTTCTGGACACACAGAGGGTCCATTGAGAAATGCTGCAGAAGAGCACAATGGAGCCTTTTGTGTCCTCTCCTCAAAGCATGTAACCTTACCTGGACCACAGTGATCCACACCTGCTCCAGAGCCTCCTGGTAGCTCACTCGGACACAGACCTTCCCCAACTCGCGCTCGTCCCCAGACAGGGTGATGGAGTCTGCAGCATTTGAATGAGACGACAGCAGCACAACAGGAACAAATTATTGGATGTTATTGGACGTTATACTATAATGCAGTTTATAGTGTAGTTATATTAAATTGTTAATGAGTGTTAAAAGCTGACATTGAGGGAAATTAATATGCTTTTGCATCAAATTTAATCTATAGTCTAAGATTTCAGCATTCTGGATTTTCTTGGAGTTTCTGGAGTTCTTGTTTATGAACACAAAGGTATTCATCCAAGTTAAATAAGATCTTCATTACCTTTCTCCCTTTGTCAAGTGTCTACAGAACTGCTCAAGCAGGACAGCTATGCAGAGCTATATGTGATTCTGCTTATCAATACATTAAAAACAGCATTATAGTTTTGTTGTTGCATAGTGTAAAGGGCAGCAAATAAAAGTAATAGAGGTGGCAGTTTGTTATGGCAATGCACAAATTACTGAAGTTTTGAAACATTGGTTGTAATTGAAGGAAAAACAACTTTATCTTAATATAAATAATTTATCTCTCATTATAACAAAGCTGCTTCTCTTCATGGAATAATACAATCTTTATGTAAGAGGGCTTATCGCTGAAGCTCAATGGTGGACTGTAGTGACAACATTTGCAAGTGATTACTGTGTCCGCCCTTTCGTGATTGCACAATGCAGAGTGATCTTAATCAAACTTAAGTAATGCCTCCTTGGGTTGTGTGTATGTGTGTGTGGGGGGGTTAGAGGCTTTTTTTTTTCCTCACTAAAAAGAAGATGATGGTAGACAGAGGTGCACCCAAACAGAAAGTTTGAAAGTGAAAGTGTTTGTAGATGGAGACAAATCTGTGTTTAAGTTACCCAGGCTGCTTTCAATGGAGCCAATCCTGGAGGACGTGCTGCTGAGGACGCTGGAGGTGGAGTCGAAGCGCTGCAGGTGAATCCAAACACACATAAAGATAGTCAGCATGACAGGTTCGTTATGTTTTTTCCACTAAAACCCAAAACTTTATCATTTACAGTCTACAGCCACGCTAATGGCTTTGTGAGGCTGTACAGTACAGCTGTGCTTTGAGCTAAATGCTAATGATGTTTAGCAGGCATATTGTTTATCATGTTCACTATCTTAGTTTAGCATCCTAAAAACTGCTAATTCACACTGAACACAAAGTGCAGCTGAGGCTGATGGGAATGTCACTGGTTCTGTAGGTATTCAGTCATCAACCAAAGTATTGGACAAATTGAAATTTTCACATCATGATGTCGTTAGATGAGAAGCCAGGGGATCAGAGTCATTACAATTCATCTTCTGGGGATCATGCACGTCTTTACCAAACTTCATGCCAATCCATCCAATAGCTGCTGAGAAATTTCACTCAAAACCACAAATGTCAATGTCCTGGTGCTGCTAGAGGAAAAGGATTCATCCTCTGGGGACCACAAATGTCTTTACAAAATTTCATTGCAATGCCGCCAGCGTGGTTAATGAAAATCACTTCCTTTTTTCTTGTTTCCTCCTTAAACCGGCCACAACTTTGAAAACACCACTGGTTCTTATTTCTTCACCTGCACTTTTTATTTCACATCCTCATTCTGGAAACCCAGGTTTATTTGTTTGCTGTTACATTTATTGTCAAGGTGCGGTGCTTTTCATGTTTTCATTACTTACTACTGTTTGCTCATAATGATGACAAGCTAAACATTGGACCTAATTGAACTGTAATTTTACACACACTGCATGTTGCTCTGGATAATAAACACATCAACGGTGTAAATAGAAATGTATCTGTACTGGTTCACAACATACAAAACAGTATTGCTTTAACGTCGCTCTGACGTTTATTCCAGCGTGAGACCTGAGATATGGTAATGTTTATCGAGGTTTAGGGCGAGACGTTAGATTGATTGTTTGTAACACAGCCTCAACTATTCATGTTAAGTAATAAGGACTGCTGACAGGCATATTACACCACATCCTTTATAGAACAAAGAAATACGCCCCAACTTATTCATTGTTTTCATTATTGCATTACTGATTAAATACCACTTCATCCAAGACAATCAACAGGTGAATCATGCGAAGCAAACACCAATACATTCAGGGATAGCCGCTAAACTGGAAGAAGTGCTGAAGCTGAAGTTGATCTCCATTGACTTTATCATCACTTTCAAATTTATTTTCATAATAGCTTTTATATCCACTTGAAAATGACTCACAAGTTTACCTCCATCATTCATTTTCTGTAATAAATAGAGGATCTTTGAGAGTGGCTTTTTTGTCATCTTAAAGACTTCCCAAATGAGACATCAATAAAATACAGAGTTGAATAGTTAAATGGCCAGGACATGGAGCTCAGTGAGACACTTCTCGTGGTTATTAAAGTTACATATAATTAAATTGAGTGTAGGAAGACATATGGAGGGATTATACTTCACCCTCAACTTCAGATCAGTTGGTAAAAAAAAAACATTTGTCTTTTTTCTTTACCACTAATCAGCTGATAAGATTAATTGAATTAAAACATGATTTATTCAACTTGTCTAGTTATCTTTAAAGGAACAGTTGGACATTTTGGGAAATAATCTTATTTGCTTTTTTTTTGCAGAGAGTTAAATGACAAGATCAATACCACTCTCATTTCTGACCGTTCAATCTCAGGCTACAGCCAGCAGACGGTTAGCTTAGCTTAGCATTAAGACTGGAAACAGGGGGAAACAGCTAGCCTGGCTCTGTCCAAAGGTAACAAAATCCACCTATTAGCACTTCTAAAGCTCACCTATTAACATGTAATATCTTGCTTATTTAATCTGTTCAAAAACCGAAGTATAAAAACATCAGGCTGTGGTTTTACAGTGAGTAATCTGGTGTAGCTACTTCTTCCCTGGTCCTGGGAAAGAGATAGTCCAGCACACAACTCCCCATAAAACCACAACTTGCTTTTTTTACATTAGCTTTGGAAAGAGCAAGCTAGCCGTTTCCCCCTGTTTCCAGTCTTTATGCTAAGCTAAGATAATCATCTGCTGGCTGTAGCCCCATATTTACCACACAGATACTGTATGAGAGTGATATCAATCTCTTCATCTAACTCTTGGCAAGAAAGTAAATAAGCAAATTTCCCAAAATGTCAAACTATTTATTGACATTTTTCCCCCCAAACGGTTTATAAAATTGGACTACCATTAACATTTCTGAAAACATTTTACCTTAGTTTTTTTGTAAAATATAAAATGGTTATTTTCAAAGCCAGAGAGACAAAAGCTTTCGATTGTTTCCTCCTCTAGATGACACAAATAGGTGTCAAATCGATTTCTGAACGATCCATTTGAGCACTTGCAAAGAGCAGAAACCTTTACCACATCTTACAGTACATGAAAACATGTATTTCCATGGGATGTTATACGTTAGTTTTTTGCAGATAACAAAGTGCCCCTCAGGCTGTATATATATATATCACAATGTGAGTGTATCACTGATGAGGCCCTGATTATCTCTGGAGGGAGAAAGAGTGAGAGGCACAAAGAGAGACATGGATGAGGAGGAATGATGAGGAATGCAGTCAGGTTTGGATTTGTGTGGGAGTGGGAATTAAGTCATGTTTTTTGAAAAGTTGACAGGTCACATATCATATCTGACGGGGGACGTTCATGTCGTGCTCAGAGCCACCTTTGCCTGACCCTGTGCCCCTTGACCACCCTAGTCAAAATGGTCTGGTCGAGCCACGGCAGACACTCGCATTGCGATTCAAGCGTCTTCTCTCTCACTGACAAATTTCACTTTGTGGGCCTTGCTTGCATCACAGCGGCCACAGAGCCTGCCTCTGGACCGGGCTACCAACCTCACAGCTGCTGCTGGCGCTCACCTACTGCTCTACTGTGATTACCAGAGGCAGCGTGAGAGACAGTGTTTATTTTCAGGTGTCAGGGCCTCGGACTGGCTGGGAAGAATTTGTTTTCACGGCCCTGCCTGTGGAAAACCTGTACGAGGAAACAGAGACTCATCAAAATACATGAGCATTAGTATTTTCTCTCCCTTATCCTCACCTTTGGGTCGATAGTTCTGCTACTTCAGGCTAATGTGGACAGAATTTTAACTCCCACTAAGATTCAATTAATTATCAGAAACAGGGCGGTTCTCCCGTCTTTGTTGTTGGCAGTATTGAATAAATGGAAAAGTCCTGCGTCCAGCCATGCACATGCAGTAAGAAAAAAATGTAGAGTCACAGGCCATCTGGCTTTGTGATACTGAGGCCAAAAAATATTTCGTCCTTTATCTATCTATCTATTCCCTCTCCCTCCATCGTCCTCTCCCACTCTTCCTCTCACCTGCGTACTGTAAAACAGTAATGGTTTTAATATCATTATGTATTTGTTTCAAGTTCCCATCAACTCTGTGGGAGATATCCCTCTAAATCCAGGGAACTGAAATATATTTAATTATAGTTTAATTGTATGTAAAGCACAAGTAGTAACTAACCAAGTTAATTATTTAAACAGTGATTTAAATTACCCTCAAATTTGCAATTTTAGTTGCATTTCTATCAATAGTAGTAGATGTATCTGAGAATCATAACAAATAACTGCTAATTTTGCCTACATAATTAAATTATGCTACAGTAGTTCTAACTGTAAATTTTTGACATTTTAACACAAAACGGCAAGTCAGTAATATTTTCTTGCAGTATGAATTAAAATAGAAAACTACAAAGGACATAAAAATATTTAATAATGAGTTTATAACTAAAATGTTATGCCACTTTTATTATTTTTCAAAAACAAGTCAGTGATTACTGCTAAATGATGTGAAATGTTTGCTAATTAATGTGCCCTGAACGTAAAGTTAGTTGAAGAAATTCTAATTAATAAACTGTAATGACGATACATTAACATCTTATAGGCAAGGCAAGTTTACTTAAATAGCACAATCCATACACTGAGACAGTTTCAAAGTGCTTTACATACATTTTTTAAAAACAAGAGAATTACTGACACAAGAAGAGAGGGGGGGTTAGAGAATCCCTTTGGCAGACACTAAAAAACAATACTGTACTCAGTACGACTTGTGCTCGGAAATGAAAGAAATCACAACAAAATATTCAAGAGAAATCATGCGAATAATTATCACGTGATCAGCCGTGCAATCTGTGCCATCTGGTTCATCGTCTATGCAGCTCTTAAATCTCTCCAGGATATCAGGTATACCTTGCTAGTTCACATTAGATCATAGCTTAGTTGCCTATTAAGGTCTGGGCTTCCTGCATGGGTGAGATAATCAGAACTGCTACCTTGGTCTGACATAGCCCAGGGCCTGTACTTGTTCCTACTTTTCGTTCACCACCTGCCTCCCTCGTTCTGTCTCTCCCTCCCCATACACAGAACCAGGACGTGGCACTGTGGCTATGTGAGAGCACGGATTGTCCTCAATACAGAAACACAAACACACACTCTGTGAAAGCCACAGTTTTGTGGAGCTTTGCTGTTTATTCAAGATGTACTCTGAAAACCTCTGCTTGTCTCTATTACTAATCAGCATTGTCATTAGCAGTGGTGCAAGAAGTATTCAGATCCTTTACTTGAGTACTAATACCACACTGTGAAAATACTCTACTACGAGTCAAAGCATTTAAAACCTTACTTAAGTAAAAGTGTGTATCATGAGCAAAATGCACTTAAAGTATGACAAGTAAAAGTACTCATTCTGCAGTAAAATGATTTTACTATTATATCTGATGTTTTTGGATTAATATTACTGCTGCATTAATGTGTATGTTGCATTTTACTGCTGTAGATGTTTAAGGTTGAGCTCATTTTAACTACTTTATATACTGTTGGATAGTTTAATCTACTGCAATGCATCATGGTCTATAAGATCATCATATGTTTGTAGCGTCGCTGTCCTGCGAGAACCATGTATCTCTAAAAAGACCTCAGACAAACAGCCTGTGTGACGATGCATTTTCCAGATAATTCAAGGGGGGTATTAAATAGTTTATTTAGCTTAAGAAGGAGGAGAATTTTCTCAACACATAAAAGGAACATTTATTCCTTCAGTTTATCACGAACATTCAAATTCAAAATCACCAAATTTGGAGATACATGTTTTTCACTGGACAGGAAGAATATTTGCCTCTGAGATGTAGAAGAGTAGCAGTGTTAAGCTGCATAACATGGAAATACTCAAGTAAAGTACAAGTACTTAAGTACAGTACTTGAGTAAATGTACTTAGTTACATTCCATCACTGGTCATTAGAATATTTGGTCTTTTACATACATATACAGCAACTCTTATGTGAACTGGTGTCCCATCTGCTTTCCTTGTCTTCCCAGTACAAGCAAGTGGAGCAATACATGTCCTTCCACAAGCTTCCAGCAGACATGCGGCAGAAAATCCACGACTACTATGAACATCGCTACCAAGGCAAAATCTTCGACGAGGACAACATCCTAAGTGAACTCAACGACCCACTCAAAGAGGTGAGACAACTTCTCTCTTAAGACTCTAAACGGAATTCAAGCACTTGTTCTTTCAGAAGCTCATTTATAAATCTTTTTGAGAGTTTCCGTTTGAAGGCTTTAGTTTTATTTTTGGAAAAGGTAAAAAATACGCACACCTCAAATCTAAAACAAAAAATATCTTGACAGGTAAGCTGTCACACAGTGGTTTTAGTTTTGGAACATGAATGAGTTTATTCCCCCAAGATGAGGAGTGAATCTTCATTTGGCACCTTTAAGTGCGCAGTACCTGAAACTGAAATACCAACACCTGTCAGCTCATCTTACAAGGTCAAGGAGAAAAAACAGCAAAACGGATTCTCCTCAGCATCCTGGGTGAACCCTGACTGAGCATCCGTCAAGATATGAAAATATTCTGTACGCAAACATTACCTGCGCATCACTTTCACTTGTAGTACGCACACACAGCCACACAACTCAAGGAACAGTATACTGTATATTATTCACAAAAAGAGGTAATGAGAAGGAATATTGAAGTTAATTTTAAGTCAGAGACCAGTTTTTAAGCACTTGGCTGACCTCCTCGTGTCAGCAGATTACATGGGTAATTATGCATCGGTGGATGTGAGAGGAGGGGAATAAAAAGCAAAGCAAGTGTAGGAATCGTGACCATCTCTCATGTAGCCCCATTAAGTCACCTTGCAGAGTCGAATGCTGAGGCGAGGGGGAGTCGCTGCACGATTCGCAGACGCTCACAGGGAGGTGCAGGGATTTAAAGGTATGACTTACTACACAGAAAATCCTGCAGGCTTAGTTCACCGTGCATAGCCAGCAAAGTTAAAATCTGCATAGAGACAGCGTCGCACAATGAAAGCTATGCCCGTGGGACTCACGGGTAAAAACAAACTGAGTCGCGCAGGAGCAAAACAGGACACATAAACTTGCTTACGTCGCCATTTCACTGAATAACTGTTCTTAAGATGTGTCAGTTATGGATTCTCTTCTTCCCAGAGAAGGTAGAAGAAGCAGGTTAATTCAGAAACTACTTTTCAGGCAAAGGACCATGTAAGTGCTTGTCAGTGTGGCTCCTTTTGTTTTCCAGTAAGGCAGCCCCATTTTTCCTGTATGAAAATTAATTTCCAGAGACTGGAAATTTGCTTGAGATCATGCTAAAATTGAATTACCGTTGCATGGTATAGCAGATGAAAGTAAAGATTCATGTGTCTTCTTTTGTGCTTCTGATTAAGGATCCTGTAGTTCTGCTACATTTCCTCCGTGTTTGCTGGCTTTCGTCCACTTTTTTCACATTGTTGGCTCAGTCTTTTTGCACAGGAAAATATAAAAATAAGAGCCGAGCTTGTACAGCCAACCAAACAACTTTTGGTCGGTTTCACAATCTTTCTAATCCGGTGACTGCTACTACTGTACTACTAACTCTATGGAATGCAATGGACTGTTTTCCCTCCATGTCAGGTATGCGGCCTGTTTATTCCCTGTCTCTAAAAATGAAGGTTTTTGTTTCAAAGGAAGGTTTCTGATCATCCCTCAAGAATTGAGGGTTGATTAAGTAATATGTCCATAATTACTACGGTAGGAGCACGTGTTATTATCTAATTTTGTTATATTTTCAAGAAACACAATAAAAACAAAAACATACAAATCTGAAGCAGCTCACAAGTAGTATGGCTTACAACGTGGGTGAAACAAAGCAAGAAAGTGAGGAAAATACTGGCTTTGAAAGATTATTTAATGTTGCATCCATACGGTATTATCAAAATTAAAGAAAGCAACTGCACTGTATGTCCCTTTCACCAGAGGTCTGCTAGCTATCCAGCTGTGATTTTCCCACCCCTCACCTTCTGTTCTTAGGCCATCCTTTTAAAAAGCTAGAGGACTAATGCCAACATTCATGCAAGTGCCAATGCCACCTCTCTAAATGAGCTTGCCTTTGCCAACTGTACACTTTTCAAACAGTAATAAATTACAGCTCACTCAATTAGATACATCTTGATTTGCCAGTGTGGCACAACTAATGGCGCCTTCTGTATTGTGTGACGCTCGGCCTATGTGGTTGAGTTTTGTTTTGAGAGATAAAGGAAGGAAGCAGTGGGGTTTGATTTTCAATCTCTGTATCCCTAGTCTGTATGCCAGTCCCTCACCATGTAGCAGTCAGAAATCAATTAGTGCAGCTTCAAGCCAGACCAGATTCCTGGTAGACTGACCAAGACTGAGGTAGCTGAGTCGGGCTGATTGCCGCCAAGTGTCGGCACATTGTGTTCCAGACACAATTTTTGGGGGTGCCGACTTATAGGTCAATTTGGAATCAGAATCAGCTCCACTTCGTGGCACTCAGACTCGCTTTAGGCCAAAGGAGGGCAATGAAATCAGTCCAAGTATACTTCAACTGATTCTGGCATGTCATTTATCACAAGTCCAGCATAAGTCTGTCAACCAGACGTGCCAGATTCAGGCGGCTCAGGCAATTAAGACTACCTGGGATTCACGTGACAACTCTGTTTCAGTGGATAAAACAGCTGTGGGGTTGGGGAGGTCAAAGGTAATGATGCTTACAGCAAAGTCCTCAGTTAATCATCCCAGTGTGCAGCTCAGGCAATGGTGGAGGGTTTTCTTCGATTGTTAGAATTAATTTAAAATGGATCTGCTGAGACGTGAGACTTGACATCAATGGGGGCTTTTTGATATTTCAGTCCATTACTGTATCTATAAATGCTTTCCAAGAACCCTCTACTGGTTTGTATTTGTTTCGGTAGACTATGAAAATCAACTTGTAGGGAATTCAGACTTGTTTGAGGCAGGTAATCCATCACATTGAGCAGTTTGTTGCTGTGCTGCAGCTGTGGGCAGAAGCCACTTTAAAACTCTCCTTGGTGTTTCTTTCAAGGGCACTCCAGCATCCGATAATTGATTGTTAGCTGCCAAAAAGCATTTCATTGATAAGCTCTGGTATCAGAAAATGTGGTCAACAAGACGCGCAAGTGAACATGAACACCATGAAAAGGAAAAATGCATTGCATTAAAAAGGTTTGCTGTTCAGCAGATGTCCAATATGCACCAACTTGGAGAATTTTCCAAACAGCCTCTGCTCGCAACTGTATTACCACAAAATGACAAAGTGACTTTGACAAAAATAATGTGACAAAACGTTCGTTGTGGTGAATTGCTTGTCTTGGGTAAGTTTAAAATTTCTGCAAGTTGATTTTCAGACAGCAAAGCAAAAAATGTAAAATATATGAAAATATAACAATGTAAAATATATGCAGTTTGTCATTAATGGGCTAATATATAACATCCCTAAACAGCCAGACTGTTTAGCTGATCTCTCTGTCTCCCCACCCTCCCTTTCCTTTCCTCTGTCTCGCTGCCTCTTATTCTCTGCCATATGACAAATCTTTAAATAGGCATAGCCAAAGATTGTTTCCCCAAGAGGACTCCTGGCTGGGCATGAAAATTGCTTACTCTCTAATTCATTAGTTCTGGTGCATGATTGAGGTCAGAGCCCCGTGGCATTAGCTGACACCGGCATCTGAGGCTGAGCTAACATCTCTTTGCGTCGCCCTCGTCTAGCTAGCGAGCGTCCCTGAGATTGGTTATCTCTCTGTTAATGTCCTGTTGTCACTGGAGGAGAGTTATCCCACATGGGGGGGGGGTCAACAACACACCACCGCTGATGCCAAATGCCCCGGCTTTCCATCTGCACAGCAACAGAGATGTATGGGTAAACAGACAACAAGCTCCTAATCTCCTGCTGGGTCTGAGGGGACAGGATGAGACCGGAGAGATGGCCTGCAGCCGGCACCAGAGGGCAAACTCATCAGGGTCTGACTCGTTTGCCAAAAAGTTTCTTCTCAGGAGTGATGGGAAGTGCTTTAGAAGTATTAGGGATAAAGCAGCAATACACATCCAAGTCATTTATGCCTGCAGATAAAAGCAGCAGAGATGAAGGATTTGTGGTGGTGTTTTGTGTCAGACTACCTAACTGATGCTCATTTTTCAAGTTGTTGGTGGAAATTACAGAGTTATTTATGGCGTGATCTCATCTGCTTGACCAACTCCTTCTTTTTTTTCTCCACCAGGAAATTGTCAACTTCAATTGCCGTAAGCTTGTGGCCACCATGCCTTTGTTTGCCAACGCGGACCCCAACTTCGTGACGGGGATGCTGAGCAAGTTGAAGTTTGAGGTCTTTCAGCCCAACGACTACATTATCCGAGAAGGCACAGTGGGGAAGAAGATGTACTTCATTCAACATGGTGTTGCAAGTGTCATTACCAAGTTCAACAAGGAGATGAAGCTGACTGACGGATCCTACTTCGGAGGTAAGAACAAAAACGTGACAATCTGAAATGAAATTTTAATTCATTTTTGTTTTATTTGCGTTTTATGCATTTTCACATGCAATGCAAACATAAATTATACATGTCGGTACAGCCATGCAAGAACAACATACTCGCAGTCACACGTGCATTCCTACAGTATGTTCATACGGTTATATATTGAGACATGAGTCTAGCCTGAGGTCTTGCGTTTGATGCCGTTTGAAGTTCAGTTATTGTAGATGTAGATTCTCATTAACCAGTGTTGGACGTTAGTCAGTTTCTGCAGTTACATAACCTCTCATCTGGTTGTTGGAGTAGGCCAAGGCGTGGATCAGGCATCCCTTAGGACACACAGAGGTTCCTCCCCCTCCCTCACCCTCAAACACACACACATGCATGAACTCCTCTCCCCCCCATACGTTCCTGCTGCATATACTTGGCACTGACAAGAGCAGCAAGTCGATTCCTTCTGTGTAAAATCAGGAGCTATTCCCTTGTTCTGTTCTCTGCTGCGCTTTCGTTCTGTCTTCGTCTCTCTGTCTCTCGGCACGAGTCCCATTCCCTCTCTAACACATTACAGATATCATTAATTTTTTAAAAGTCAAATGTAATTTCACTGCACGTTGTTTACTCAGACACGACAGTGTCTGCCTGCGGATTTTGTCAATGTGAAAGCAAAGCAAAGTTTCCTATTTTAGAGGTTCTTGCATATTTTATCTCATGAGTTCATCCCCACTATGGAGGGAGGCTGAGGAGTCTAAGAATACCTTCACTTTGGTGTGTCTGCTGCATGCAGTTCATGTCTCACAGGCGAGCTAAGGAAGGCAGTGAATCAAAAAAGAAATTAGTCGTCTTTTTCCTGCTTGTTCAAACCACATGATTGCTGTCATGCAACTCAGCGTGCAAAGCTACTTGCTTTAAATATGGGATTGCCGGGGGGGGG
>NTHP01000073.1:1090300-1120462 GCA_003416845.1 Oplegnathus fasciatus | reverse complement strand
GGGGGGGGCATTTTAAATTCTGCATAGAGTGGAAATGTCATTTAGTAAGATATGTGGCAGTGCAACATTCAAACAATTAATCCTCTGGGGCTGCAGATGAAGAGATATTCTGCTAAAGAATCACTGTGGCACAGAGTACATCTTGTTTAAGAAACTGAGCTGAGATGTCAGGATAAACCTTCAGCCAATGAGGCTCTGACAAATGGATCTTAAAGGCAGTGAGTGTGAGTTCATTTATCAAACTATTTCTGACAAAAAAAGGAAGCCGCAGGAGTTTAATTGGCTATTGTTTCCAGTTAGAGGATGAAAAGAAATAATGGTAGTTCTGAACGGTGGTGGGCAATGCTATATTTTGACAGTTTGATGCTCACATATCATCATTTAAATTCAACTGTTCAACATGTTTGGTATAACAGTTCTACTGTCTATGCCGATTAAGGCTTTTGACAGAGAACATACAAAAAGATTAAGCCTTTCTGGTGACTCTAACATGAAATTAAGTTAAAGCGGCTATAATCGCTCGTAATGATGAACCTACAAGAATTATCACCTGAATCTGCAGCTCCCCTCGGCTTCACAGAGCTGTATATCAAGATTAAGCTCATTGTTTAGCTGTCCGACCTGCAACTTTACTGCTTGGGTTCACTCTCACCGCTCTCATAGCATCTTTTTTGGCCGCAAAAGACTCTAAAAGCCGACTGTACACTACCTGCAGCAGACAGACACGGTTAGTGACTAGCTGGTGAACATAGTGTAGCATTTAGCAGCTAAAGAGTCAGATATTTTCCTCAGGAGTTGGTGCAGACCAAAAACAGAGATAAAAGAGAGTGAATATTGGACTTATATTCATCAGGTGGACACAAACACAACTACAATAGCTTATTATCATATAATTCAAAGAAAAGCAGCAAATCCTCACAAATTTAGGAAGCTGGAAACAACAAATGTTTGGCAATGTAGCTTCAAAATTGACTAAGTGATTTATTGAGTAATCGTTTCAGCTCTGGACTGGAGTATAACGGAAGCATGTACTAAAAAAGGGTCAAATTTCTAGGTTTCCTGTAGGAGATAAAGTGCTAGACTGTCAACTAACAGGAGTCTCAACAAACTGCTCCCCTGAAAACTGACCTCTGGAGACCAAATTTATAAATCCAGGAAATGTGTCGAGGCAGCTTGACAGTTAGTGCTTTTCAGGGATTTTTGGATTATCTTTTTCGAGCTTTGTCTAAAACATTTTGAAGGTTATTCAGTGCCGCAAAAATATTAACTCTAATTTTTTGTGTGTGTTTGCTATCTGGTGTGCTCTCATTCTGTGCAGAGATTCACAAACAACAGCTCAGTCCATATTGATTCAGCAGAATACAAAGGAGTTCATAGGTGCAATTAGTAGTTTACAGTGAAAGATCACTCATACAGAGAACATGGAGAACATACAGTAGATGTCCCCATTTAATGAATCATTTAATCTTTTAATTAAAAGATGTGTGTTGTATCCGTCCAAATAACAAAGGGTGCACTGCTCTTTTTGCTGTGTTCTGTCGGTGCCCGGCCACCTGCTGTTGCCTTCTGCCCAGCTGGTATTTTTACCCGTTTGTATGGCATTAGTAGATGAGCCCCGAGTTGGGAGCAGCTGGCTGAGCCAGGCACCTCACTCTTCTCCCTTTTCTCCGATGATTCACACTCCCCTTACAACCAGGCCAAACCGTGGCCAGAATGAGAAATCAGTGAGGGGGACTGAGACAGAAACAGAGGGAGGGAGACTGGGCAACAAAACTGAACCCAGCCACAGGAAACTATTAGCATAGTAATGAGCAGGACATCTATGAGGACAGTAGGTCACAAAGCACCTCCAACCATGGTCAATGCCACGCCTGCATGCTAAAAAGGTATCATAGTAATCACTCCTGGGCCTCCGTGAATGGGATTACATATTGGTAGCACACAGCTCTGTAGTGAAGTCACTCTGAGGCTAAGGGACTAATAGAGTATAATGCTAGGACAATGACAGGCAGAGGATGAAAATCCCTATTGGGCTCGAATGTCTTAGTCATGTGGGACTCCCTCTCCTTAGTCCCAGCCATGGGGGGAGAAGGGGAAGGGGAGCTGGTTGCCATGAGAGTACGTGACACATGAAGTGATGGCAAATTATCCACAATGCTCCTGGGGTCAACGGTGATGCTTTGTGGCAAGGCAACAGACACGCGTCAAACCGCATCATGTGAAGTGTTACCAGGCCTTGCCTTACACATACACACACACAAACACACCTTGGATTCCGCGTGTACACACAAATGTCTTTCAGGTGATGCTATGCCTAATGTTTCCCTTAGAAAGAGTTTTAAAATATCTGTCTATTCCAAGTCTGGAAATTTGTCAATTTTGCCACCTGCCAGGGACAGAGGAGGGTAAAGTAGCCAAATATTGTGCTTAAATGCTGTTAATGTACTTGATAACAGTGGCTTAGGTAAAAGCAAAAGCAGTCTGTATGTAGTGTATGTAGTGAAAAGACTACTTGAGTTGGAGGTTATTTCAGGAGTCCCACCTAAATCAGAAGTAAGAGTCAGTCATTTATACCATTACCATTAAAAAACTGATCAGTTTCTCTCTCTGTCTGCATTCTATGGTGCGTACTGCCACAGTCTTAGCAACGACACTTATTATATTATTTGCATTTTGATTGAAAGCAGGAGTACAGCTGAACATTTTGATGTAGGATGTACTGTATGTATATAGTGTTAAAACAGTGGATGTAGCCTAAAAATACAGACTTTCCTGCCCTCTGTCAGCTCGTTGTCAGCGTGATGCTTTCATGTTCTCAAACAATCACTCACGACTGGAGTTCAGTGTAGTCTGACAGAATGAATTAGCACAGTTTGAAAGTGCTATTCCAACAGAGGAAAGAAAAAATGTCTCCCACTGTTGCTTGCGCCATTATTCTACTGCTGGCGAAATTCAGTTGGTGTTGCTACCTGACAACAGGATCAAAGCAGAGCGAGGTAACTGCGAGCAAACTGTCCACCTCACTGATGTTTCTGAGAATAAATGGATCGTGCACGGCTCAAAAAACTGAGGGGCTGTGGTTCGATTGGCGGTAACGTAATGTCTGGGTTGCATTGATGGGTGGGAAGCTGGCAAGAGTTTTCTTCCTTGTTGCTTTATTAGTCACTCCTACTGGTAGGTCGGGTCGCCTTGGCGAAAAATTCAAATAAAACCTCCTGCATGTCTTGTTCAAAGGTAAAACATTTTCTTTATATTTAGCATACAGACATGAGCGTGGTATCAAAGCTTTTCATCTAGCTCTCAGCCAGAACGCAAATAAACGAATTCCCAAAATGTCGAACTATTCCTTTAAAACATGTTTGTTTTAACACTTTTATGTTTTCCATAGTGTGGAGCATTCTGGCAACCACTGCAGGGC
Organism: Oplegnathus fasciatus; assembly: GCA_003416845.1. NCBI lineage: Eukaryota > Metazoa > Chordata > Actinopteri > Centrarchiformes > Oplegnathidae > Oplegnathus > Oplegnathus fasciatus. The sequence continues at coordinate 1,117,044 of NTHP01000073.1, read as the reverse complement.
TTTCAGGTTCACATTGGTTGTACTTGTCAATTACAGTTATACCTCGCAATATATCTGGAGAATAGCAGGTGCAACACAGTAGCTTACCTTGGTACGATCCTCTAACTAATAATTTGATTGTACTGGTTGCCTCTGTATTAGGGAAATGTTCCCAGTATGAACTGAAATGACAAAACAGTAATTAGAAGCCGCTGGTGCTTGAGGGAGAAGAACTTCATTTGAACTTGTTTCAAAGCTGTATGTGGCATTAGTCCAAATTCAGTGCCACGGCAGGCAGTAATTTGGGGGGCATCACTTGTTTTCAGCTCACCCACACAGTCAGCTTAACCCACCTGAGCCACATGTCGCTCACTGTCAAGTAACACATCTACCTCTGGATGTAGCCACACAGATTATCATGCAAGCTTGTGAATCAACCACTCACTTTCTGCCTTTGTGTCTGCCTCTGTTTCTCCCTCTTTGTGAAATTACAATTAACGAGACGGGCGGGTTTTTCTTCCTCTCTCTGTCTCTTCTTCTCTCTGTGTATCTTCTTGTGTGAACAGAGGTACCACTTAAAGCGAGCTTTTCCATCATACCAGCACTAACACCTTATTCACACCCACAACTTGAGAGCGTTGCTCTCACACCTTGCACACTCTGTGCTCTATTTTCATGACAGCTCATGGCACAGCCCAGAGAGATCACACCAAGACAAGTTAACATTTAACGATTTAATGCAGATGCAAGTTGTGCTGTAGATTGGACAGAAGTGCAAATGTGGGCGGAGGTTGAGCGGTGTTGGCGGTTGAACAGGACTGAACAGAAACTTAGAAGACAGGTACTGCTTAGATAAAGAGAAGAAAACATGCAGGGTGAATGAATAGGGGGCAGATAGATAGGTTGTGCACTTTCTGCCTTGTGTCACTGATTCATGAAAACACTGAGGAGATAAATGTCAGGCGTTACCATCACATATCATCTACGGTAGTACACATATTCATTTATTTACTACTAAATAGGAAGCTCAAGAGAGGTCATTCAGATTGGTTAGCACGTCCTTTACAGGCAGCTAATTCCACCTGAGATCTCCTGAACACGTAGAAACTGGATTTTAGTCTGCTGTTATTGACATTGGAAGTGAAACATCACTTTTGGTCGTTAACATTTTTGGTCCCATTACTTTAGGGCTGAATCTAAACCATGACCTTTTTCTCTCAACATGAGTTCTGTTTGCAGTCATGTAATTGCTGTTCAAAAGATTTTAGTACATGAATGAGTATAGCAATAATAAGCACCCTACTAAGAGAAAATGTTCTGACATATTTCACATCCTGCTAATTAAGTGGGCTGAATTAGGCTTTGCATGTAGGGTCAGTGTGGGGTCCACAATTTTGGGTAGATTCTCTTTTTTTTTCTCTCTCAAGCCTCACAAAACCCATGGACTAATTTTGGCATTCAATCTGAGAGACAAAATTTCATCCTAAGTAACATTTCTTCTCAGAGATGCGACTGTAGATTTGTTCTCTACTGTAGCAGATTCATTTCAGATACATTTATCTGACATTAATCACTAGTTACTCTACAGATTAAGTAAGTTTATAATATACAATGCATAGTTGAAAATTAAATCAGTGGTTCCCAACCTTTTTGGATTGTGAAAAAAAGCAGTGTCTAATTGAGGCCCCTTGTCATGTTTCAGATGAGTTCTTAGCAAAGAGAGATTTTCCCTCTGAACTTCTCAGGTGGTTTAATTCATTGGTAAAATTATCCAACATTTCACAGAAAAGCAAAGATTACAGATTTGTGTAGGCAAACTTTTTTTCCTCCTTTCCTGCCCCATTGATCATCTAACAACCCCTCAGATGTATCTTGTGATCCTCTGGAAGGGCCCGACCCCTGGGTTGGGAACCGCTGGGCTAAACAGTATATAGAGTAGCTCCACCTCAACCAGCTACAACAGTAAAATGCTGCACATGAGGCCATTTTTACTTTTTACTTTTAATACTTTAATCTGCCATTTGTAATCTAGTGTGTGTAGTGCTATTGCATTTAATCTTAAGAGGTAAATGTAGCTAAACATACACAGAAACTGGAGAGAAGATGTATGTTACCATCTGAAGCGAGAGGAGCTGCAGGGTCAGGTGTTTTGATGCATTGTTCTCCTGTTCTAAACATAACACAAAGCAATGTGTTCTCGTCACATCTCTTCATGTAAGAAACCACAGTGACTGAACAGGAATACAGGAATTCTATGTAACCATATTTCTGTTTAGTTATACATTACATCAGTGCATTGATGCAGTGATGCCTGACAGGCTTTTTTTTTTTGTAAAGCTGACTACTGTATCAGATTATGGGACCATTAGCTCTCTGCTGGATGATGAATTATCTTAGTATAATGCAAGTGACAGCACCGCTGATGGGCTTCTCATTTTATTTACATTCATATTAGCTTCTGCTTCTGTACCTTTTGTACTCAAGGTTCATCTATATGGTAATCTGTATTGCAATTACTGGAATGATTTCCTTAATGTCCCTCTGCACTCTCCACCTCTGTCACTGTCTCTTCACGTGTTAATTTTTTTGTTTTTCTGTGTCTGTTTTTGTTCCTGCCACACAGAGATCTGTCTGCTCACCAAGGGCAGACGAACTGCGAGCGTGCGTGCAGACACCTACTGTCGACTCTTCTCCCTCTCCGTCGACCATTTCAATGAGGTGCTAGAAGAGTACCCCATGATGCGACGCGCTTTCGAAACTGTTGCCATTGACCGATTGGACCGCATTGGTAAGACCTGCCGACATCTAATTCTTGTCCTGTCTGATTGGTTGAATCTCTTGCCTGTCATCGTGCCTTGTTGTCTTGTCTTTATCAGTATTTGTTTGCCTTCTTTCTTCATAAAAGCATTGTGTCTGCCATCTTGTGCTGCATGACCTGTATGCTATTTTTTTTTTCTTTTTAACCTCCGTCTCTTTGTCTTAAATAACATAAAAGAAAATTTGTTGTAACCAGCATTAATCCTTCTAAAGAACCAAAGTAGCGTTTTGTGGTTGGATTAACTGGAAGGCAGTGCATGTCGCTGTCCGGGAGGGAGTCAGTTCGCCCCCTCGTTGGTTTGGTGTTGACCCCCCCACTGGATGCCAGCGAGTGGATGGAAGCTAACCTCACATGCATGTGTGTCTGGCCCTCTTTCCACTCATCTGCACTCCTGGGTATGAGCAGCACCCCACCCCATATCAGAGTTCTGAAAACCAACCAGACCCTGTAAAAAGCAACAAAGAGCAGGGCCAGGTGACATCAGGGAGTTGTTTCACGCCCCCACATCCATCAGGTCCAGCCCAGTTTGCCAACAGGCAGGACCCTGTATAGTGTCATTCAGCTATACCCTCATCATCAATTCTTCCTTATTTTAACAGTCTGATTTTAAGAACTTGGCCATGCCAGAATTATAGTTGAAATATAAGTGATAATGATTGAGACACACATAGATTTGTTAAAGTTTTAAAAAGGGGCACATGTATGTAATGCAAACAGGGCAATAATTGGTTCCATTGACCCTCATGTTGCACATTCTCCCACTCTGTTTTTAAATGTGTTCAGTCTAATAATTTGATTGGAACTGGCACATTGATACAGTAAACATGTAGAGGATAATATGATAATATGAAAGTGTCTAAAAGGATCTCTTTTAACTGATAGAAGTAGAACGTATGTCTTTGTCTTTGCTTATGTTTTGCTGCATTACTTATATGTATATTTTTGAAATGATAATGTTCTCCTTTTATTACCTTTTATATATGAACAATAAGAATAATAAAGCACATTTCATGGAGAGAAACATTTAGGCACACTATGTTACTCCTACATTTCATATGGACATTTCAGTGTGTATAGTGAGTAGACTTTAAGTGTGTAATGAGTTTTATTTTTATAATTAAGTGTTGATGTCTCAGATACAACTGTACGTATTTTAAGATCTGGTATCACAGTCGTACCCAACCCCTGTTTATTAGAAAATAAGATGACAATTCGTCACAGCTTGAAAAAGGCAGGTGCAGATTCAAAACGCACTGTAATGTATGAACACGTACGAAAAGCACGCGTTCAATTCTTCCAGTATATTATTGTTTTCTTTGTAGCTCAGCACTGTACGCCGTCAATGAGGTGGTAGAGCAGAATCTTATGTTACTGTATCTTACTGCCTCAACGTATGTGGCAATCCTAATGTCGGTTTGCTATGAAGACAAGTTTGACTAGTGTATTTCCACTTGTGACAACTAGCAAACAAATCTCTTCCTTTATTGGACAAATTTCTGCACAGATCACTCAGACTAAGTTGGCAAAATAGACTATATGCAATAAAAGCCAGAAGGATACACCACCATACAATTCATATAGTGCATATACAGTAATGCTATACTAAGAGCAAATGAAAGTAATACTGTAGAAACAGTGGTGAAAAGCTACAAAACTGAGAAACTCTGTGAATTACTATTGGAATATTTTCAAATACCACAGTGATATTTTAACCTAACCTCTAATTAAATAACAGAATATAAAATATAAAAATAAGGTCACTGCAAAGTCTCTAAATGCTGCTAGTTGTGATCTAATTGCTTAGGAATATTACACAGGGCTTGGTATGATACATTAACTTAACTTAAAGCTCCAGATATTCCCACCTGTGTAAAGCTTGTAACATACAAACTGAATCAGCAGACAGTTAAGCTAATTTATCAAGTGTAGCCTCCTAATTTAGTTTATTTTTGAAAAAACGTAATCTGTAAATTACAGGTGGATGCTTTTCAAATGAACAAACATTTGCTATTAAAGTGACAGGCTACTGGTGGTGAATAAAGTTACATTTTCAATGCAGTCCTGCTGTTTTATAGAACGCTCTTTCCTCCTTTGTAACACAGAAATAGAAAAATCTAAATTGAATTTTACGGTCAATTATTACTTCTTATGCAAGAAGAGATGAAATCTGTTAAATAAATCACTTTTGAAATGACTTATGGTTCATATCATTAGCTTTTATGGCTGCTGCACGGACAACCCAAGCAGCTCATAATCATAAATTAGCCACACCTTCTCAGTGCATTGTCGCTGGCTTTACCAATAAAGCCGCCTTCTTGTCAACAAACTTTTATGCCTGCCAATAACGTTAGAGACCATAATATTTGGTGATTTGTTTCATTATTATATTAACCAGACAACAATATCACCTGAATACAAAACTTAAGTTTAATTTGCATAACGACAGTGTGCCAATGTTGTCTCATATCAGTGGTTAAGCTTGCAGTCTGTATCTACTTTTCTATCTGTTATCGTTGTTTTTCTTTGTCATGGCTTTGTATTTGTGTATTATTTTGCCCGACACGGGCACATCAATATTGAATTGCTTTGTAACCCAAGTGTTGACTCAACATTTACATACTGTAGTGTCAGGCAAGTCAGCAACAAGCAATGAACAACAGATTTGGAACAAGACCACTCAGAGCCAATCAGAATCCAACAACAGATGTGTGTCACTGTTGAGACAACCTTTTCTCCTCAGAATTACGTTCAGATACAACCATTTTTTTGTGTGAGGGAGGGGGTGGACATTATGTCGCCTGGATTATATCAAAATATCTGACAAAACACAAAACATATCTGAAAAATGTTCACACCCAAATTTATACGAACCGTGTCTGCAAAAGTTAATATTAAACAATATCTGCTCTTGGCAACTGAAGCGTGGTTAAGCTGTGGTTAGGGTAAGGCAAATTGGCGTAGTTTAAATTTTACAAATGACAACACTGATTTCTAGTTTAATACACACAATTTCTACCTCCATTTCTAGCTTTGTACTTCCATCCACCCGGACGTCGACACCCACACTTTTCCCGGTGCTACACGAATGTCACACTTCTTCTTGCATTGGAACTGAACACTACTGTGAAGTAGTTGCATATGAGCGTAATTCACAGGAGACAAGGTTGCATTTGTTTGGACTAGCATAAAATAAAAAAAATAAAAACCTAATCTTTATTTGCCCTGTAGTGAAGTGAATGGATTTGTGCCCTTCACAACATACTGTATGCCCTTTGGCCTCAACAGTCCAAATCTACATTTGCCCTTTTTGTGAGAGCTACCAGCTGAGTTAGCTTTCCACTATAGCTAAATGTTAGAAAATGACAGCTTCCCACTCTGACTGACACCTCTCAGAGTGACATAGATTTGATCCATCCTTTCAGACTAACCATGAAGGGGGTTTTGTCTCATACGAGGGAAGATACTTTGTCATGATCCGTGCTGGTTGTATCGTTTCTATATATGAACTGCATTTGGTTACATGCTTGTCTTGCTCTAAAAAGGAAAGAAAAAAGTAACCATGCTTTGAAACCAATAACGTGTTGCACATTTGACATTATCTTTTATCTATCTAAAAATTATTTGACCAGGAGTCCGTCTTGAGACGAGCACATCTCGTTTTCAAGAGTGTCCTGGCCGACGAGTAGGCATCAGGTAAACACTTTATTCCAATTCCAATATTCGAACAGGGACAAATTGACCTATAGAGGCTTGCTAAATGGATCCGGTCTCGAATTCATCCTCCAAGAGTTTGACCTCTTGCTAAAGGTTACATTAACTGTTTAATTCCTGCATCAGTGACACATAACTCAAGTCACCCACACCAGTCCTGCAGATGTTTTGATGGACACATTCAAAATGTCAACAACTAAGACAATCAAAGAAACAAAAGATACCTCATTCAGTGTCACATGCCATGTTTATTTTGTAACAGACTTTCACAGAATAATCAACTGGATTATGAACACATGCTCAGCTCTATTGGTGTGACATTTTTATTTTAGCTTTGAATCCTTTGTTCAAAGTGCATTCACAAATGAAACCATGTCTGCAGATTAGTAAAAACTTTACTAATGCAATGCCACATACAGTTTTTGTTACATGCAGAAATCCCATTTCATTATTTATTCATGTTTTCACCAATAGAATAAAAAAAAAGTTTGTTTCTGATTGTCTGACTTGAAATATGAATTCTGTCTTTTGTGTAAATTATTTGGGAAAAGATTTAAACTTTACTGATACTAATCAAAGGGAAAGTCAGTCTCATCTTTTGGCTTAAACTGTATTATAACACAGAGCTGCAGTAATGTCATGTTGACCACATGTGGAGGGCAAAAGCTTATTTAACCCATTAAGAATCATTTTCTCACACACATTTACACCACTGATCCTCTCTAAAATAAGATTTTTTTTGTAATGGTGTACTACGTAAATAACCCTCAACAAGAAGAAACTGAAGAAAAACATTTCCTGCAGTGACTCATAAAAGAAAGTATTTATTACAGATTATTGGTGAAATGATTTCTCAAGTTGCAATGTGTAATTTCTCTGTAAAGCCTTGAATGCATCTCAAAATTTGTGTATTTTATTTTTGGACAAATACAGCCATCATTATTTCTATGATGTTTGTTAACATTATGATGTTTGTGTTTTGCTTGTGTTTTTATTTGTTTGTTTGGTGTGTTAGTTGGCTTTCAGACTGTTTTACAACAATTATGTTTCAGATATGGGTCAATTACTGAATTATTATGTTTTAAAATCATATTGATGGACAAACTTTGTATATTGAACTAATCTCACTGTGTCTATTGATTGAGCAAAGACAAATTAATACAGTACTGTAATTGCATTATTTTCAAATGGTGATTCGACCCATATCTGATCAGTTTTTATTTCAATTTTATAAGTTTTGTATGTAAAAAAAGAAACATTTCTTTATCCATGAGTGGTGTTTACATTTTGTTTATGTTTTTGTTTGTTTGTCTGTTTGTTTTCATTTTGTTTTTAAGAGATAATTTTTTACAATATTCTGATAGTGTTTCAAAGTCAGACTTCCCTCTGGAGTTTATAGATCAGGTAAACTGCATTTAGCAGACATGTTCAGAAATGACCACTGGCATTCATTTGAAAATTATTATTATTATTATAATTATAATTTCAATATAATACATAACAGACAGTATAAGTCAGGTTTTGCCCAGTTTGAAGTGTCTGTCTCTCCATTAGGAGTTCTGTCTGTAGAGATTTGCACTGTAAAAAACAATTAAACAATCAGAGCAGGCCAGTGTTTCTGTAAGAACAAGATGTTTTTGGGCACAAATCGAACTCACATGTTACTGTAAGTGTGTGTGTATATATTTCATAGGGGGACTCTAACATTTACTGTGATGTAGGTCAAGTAGCACTTAACACATCAAGATCCTCGTATTCGGCTTTGTTTGGGCTGCTGAACATTAAACACATTTAGAATCTTTACAGTACGTATATACCCATTGTACTAATGAACAACTTTCACAGCCAGTCTGATTATTTTTTCTGATGGAAAAACAATCTCTGTTGCTAAAGCCGTGATGTAGCATGGGAAAATAGCAGCTCTCTAGGAGAAGATGTAAAATGAAATAATTTGCTTCTTAAAAAAACTTAAATTTAAGTGCATGTATAGCTCTAAAAGTCTGATATATTCTTTGATAAGTGTCTATCTTTTGCGCCCTCAACTGAAGAACAAAGAGGACAAAATGTCAAAGGGAGATTAGAGGACAGAAGAATGTAGAGGGGCAGCAGGAACAGCAACAGATAAGACAGACAGCAGACTGTAATACATTGTAATTTTCCTTTTAAAATTGCTGAAACTTCACACACTGACTGACGCCTGTTGCCCTGAAATCCCAACAACACCCCTGTGATCCCCACAGGTTCTATTTGGAGAAATAATAAATATGTGTTGTCCTTCCAATCTACAGAGTTTAACCCTGTCACCTTTACAAATGCAATGAAAGCGGCCTTGTAAGTTAACAGTAGTCGTAAATGTGGTGCTAGTTTTAGCTCTTAACTACCTGACCCCGTAGTGGCTGTTGCAGTCAAAATGAACAACGTCAGATGGAGAACTTTTTTCTGAGAAATGGCTGCCAAACATAACATCAATCCACAAGTGCTGTCTTATAGATGAACGCATGGCTTGTTGGCAGCCTTGAAGGGAGACAAAAAGCCGTCCAGCAAATGCTATGCAACTGTAAACTCGGTGGAGAAATCTTCTGCCCTCAAGGACGGGGCTTAATGATTGATTGACTGTGGCTAAAGCCTTCAGCACACTAAAAGTCAGCTCTGTCTTCTTTATAACGCTTCACAGCCTGTCGATACACAAGGTCAACAGTAATCACAGGAAACACATCCTCTAAATGAATTTGGACGCAGTCATTCAAAGTAAAGATGTTAAACAGATCTTTAATATAATTATTGTCAAATGTGGCAATTCCTTCTACAAAAGACCAGTTTCAAGACGTCTTTCATGCTTTTAGCACAACTTAGCATTTTACCACAGTTTTGCTCCCAAAGCCACAAAAGTGGTTGGTGTTTAAAGAAGCCATCTGTCAAGCTTTTTATTATCACGGTCCATGACTTGTGACAGGCTGGGAAAGATTTCCAGGCCTGCGGGCTCAAAACACCCTTTGTAGTGCGCAAATATAGCACTTTTAAACCCAATTTTTTTATTTTATTAAGGAAAAATGAATTATTATTATTATTATTATTAACAAAACAGTGTATTTCGAACATTTTATTTTTGAAAATTAATGTAAATCTTCAGAGAATTACATGCAAATTTTAATGACAAAGGTAACACAGCATTCTGTGGTAAGATGAGCAAAGTTTAGTTTTCCATAATGGTATTTAATGTATAACTATATTTACAATCTGTATCCACCGAGGTAGTGTGTTAGGAATAGATCTTTGTGGCTTTTTTTGCTTGTTTTTATTGTCACCTTGTTCATAAAATTTAAAAAAAAAAGGTTATTCCAAGTGTCCTTGTGATGTGTTTTAGCAGAGTTGTCATTGTGATTTAAATAGAATGTGGCTTTAAATTTATTCTTAGAGCTTAGACTTTTTGTCTTTTCTATTCGAAAAAAAAAACAAACTGTCCAGTAATGTGATGTGTGGGTACAACTCATCAGTATTCTTCTGTGTTTCATTGTCCACATCAGCACCTCCACAGTCTACGCTCTCACCTCACACTTTCAGTAATCTTTGTCTCCTTATGTGTCCTTCACTCCTCTCAAACCGTATATTTCCCATAGTCATCACCATTCAATGTCCTTCACACTTTATATTCAATATGACAGACCTTAGTGGACGTGAAAAGATGCAGCTTGTAAGACTGAAAGAGTTGAAATTGGTGAATTTATAAATTTAGTGGAATCTAGGAGGTGAAGCTCCTCTATTGAAGATGCGGTCTCTATGTTAGGAAGACACAATAAAAATGCAAATGCACCAAAGTCTTCCTGCTAAAACATACAAGCTGGATCTTTATCATTACTGTCTTGAATCCTGCCCTTTTCCTGTGGTTTAGGGCAACCAAAGTTTGCCATGGCTTTATGTGCTCACCTCTCCTGACTGCACCCCAACAGGGAAGAAGAACTCCTTGCTGCTGCAGAAGTTCCAGAAGGATCTGAACGCCGGCGTTTTCAACACACAGGAGAACGAGATATTGAAGCAGATTATCCGTCAGGACAGGGAGATGGTGATGATGGTGGACCGCAAGCAGTCAGTCACCGGGATGAACTCAACACCAATGTCAGGAAACTCCATCATTAACTCACCAGCCCAACCGCCCTTTCCCACTGCCTTCGGCACCAATCAGCTCCAGCAGTCCTCTGTTCCCATGACCTACAGCGCTTCAGCTATCGCCAATGCTTCTGCTGCCCGCATGCTGCCTGCCGCTGCCGCTGCTGCTGCTGCAGCACAGGGGGTTTACCCTGCTCCCAGTCTTTCCCACGGTAACCTGAATTCTTCCTTAACCAACCCACAGACCCCACTCCAGCAGCAAGGCGCCATCATGTCGCCCTGCTCCTTCACGGCTGCTATGTGTAGTCCTCCCGTGCAGACCCCTCTGGCTAGCCGGAGCTTCCAGTACGGCTCGCGCACAGCCTCCCAGCTGTCGCTTATCCAGCAGCCAATTGCCCAACCATCTCTATCCACGCAGCAACAGCTTGCCCAGCAGCCTGCTGCGTCAACTGCAGCCGCAGCCTCTGCGACACAGCAGCAGCAGCAGCCGTCACCTCAGCAGCAGCAGGTCCCCTCACCTCAGCGGGGAGACATCCACAAGAGCACACAGGCTCTTCAGTCAGGCAGCTTGAGTCGAGATGTTAGACACTTATCGGCCTCCCAACCATCACTGCCACATGACACGTCTCTGGGGCCCAGAGCACACCCAGCCTCAGGAGATTCTCTGGCCTCCATCGTGCCACCAACGGCGGCAGCGATCCAGGGAATGAATCTGCAGAGTGGCATCCGCACCACAGTGCCCCAGCGGGTCAATTTATTCCGCCAGATGTCGTCGGGAGCCTTGCCCCCAGTGCGCTCGGCTGCGGCAGCAGCAGCAGCGGCAGCAGCGGCAGCAGCATCATCATCCTCATCCTCGACCCAGCACAGGGAATCCCCCGGATCTAGGAGAGATTCCGTCCTGAGCAGTACAGAGACTGAGCAAGACAAAATGCGTTTTGCATCAAATTTATGATCCCATTTTTCCCTTTTCATTTTTTAAACTTAAATATGTTTCAATTCATTTTTAAAAATGGAGATACAACAAAAGAGATAAAAATGAGGAACTTCAGCATTTTTGTTTCTCTCCAATTTTCTTCTAAAATAACCTCATAGAAATCCTGTACATAAAAGCCCTTGTATTATATTTTAGACACATTGTCTCCCTAAACTTAAGAATGTATATTATACAGATACATCTCTCTTTTCTTTTATGTTATACATATATATATATATATACACACATCTATATTAATATATATAGATGTATATATATATATATATATACATATATATACATATATGTGTGTATATATACTGCTGTATGTATGGGTGTGTGAGAGTATGTGTGTGTGTGCATGTGACCGCGTGTGTAAAATCCAACTAGAATATTTGGCAAAGGCAATTTAAAAGCTGTAGTATAAACATGAGTCTTCCTTTCTGAGAAATATAAAGAATTATATACAATGTATGAAGTTTTTTATTTATTTATTTTTCTTTTTGCTTTCTGTTTTTTTTTAAACTGGAATGCATTGTGGATTCTGACAATGACTTATTTCTTTTTTTTTGTTTGTTTGTTTTTTTGTTTTGTTTTTTACCATTGAGGAAGAGACAAATTATCTTCTCCTATTAAGCAGCTTTAGGCACCACTGTGGAATAACAAATGCAAGCAACTCTGACAAATAATCTCAAAAAGCACACACTCATGAAATGAATCTCATACCAATTTCAGAAATCAACACAGATACTGTAACCAAGTGTTATGTTGCTCTCGGCGACAAAAATACAGTCTGCTGAGCCACTATATCCCCACAGCGGCTCACATACAAACCATGACAGTGTTATGGGTCCAAAGGGAATAGATAATAGAAATGCTGCTTTCTTTGTTTATTTTCGAGCAGAATGGAGTGTGGAGAAAGATATGGATGGATGCTATTGTTTTCTATTTCTAATTTCAGATGGCTGAGATGTTATGTAATGTTGCTTAAAAATTCTGTGTATATTTATAATATTTATAAACTAAAGATTATCACCATTATGCAATAGACTGTGACATAAAGATTACCTATATGTGTGCTGTAAATAGTTTTGTAGAGCTAGTATTTACAGATACTGTGTGGTGCATTCTCTATCATAACAATGTCTTACTTCTATCAGGAACCTGGATATCATCTATATGCGAAAAAGGTTAAGTGACAAAATACATATGTTTCATAAGAGATAAACAAACCTTAATGCAATAGCTAGCACTACTTGATGCTGAGAAATGCCTGATTGGAGGACATTTAAGAATCCCTCTCTCTCTCTATGTATACTATTCCTACTCCTAGTCTAATTTTTGGTTTCACATCAAGTGAACATATACGATATTTACCGACAATACACAACTTAATTTCAAAGTCATCCTATTGAAAGTAAATGTGTCTTTTCTATCGTCTCATTTCCCAAACCTGCTGAGGATCATTTTAAGAATGATTTTTTGGTTTATATTACGGTCAAAATGACCATTTTCTGAAATGTGTTGTTCAAGGACCGACATTTTATTTTTTATTCATCACACCTTTTTTTTAAAACTACAATCTGAATTCTAATCTTGCTCATCTGCTTCTTGAGTAAAGCTGTACTGTACGCTGTCATATCACAATTACTGTAGTTGAAGAGCCTGGCACGACATTTTCAACACATACGTTATAGTTTAAAGACGTCAGGTATCCAGTCACTCAAGTGTGCAGGGGGACATTTTCACCGAGAGGTGTTTTTGTGCTGCTGCGCGTCAGAAAAAGAAATGCTGGTTTGCATTAAGGTTTCTGTCTCGTGTAAATCCATTATGTGGGCTTAGGTACTCTAAACTGACCTGGACTGATGTTGAGGCAGGGAAGCAAGGTCAAGCCAGAAGATTGTGACTCTATCAAAAAAAGATAAGAGCTATTTCGATTATTTTAATCGCACAGTAACCAAAGTATTGGATGACTCAACTAAAATAAGCCTGTCACTACAGCTTACAGGCCATTTCCCTGCACATACAGTAGATTGTGGTTTGTGCAGGAGGCCCTCCCGTGGTCTTCTCACAGCGAGTCAAATGTGACAAAGTATTCTGCTGTCAGTCACGCAGAATTTCTACTGAGAGTCATAGTTTTCATGGCGCCAAATATCCCATCAGTTCAAAGTGACTAAGCCCTTTGAGATACCGTTTTAAAAAGATTATAAGTCTTCGCTACAGATTGTGTCGATAGTGTACCAATACAGTCAACCCACCAATGTCATGAAAGCATGCACTGTCACAAATACTTAAAAAGATACTATCTCAAAAATGTTGACGTTAAATGTAATGTTAGATTATGTTTTGTTCATTGTCTGTCTGCCTAGACGTTATCTGTGTGTGAACAGAAGCATTGACTTTTCACATGGACATTCTTAAGTATTTGTGCCTAAACTATAGCCATGTTCCATCCTTTGTTACGAGTGTGAGCTTGGTGCGTACGGCGGGGCACTTCTGCACACGACTGCGCATTCATTCTTACTATACTCTATGTGTTCTATGTCTCAGTGTTTTTAGACAGGAAAGGAGTAAGCAATGATGATGGCCAAATGTCTCAGTTTATCCAATTGGTATCTTTACTTACAATGTGAACTTCTAGAGGCAGGTTTTTTCTAACATTGTCAGTCAAGCTATATAGAATATTTAATGAGGTCATGTACAGTTTAAAAAAAAAAGTGCAATCTTTAGACTTGCAGTAATATCACGCTCAATGAGACATTGTACAAATTTGGAGCACCTTTATACCTTTCTTTGTAGCTAGCCACTGATGTTTGGGTTGAATATTGATGTGTGGAAGGAAACTGGCCAAAGCGAAACATTCTAAGTCATTGTCTTTGTTTTAAATTGCACTTTCTGATTTACTAATAAAAAAGGTACAGATTCTTTCAGCTAGGTTAGATGTTGAATGAGTACGTAAGGGAGCAATATCCCCGAGAATTTGTGCTGCCCTGATCCTGTATGAGGTTCTAAATGAGGGGGAGATGTTCTATTTACAACGAGGAGCGCTTAATCGTGAATATGCCATAGTGTATAGGAACTAGTACACAGTCAAGATGGATAGCAGCACTGTTAGTTTGTGCTGTTTTTGATACTTGCCTTTGGAGGGAGAGCTTCCCAACTATGTGCTTTTTTCACAATACCAATCACAACTAACATACTGGAATGGGCATTAATGGTGATGTACAACACAAACTAATGAGCTTACATATTAGCAGTATAGAGACTCTCAACAAACCAGCACATATATTTGTATATTTCTTTTTGTTTGTTGTTTTGTTGGTTTGAGAATTAAAAAAAAGAGATGCAAAAAGAACGGAGAATAATGCCCAGAGAGGACAAACCAAATGTTTATTTGGTTTTGATGACCACAGGTTTCATATGTTTACTGATGATATGCGTAGTGGAGAGAGGGGCAGAAGCTACGACGAGCTGCTCGGTCCTCTTAAACGCCACTCACATGGTCATTGTTCAGCTCATTTATGTAATCCAAGGCTTAGACAAAAAGAACTATCAGTTGGTTACTTGATACAGATGAAAGAAAGATAAATGTAAACTTTCTTACAACAATATGCAGACAAACAGTGTTTGTCAAAAAATCTTTTTGATTTTTTTTTGTTTATTTTGTTTGTAAATAATGAACCTTTAAAATATAGAAAATAAACGACATATTGTCATCTAAAAATCGAGTGTGTGTCATTCTATTGTCAGACCGCGTGTGTGTTTTGATGGAGACGGGCACTGCGTGGATGAGCTTTTACTCATTTACAATTTGATCGAAGGGAGAAAATGGAGAAATGATTTCAGAGATGAAGCAGTGATGGAGAGGGCCGGAGAGTATTCAGGAATAGTGTCTGTCAGCAGTTACAAGC
Organism: Oplegnathus fasciatus; assembly: GCA_003416845.1. Taxonomy (NCBI): domain Eukaryota; kingdom Metazoa; phylum Chordata; class Actinopteri; order Centrarchiformes; family Oplegnathidae; genus Oplegnathus; species Oplegnathus fasciatus. Next base: position 1,101,548 of record NTHP01000073.1, on the reverse strand, counting down.
GAGGTGAAAAATCGGTCCATGTGGCCACCAGGGATTTCCATTCATTACCTACAAATCCACTTATCAGTCATAAAGTCATCATACAAAAGACAGGTATCTCTGGATGACTATGGACTCATAGATGGGACGCCTTACTATGCAGGCTAATGTGTTGCTTTTTATATTCTAACAGAACCTTGCTTTATTATATTACTGTAAAAGGTACATTGATTTTTGATTACATGTTCAACAGAGCTGCAACAAACATTTACTGGTCCCAGCTTCTCAAATATCTGGCTTTGATTACTTTCTTTGTCATATATGATGGTAAATTGAATCTCTTCGACTTTTCTGATGTTGGTTGAACAAAACAAGACATTTGAACTCCTTGACCTCACCATCATAACGGGCATTTTTCAATATTTTTTCTGACATTTAAGAGACAAAACGTTTAGTTGATTAATCGAGAAAAAGTTCAGATGAATCAATAATGAAAGTAACCATTACTTGCAGCCCTAATGTCCAACACTATAGCATTTATAAATACATTTGTCAGCAAATTTTTAACACTTTCAATGATATCTTGGAGGATGAACTCTGAGTACTTTACACTGCAAGGTTGTCTGTTTTCTCCCTCCCCAATTTAAAATAGAAGTTGAGCACAGCTCAAATTGCAGAGGTGGTTTGCGATTACATTTTGAAAGCCGGGCTAACAGGGGTTACGGCAGGGTGACGCATGCTTCGGTTGATCTATTGCTCCATTCTCAGAGAAACGCTGCCCTCAATTAGGCATTTATGCTTCATTAAATGAGAGTAATTGTTTTCAGGGGAAATGAATTTTTCAGCATGTGTTTGTGTGATGTGACTTAAGATACTAAAGTTTGTCTACAGAACCATCATCACAGAGCATCGTCACCTGCCACATAATGACCAGAGACATTACATTCACAGTAATGTAATATTAATAGATATTGACAATATATTGATATTCATAATGAAAAAAGAACACAATATACTGTTTCTAGATTGAAAATAAGTGAATATGCTGCTCTGTATAGTCTAAGCACTGTATATATAGCTGAGAATAGGCAAATTATATAAAGTTGGAAAAAATTATCTTTCTCAAGGTCCACTTACTATTTTTTTCCATAACTTTCAACCACATTTCAAAGTCAGCTGCTTTAGATAGCGATTAAAACAAGTTCATACACAAGGTGTCAGTAGTCTCAAGCTCTTCCTTATGTCTCCACAGATACACTTTTACTAGTCTCTACAATGTGCCAGCATTGCATATACATCTGCTGTGGGTTAAAGCATGCCGGGTCTTTCTAAATCTGTGTTACCGTCCTGTGACTTAGAGTGCCCTACAGCAACAAAGCATATCCATTCATCTTCCATTCGGCTGGTAAAATTGTTAAATTTCTGTTAAATTATAGTCATAGCCAGGCTTAATGGGATGAATGACCAGACTGATTAGCATTAAACACTGGTAATGCAACCACAGCCAATATTATCAAAAAAACAAAAACTGGACCCAGGTTCAGGAGTATCCTTAAAACAAAACTTGTACTGGTATGTGTTTTAACTCTTTTGATATCCTCCAAAAGTGATTAGGATGCCCTTTGGCCAATGTGCAGTAAACTCAGTGCAGTGCATACTGTATATTGCCATTTCCATTGGTTCTTATTTGTGAACACTGAGGACAACATAGTAATGAAACTGTGTGTTTTATGTGCACCCACTTTGGTGTAGTTCGGCTGTGTAACTACACTCCTCCCTGGTGATCCTCAATATGCATGTGTAAACAGCCCATGCTATTCTTGAGGACACTGTATATATGTAAATATCACAACACCTGCAGCACAACACCTCTGAAATATAATGTGAAGTTACCTGGAACCAGTGGCAGTCCATGGTGCAGGCGACATACGCAACAGTGGCACCAATACCTGGGCGGGCTCACGGAGAAGGGAGGAAAAAATAAATAGATTGCTTGATGTCAGAAGCGCCTATTAACCCTTTAACCCGATTGATACAATTTGCATCTTCTCAAATCAGTCAAATCTGAACATACAGACATCACCACGACTTATGGCAATACCTCCGCCATCCATCGTGGATAAACATCCATAAATCCACTTGGACACTCCTTATAACTTCAGATCTCTTCTCATAAATCATCATGTTAAGACTTTTTCTTCAGTATCAAAAGTAATCCAGTGATTGTTGTTGGTTGCTGTGCAAAACTGAGCTACTCAAATTTGATGCAGCATGTCTTTTTAAAGGTGCAGATTGTCCAAAAGGTGAAGAAATATAAGCTAAAATACAGCCAGGCTACAGTTGAGTCGTCTCCATGGCAACCCACAGCATGATGGGAACCCTGGTGCAAAAATGTCAAAATAGATTTATTCTATAAGAAAAAGAAAAAACAATAGGAGTGATATATCAATGACTATCAATGTATTATTATTACATTACTTACATTACTTTATCATTATCATTGTCTACATGGTTCTTTTATCTCTGGAACAGACACTCTTCTCTATCCATTCATACAGTATTTGCGGTGTGTTGAAAACCTGTGGATATACAACCAAAAAAATCCAAATAATTTTAAATTGTTTAACCACTGACATGCCAATTAATGGCATTTCTGAGTAGACTTCTTATTCTGAAATTAAGGGGTACAGGGGTTGGGAGTGCACTCTGAATGACAGCTCGCTTAGGGCACCAAAACATCCAGAACCACCACTGCCTAGAACAGTGTGAGCTGCCAACCGAGGGGAGGAGAGAAGAGCCAACCAGGGTGAGTGACGTCCAAAACACTGACCAACGCTTCCTCTGTGCTCTTTGTTTAATTTTCTTAGCTAAAAGCAGAGCAAGATATTATCTAGTCTCTGGTTGTTGCCTTGGATGAGAAGACAACTGTCAAAGTAATTATCAATAATTTCTGTACTACAGTCCTTTTCATGTCTTGGCTACCTACTTTCATTTCAAAATAATTACGCATGGAAATGTTTAATATTTATTTTACGTACAGTAAAAGAAAAAAACAGCTAATTGTCAGCATGACAGAAGCTACTTTCACTTGAATAATATTGTAACAGTCCATGACTGAGTTCACAGCCTGTTCAGGTTCATTCTAGGCAACTGTGATGTCAAACCAGGTCGTTATGAATACAATAGTAGGTCTAACTCCCAGGTTTCCACCTGTCAACTCTCATCCCAGCATGCCTTCATCTGTCACTCCCTTACATAGGTCGTTGCCTAGTTAGGCTTTGTCCTCTCTTACAGGCCTGCACGTACACGGTTAGGATTAAAGGGGGGTTATCTCCTTTGAAATAAGACTAAAATAAGGTTACAGGCTTAGGCTTGACCCTCACTGATCCAGCAGTAGTAACTCAAGGTTGACAAATGTGTTTGAGAGAAACAAAAGGCATTATCATTATCATTAGAATACATTAAGTCCCTTAGAAAGTAACCATCATTGGACATTATCTGTACAAAAGAGGTTTGTTCTGTGGTAAGCATGGAAATGAGTAATTCCACTGCACAACATTTACTGATTATGTTTACCTGCTACCTGAACTGACTGCTGAAATGTATTCGGTCAGGTATAGTTTGAGGTCCATCCATAATACCCATCTGTGTAGCAATTCTGTGATGTTGTAGTTTAAGCATTACATTGAAAGAACATGAGCCTTAACCTCGCTGTGACCATGAAATGACTTGCAACCTACGACTAAATATGACTGTCCTTCAGAACGCTGTTATCCTATAGATTCAATTATTTATGATTGTATATCAAAGCATTTTATTTAACACTGGGGTCAACAATCATGTAAGTTAAATTACACCAAGGACAGTATGGTACAGTATACGGTAAAGACCACAGAGGAGTGTGGTAAAGCATTTCATTGGTGACCAAGGGAGAGAGTTCTGCTAAGAAATAATGGATTAGAAATTAAATGACTTCCCCATTCAGATATATTTTAATGAATCTGTACCACAAGTGGTCATAACTTATTTACTGATTTATCTGGGAGCAGTTTACCATTTATCAAGGGCTTAATGAGCTCCTCTGCTTATCCCACACCATGTACTTTAATGGGTTTGACATCATCTCTATGTTTTAACATACAGTTTCCCCCTTTTTCCCCATTAAGTAGCTTTAAGGTGTTCTGGCAGCATCTTATATATTCTTATATATATAATTAAAGCTATATGACATTGACACTGAGAAAAAGAGAGATAAATCCATGAAATTAAAATATTCTAGATGACTTGTGCATCAATTTAGACACATTCCCCAAAATTCAGCCTGACATATTTGGTATCTTTGGAAACTTTGGGATCTCAACTACAAATTCAAATAAAGTTCTGTGGGTTTGAACAATTTTTGCCTGGACAGCACGTCTTTGTACAGCCAGTGGTTCAGTGCGGTTTAAGAAGTTAATATAATGTTACAAACTGCAAGTTGCTCTTCTTTTATCCTTGTCTAAAACAGAGTTCATGCAGTTAATTACTGCATGCACAACAACACAGTTTACAAAAAGGCAGTTTGTGTCCTGTTTGTCCCTGTCTGTGATCGAATTCCATCAGGCCTGTCGAATCAATGTCAGCTTAACTTCCTTCCTTCCCTCCATCGCATTTCGTTTTGCACAATCACCTCAAGACATTTGTAGCATTAAGAACTGAACGACCGTCCTCAGGTGCCCACGTAAGGTCACACCCACCAGGAGAGACAACCACAGTAATCCACAAGGTGATTTATGGGGGTTTTGATCTGAAATTAGTCATATTTATGCAGCTCTTCATTTCCACAGCAGTCCAGAGATTGATTGTGGAGTCATTTTAGAGGGGTCGCCTCATTTTCTGTCTGTCCCACGGTCAGCCGCCTTCTTTCATATGCGATATTTCCCCACTGTCCTGAGTCAGACTCATTTCACTCGGTCAATGTGTGCGTGCGTATGTGTGTGTGTTTGTGTTTACTCAGTATCTGTACAAGCACTGATGAGATGCACAATGTCCTGGCCTGTTGGGCGAGAGCTTCCTGGGAAGCAGGGGGGACTCTGATTAGGATGCAAGAGCCGTCCTGCTGCTGTTTGGCCTCTTCCTCTGCTGCTTTGTCTCTGTCTGCATCTGCCCACCCTTATTTGTCTACAGATCACACACACACACACACACACACACACACAGACACACACACCAGCCGGTCTCTTTGAGGGCAGGTTTATGACCCTTTGAACCCTTTGACCTAGGTGGGAATACAAATTTTTCACTTAACATTGATAGTAAACCTGCCGATTATTTTTTATGAGGTGCTCCATGTCTGTAGCTTTATAAATACACTGTAGCGATATGTCCATAAACTGTGATATCAATAACTATTATTCTGAGATATGATGTACAACACCACAGGTATAGTTCTCATTAAATACTTCATTTTAACATGAATCTCACAGCAAAAAAAGCTTCTTCACAAGACACAATCTTGTCTAAAAGAGTACTGGGCTTGATTTAGGGAAGTTTCAGTCCATTTGCGTACACTAATATGGACGGCAAAAGGTCAGGGGTTATTATGCATTGCAGTGGAAATGGAGTCGTCTTATTACGCATCCTCTTCAAAGAGGACACAGCAGGAGCCGCCCCTGTGATCTGAGCTCAATATTGAAGTCTGTAGCAACAGAAAAGTCAATCGAGATTAGCTCCGTGAGGTCTCTGTCTGCCCTTCACGGGAGGCCATTTTCAATGTGGGACAGTTACTCGGTGCAGCCGCACAGAAATTAAAATTTGGAGAGAGTTGCTCTCTATCTCCGTTCACTTTTGGAATCCTTTGACCTAATATCTGTGAAAGCAACATAAAGAAACATGCTTACATCACTGTAACCTGGTTTTATCCATATCCGTGCAACTCACCAACGCTGCTTTATGTAAAAAAGCCTGGAATCTGAAGGATGAATGTATGATAACAACTAGCTATCATGTGTATCTGCCAGATCCCAAAACTCCAGCTAGCTCTGACTTTACTGGTCCATCAAAATGGAGAAATTTGGCCGAGCTGGACACACAGAACAGCAGACATCCCTTGATGAAAATGAATTAGATGTCATTTAAAGTCAGACACAATAGCAATATCAGTGTGGCTGTGAGGGCAACTACTCATCAATTTATATAAAAATCTATTTTTATTTTTTAACCACTTTTTTTTTTTTGCATAGTCTGTCATGTCAAACATAATGACACATGTCCATCACAAGTTACCAGAGCTCAAAGTGATGTTCTCGATAAGTGCGTTTCCATTCACATTTTTAATTTGCGCAAACAAATGTGAGTGGAAGAGCCAAAAATTTTAAAAACTTGAAATATCGCAATTTTTTATGCTTGGTGGAAACAGTGGCGTATCAATAAAAGCAAAATGCGTCAAAGTGCAATGTAAATCCTGAATAAATCCTGAAACACATGAAGCATGTGACTTAAACGCCCACTGAAGCTTCGAAACATTCCTCAAATTAATACATGAAACAAACATAAATGCCGTATTTCCATCATGTTTTCTGCATTGTTTTCTGCTTGTAAGGTTTGACTGGCGTGCTTTCAATTACGTCACCTCGCTGAGCCCTCTGTTCTTCTGCAGTGCTTTAATGGCACCAGACTTGAAGAATTAGCACCACTGTTTATCTTGATGAATCAACTTCTAATATTCACATGTTGGTATAGTGGATGGAAACGTACATTTATTTGCGTTTTCTTTTGCCTATTTTCTTAAACTTTGGTTAGAAATTGCGCTACAGTTGAATGGAAACTTGACTAATGATATGAAAAAGGGAAAAGCAAATCCGTAAATCTTCCTCACATTGAAGAAAACATACAGCAGCAACCAGCAAATGATTGGTGATTAGTCAATTATTAAACCATCATCGATTCATTTTCAGCTGATTGAATAATTGATTCTTTAAGCACCTTCACATGAACTCTTAAACCAGGCAGACTGCATGCAGCAGCTTTTCTCTCACGCTGAAGACTAGAGACATTTCCTCTGCCTAGCAGGATATTGTTTTTTTTTCTTTTTGTGTTTTGTTACTTGCGTGTGGTACTCAGATGTGCTGTGAGTCACTTTAACCTTTGCCAAGCACCTTGCCTTCACATAGCGTTTAACCTCAGATATGACTGCTGGACGTCTGCACTGACCTCACAGTAGAGGTTAGAGGCTTCTTGTTATCTTGTAACTCACACGCACTCTCCCTCTCCCTCTCTCTCACACACACATATATATTCTGTCTCTCCCTGAGCAAAAGCCTTCATATCTCCTGTATTACCAAAAACTGAATCCTGATTATCAGCATTTTGAGAAGACAGTGTATGCAGGAAAGAGGGGGGCAAACACAAAGAAATGAAAGATAAACTGAGCAGCATTGGAGTGGCATGAGGTAAAAGTAAATATTATTATATTAGCCACCTTGGCTGTTTATCTACCGGCCCTTCGTGTTGCTGATGCTGCCTTGCCTCCACCACTCAAACACCTATTGATGACCTGTCAGCAGATGGTGTTTGCCATCTCCTTCATGGAACAGATCTTTCCATCAATTACACACAGATGATTTTTCCCATTCCTGCATCCTTATTCTCCTCTCCTCCTTGTCCTTCCCACAGCCCCAAAATCTGCAGTCAAACGGAGGAAATAATGTGTGTAATCAGTATCTGTGGAGTCAAGATGCTTTTTACAAGTGGTATCGAGTTTCTTGATGACTAGGTCTGACAGTCCATAACAAACAACATTAACTTTGTCTATTCAGAAGCCACTCAGTCCCCTCAGAGAGACAAGATAATCTGAAAATCCATAGAGTTGTTTAGAATCTTTTTGTTTGGATGATTAAAATTATTTTTTCTAAGATTTTACAGCCCTGATTCATTTATCAGTATCTATTCCTTTGCATCCCTATACACAACAACATACAGGCTACAACAGGATTAAACGTCTCCCAGCATCTGCACAAAGTAAATAAGTGCGCACCCATGAGGGGACTAACATGATTTGAAAGGCACAGATCACCACAGGTTTGCCTCAGTCCAATTGAGCTTCACAATCTACAGATAATAGCTGTATAAACTGCTGACTACTGTTACTGCAGAGAGAAGAATGATCAGATACAGTAAGTGGGGGATGTTATTATATTTATTGAATACGGCCTTTATTTTGAGGTCTTTCCAATAATTATTTATCTTCATTTGCAGGCACAAATATGATTTTGAAATCTTCTCTCAGGTTTTTGTCAATGATTACTTTGTCACTGTGGCTAAACACCATCAGTTTATACATTTTACGCAAAGATTCTTGTCTTGTGCTACATTTGATATGGTATCAAACACATGACTGAATACGTCTCCCTACGAGGAGCTCCATATCTTCAGTCTCTCATCTGAATCCCTCCCTCTGACTGACTCGTGGCTTTGATCCCACACACATGCGGCAGGGGTCCTCTTAAGGGGTCTCGATCAGCAGATTATCTTATAACTGCATCAAGGACGACGTATAATATCCCCTTACCAGACCCACTCTTCTGCTCTCCAACATTAATCTGTCTGAACAAGCCAGGATTAATTTTTTCTCAGAAATGCCAGCCCACAATATGAACAAGTGAAGGGGCAAAGGGAAACCTGACATCCCCCTACTGATCCACCTAAGGTCAAGGCCTCGTACACAACGGATATTGTTGACACATGTGCACTGAGCCTGAATCAGACAGACACTGGACTGATCTACAGGATTTTAGATCAAACAAACAGGATATTCCAAAGAGGTACGGATATTACAATCCGTACCTCATCCTCAACATCCTCAACAAAGCTCCTGAAAACTTGGCTTTATATCTTATATCAAGTATTCTCATATCTATATATTGTTGCTTGTCTTACATAGTAAACTGAACATCTTTGGGTCTTGGACACTTGGTCAAACATGAAAAGTAATTCAATACAGTATATAATCATGAGCTTTAGGAAATTGTACTGATCGATTTTCAGTATTTTCTGATGTTTTAAAAACCAAACTATTGATGCACAAAATAATCAGCAGATAAATCAAAAGTAAAAATAATCATTTGTTGCAGCTGTAGACCCCATAACTTACAGTAAGAAGCTGATTGAGGAAATACGTTTTCAATGTTCAAATGTGCCAAAAGTCTTCTGTAAAATCTAAATTTCTCCCTGATCTATTGTAGGCTTTCCTGTTTATTGTTCTTTATTGTTGCAAATTCTCACATTTGAGAAGCTGGAAGCATTAATGTTTGGCATCTCTGCTTAAAAAATGACTTACATGATTATTGATTATCAAAATAGTTGAAGATTATTTTTTTCTGTCGATCAACTAATCAATGAATTGACTAATCATTGCAGCAAGTTTTATCTTGAATGCTAACAAAAGCACAGAGGGGTAGATATGACTGAGACTATGGTCTCATCTGAGAGCACACATGCATCTTTTCATGTGTTTTTTCTATAAAACGTAATTGAGAGATCCAGATTTACAACAGAGATACAGAGAAAACAGGATTTAAGCTATCAATGCAGATGTCAGAACAAGTAAATATTAAGGAAAGAGAGAAGAAGGTAAAAAACAAGTGATGTTCAAAACTGTGATTTGTATGAAAGACAATTTTCACATATACATCCAGTTTTTATAGCCTTGCAACCCTGAAAGTGTCAGGGTATCAAGATAGATATTAAAAGTTTGGCTTTTGGTTTGACAGTTTGTAAGTCTGGACGTAGTCTTTTCCAAACATCAAAAGCTGGTTAACAACATATAACATATCACAGTCTGTCAAAAGCTGATATGTTAATGTTGTGATCACAACTTGTTTATGCTGCCCCCAAGTGGCCAAAAAAAAATCAGTTATTGCAAGTCTTGGAAACACACTGGAGCAAGAGTCAACTTAATTTTGGTCTTGACTGTACTGTAGTTCTCATCATGATCAACTCTCAACAGACCACTTGCCTGTCAATAATGTGTTTTCTTGTTTTGGTGGCAAATCGTACAATACAGTAGGCTGGAGCTTTGGCTCTTGTATAAGTGTGAAAAAGTGTTTTTCAGTTAACCAGCTCACATAGATTGGATTCATTATGTCAACAGAGCAATAATACACCAAGCCCTGTGTGCTCCTTCCCTCAAAGAACCAGCTATCATATGGTATCTTCTATGGATGGACCAGTGTGTGGTGGAACCTCCAACCAACGCAGGATACTGTTTAGTGAATTGCAAAGCAGATAACTAACTTACAAATATTAATCATCACAAATGCTTTGGAGCAGCAGTGTAAACCACAGCACAGAGGCGGTACAGAAAGGTGCTTTGAGTTGTGATGATCTCCAATGCTTAGCCAAAGTGCATGGAGAAAATGTGACTACCCATCATGTGTGTGCAAGACTACCATCATGTCCCTAAAGCCAGTATGCAATATTAACCTCTACTAGAGACCCCCAGTTTGCACTGAACCATCAGGAACTTCCTGATACCACAAAACCAATTCAGCCACTTCAATATAAGTCAAAATACTCAAACATGAGTAGGACTTTTAATATTTCACCTCCACTATCTACTCCAACAGCATGAAATCATCATTATGCACAAGTCAAACAACCATGAACCTCTGCCACAACAAGTAAATAATATTAATCCATAATAAAGATGGTGTAAATACCCCATACAGCAACATAAAAGCTGTATTTTGGAGCCAAATCATCAGCAGAGAGCAAGAAAACAGCCAGCAGGAGGTCTGCAGCCTCATGAAATAGTCCACAAACTCTGACTGGACACAGCCAAAACGTGAACTAATATTGTCCATATTCATAACAAAGAGTAAACAAAGTCTTACCTTGGTCAAGAAGCTGTGATCCCGCTCAAAACAACCATTTGGAAAGTCGCCGGAAGACAGCAGGACAGGAAAACTCCTCTTCTCAACTTGAAGTTCAAGTTAAGCTAAGTGTCCACGGCACACCTGGCTGAAATGCTAAGCTAAGTGCTAAGTGGAAAGACAGTCACAAGTAAAACATACAAAAAACTTCATATGAAGAATGGCGGGGGAGCACACAGGTCTCATGATGGAGCTGGTGACAGGTGAGCTTGCTGATGAAAATGCTATAAAAGCGGCTGAGGTGGAAGCTAGCTAGTGTAGTCCAGCAGGGTTAGCAGTTAGTTAGCTAGTTCGCTAAATTAGCCAGGTCGCTAAGTTAGCTTCCCTCTAAGCTGATAAATGATATCAGGCTATGAACA
>NTHP01000073.1:1041530-1090291 GCA_003416845.1 Oplegnathus fasciatus | reverse complement strand
CTGTTACAAGTAAAAGTACAATAGTATAAGCATCAAAATATACTTTTATTACCAAAAGTAAAAATACACCTTATACAGGATGGCCCATTGCAGAATAATGTGTGTTATATAAATGGGTTATAAATATTGATGCATTAATGTGTTCATCACTTTAATGTTGCAGCTGGTAAAGGTGGAGCTCATTTTAATTTACTTTATATACTGCTGTGTAGCTAGTGAATTTCCCCTCAGGGATCAATAAATACTTATCTTATTCTAACCAATAATAATACATCGTCATTTATTTGTTGATAGTAGTTTTAATTATTAATCTGAATCTGCAAACCAGAGTTATTAGATAAATGTAGCAGAGGAAAAAGTACAATATTTGCCTCTGAAATGTAGTGGAGCAGAGGTAGGCTAGACAGTAGCAGAAAATGGAAATACTCAAGTAAAGTACAAGTACCTTGAAATTGTACTTAAGTTCAGTACTTGAGTAAATATACTTAGTTACTTTCCACCACTGCTGTCAGGTCAATGTAGATCAGTAAAAAGTATGATATATCCCTCTGAAATATAGTGGTGCAGTAGTTTAAAATAGCATAAAATGGACATGCTCATGTCAAGTGCCTCAAAAGTGTCTCTAAGTACTTGAATACTTGAGTGAATATACTTAGTTACTTACATGCATCCTCACAACTTCAATTACTCAAAATGCTATTTCTGCCTGAAAAAAAGTACAGTACCTTTCATCTGATGTTTACATTTTACCAGTGCGTGACACGAGTATTCAAATTCTACAGGAGATGACGTATGGTTACGTAATTGCACCACAGATCATGACATTGTGTTATATCATCAGTTTACAAAAGAAAAGGGCAGCCAGTTGTTTACAGTCTGTTGTGGATGAATCTTTTCTTTCAGAGAACTGCGTACAACAATTAATAACTACACTGTAATATTGCTGGATTATATTTGATCTGAGGGAATGACGTCTGCGTTGTTTTCGAGCATAAATGATCCGAATCTGGTCTGACAATCAACAATGTGAGAGCATCCAATTTTAACATCATATACCGATAAAAGGTCACATTATTTTTGATCATCTACAAAGCAAACTATTTTAGACTGAGTGTATGTTCAGTGGTAAGTCTTACTTGCCACTAGTCTGGTCACCAAAACACATTTCCCCCCTTTTCCTGGTGTGTTTTATATTGTTTTGTGGTGCTCAAAGTGACATAAAAGAATAGTATTTGAAACATTCAACAGCAGTGTATCTTCCCAATATAATGACACAGTTACTCACAATAATCTACAGACCTTATCTTGGACATTTTGTTCCACAGGAGTAAGATGAACTGCTTGTCTTATTTCCATGCAGATAGCAGTGGCATTATCTTTGCAAAGTGATGTTACATTAGAAAACATGAACTGAAAATGTGAGCATTTTGTACCTGCTTATATATGCATAGTCTGGGCATGGCTGCTGTGTGTGAATGAGTGGGTTTGCAAAAACATTGTGTTTATGCATTTTGTTACACGGTGTGCCTAGATGGACTCAAATCCTGGTTATTCAGTATCAGTTAGTCATCACTAAAGTAAACTATAATCTGGTCAGTTGGAGGGCAAAAGGATGTAAGAGGTTTCCCTCTGATGTAGAGCCCTATCCCTATCCTAGACTCCATGGACATGTGACACCTAAACCCTCCTGCGTAACAGTAAATAATCCTGCCTTCGTTAAACCCAGTCAGATTAAAGCAAATCCCTTATGAATTGACTTTTTGTTGTAGTTTCCATAACCATATTAATGATAATATTATGATTCTCCCCTCGTTTTCTCTTCTGTGTATCATCAGGACAAGGATGTGAACAGATTGCAGAACTGTTGTGGTCGGTACATACGGAGTCAGGCATACGCCCATCACACTGTAGGAAAACTACTAGTGGAAGGAACTTAGACTGGCTAACAGCACGTTCAGATGTACAAAGCATGTATTTGTAATTTAATGGATTGAGAAGTGAATGACCTCTGCAGCCTGTTAAGTCTAAGCTGTGGGATCCTGAACCGTCTGTTAGACGGCATAAGCTTTTATTTTATTTTTTTCCAAAATAAAATATGAAAGGGATCTGATGTAATTCTATTATGGTACTGCTACGGCTGCTAGTTCCTCTGCTAGTGCTATTACTATTACTTCTACTACTCATAAAAAGTACAAAAACTACCACTTTATTGGAATATTCTGGTAAATGTGTAATACTAAACTGACTGTCATCTTAAGAAAATGCACTTTCTAGTAGTCCAAATATACTGGTCTCTGAGGAGACTCTGGGAAGTGACGGATCAATAATACTCAAAAGATACTGATGAGCGGGATATGCAGAGAATGAACCGCGCGTGATAATTTAATGTAATATTGCGATACTTTATTGAATCCCACAGAAAAATTCTCCTTTCTTTGTTCCCTCGTCTTCAGGGAGGTCCGACTCCAGGCTGAGCTACAGGACAGCAGTGCTGCAGAGGGGAAGATGGTACACTACACTGGGAGAGCAGGTGCACCATGATTTACACATATGCCGTGACCTTGATACACAGTCTGCAGAGTTCAATGTCATACACGGAAGGAACTGTAGGCTGGTGGTCATTGTACAGTTTCCTTTTCAAACTCAATATTCATGAGATACTGGCTCTATTTTTCAATATGCATCGAAAACAATCCTTAATCATTTCAGTCAGAAATACCTAAATAATTGTTGATATTTCAGTTGTAATCTACTGGCTGTCTTTCCTACAAGCAAAAAGTGAAGAGTTCCCACTTACAGTAACTCCCAGTCCTTTTTATTTCTCTTGTAGCCTGTCAAACATGTAAACACATCTTAAACTCTCTCTCCACTTCTTAGGTCAACAGATTAATTTTGTAATCTGTGCCATTCACAAGTCATATTGTGCAGTTTACTCAGCTCCTTGCATGACAGATGTCTGATGCAATCCTGATATAATCTGGCTTTAAGGTTGGACCAATAGAGACTTTTTAAATTCTTTATCTTTTTTTTTTTTTTTTCAAAAATATTTGCCGTCATAGTTGTCTTAAGTAGTAGACGGTTGTGGCCTCTTTTACATGCAAGCCCTAGATTCAGAGAAGTGTTGTTGCAGTGCAGATTTGTGTCCGAATTCCACAGATGGCCTAAGAAGTACGATGAACTATTCTCAAGAACAGTTTTTTGTCTATTTTAAGGTCCATGGTTTGTGAAATTATCTTACACAAATTTATATTATTTATACATATTTCATGAAATGACTGGGTCACATATTTGTCATTTGTAAAGAGACAATATGAATAAGAATGTATTCTTGTAGTCTTGTATACTGGCCACTGAGCAGCATTTTCTGTATTCATGAGATTTCTGACTGTGTGCTGCCCAAATCAAATCGACTACAACCTTCACATAGAAGGAAAGATAAAGGAGACTGTGGTGTTGTTTCATTTTTGTGAAAATCGAGAGAGGAAAGCAAAACATAAGCATGTCAAAGCATTAATATGATAAAAAAAAAGAAAAGAAAAAGCCATCTGCGTGACCTGACATCCCCCCTCATGTTGCAGGTCCTGCCCCTGCTGCTCTGACAGAAGCTATGTGATAATCAAATGGTTTCCTGTGTCATCAGGAGGAAGTATTACATCACAGAATGAATGGACATGTACAGATGTGGTGCAAAAGTAACCAACCAGGCACTCATGATCAGCCTGAGGTAATAATAGGCACACTGAGTGGCCATGTGGCTGTTACGCAGTCAGTCACATCAGCAAAGTTGCGCAATTTTGAACCCAAAGGTGCATTAACTAATAGATAAAGCAACTTTGCACTTATGAAATACAATGTGATCATTATTTCTAACCTAAAGAGGGCTGCGACAGTCTCTCTGCATGATGCAATCCATTCAATATCTCAATAACTTTGGATTGATTGATAGAATTAGTGCTAATTTGCAAATGTTGGCAACGCTAAATTAAGACGGTTGACATGGCAAACATCATACCAGCTAAACATCAGCATGTTAGCATTGTCACTGTGAGCATGTTAGCATACTGACATTAGCATTTAGCTCAAAGCACCACTGTGCCTTAATACAGCCTCACAGAGCTGCTAGCATGGCTGTAGACTGAATATACATATTCTAAAACATCTTTTTTTCAGATTTTTTAAGTTTTAAGTTGATACAAAATCCAGTCTTTATTTTTTACAAATATTTAATTATTTGTTATGAATCAACCATCTCCTTCTGTATCAATTAAGGCGTTTTCGTTAATTCTGTAAAGTAAAAGGCAGATTAATCATCTGAGATGGTGCTTCAGAGCGTCTGTAGATTCAGAAGTGGAAACCCTGAGCCCCTCGGTTCGGTGTGTTGCCATCTAATTCACACCCTGTCCATTCATATGCAACCGAGCGTGCCCTGACGACTTACGTAGCTGACACGTGGCAGCCATTAATCAGGTCTTTGCTCGTGGCTGGGAGTGGTGATAAGACCAGTGGTTGAGGATGAATGCTGGTGGAGATGAAAAAGCATTGTATTTTTTCCCCTTTACAGTACATTTGTCATATTGATTCAATCAATTTACATAACAAAGAGGCCAGGTGAGCTATCTCTCTCTCTCTCTCTCTCTCTCTCTCTCTCTCTCTCTCTCTCTCTCTCGTTGTGAGTGTGTGTTGTGTGTGTGTGTGTTTGTGTGCACGCATGTATTCTGTGCTCAGATGTTGCTCTGGAAAGTTTCTCTTTGTCATCCTGACATTGGAGGAAAGCTATTTCTGGATCAGTGTTTGCTTTTGACTCCAATGTAGCATCCCAGAGGTTTACTGACAAGAGGAAAACTGTTGGGTTACTTGACATACACAATTGGCCAAACCTCAAAAGACCTGAACGCAATGACCTCAGAGGAAAAATCAATGATTATTATTAGACAAGCTGAAATGTGCAAATTCCATTATTCATCATGTATTTTCTCATTCTCTTTATAAACCATCTCTAATCAATGTTTGCCTCACCGAAAGCCAGCACACTGCACTAAGTTGGTGGGAGTTAGAAATGATCCCAGTGATACAGATAAAGTTCTGTCTAGTTTCGCTCTGAGGTTTCTCCACTGGACTGACTGACCTCTGGGCACATTTCAAATCACACCACTCCAATCACTGACAATCACTTTCTTCCTCTCTTTGCTGATTCTGTATCTTAGAAAGTGGTGCCTATATCAGTTCAGTTCAGATTTTGGCAGCATAAGAACATAAACACAATAAAAACAATAAGACAGTAAGAGAATTGAAGACATTACATGTGTTGGTGCTAGATACGGGAAACAGAATACAAGAAAAACAGTAATAAGAATAGGGATAAGACAAAGTTCTCAGCTGTATGGGGAACAAGAGACAGGCTATGGTGTATCAGAATCACGAGTGTTTCCTGCCCATGGAATAAATAGTCTCTAATTTTCAGAAACCATTATCTCTGGCCAGAGATAACTCGACAATGTTGTCCAGTTGATTCCTGTTTGGCACATTTAAATTCCCATACCAAGAAATCAGTGAGAAGGTCAGGACTGATTCTATGATGGATCTTTAATTTCTTTCAACATTCAACATTCAACATCTGAAAATGTGGAAGTGATGTTTGTGTTAAGTCTGTGTTTGGTTTTAGAAGTGTTCAGCTCAGAGAGAGACCATCACACCTCTTTAAAAGATTGCAGGCCCATGTATTGACTCATTTCCATGAAGCAGACTGACAACAACTCATCTGCGGATTTATGAAATCGCCTGCCCACGTACTAGCTTCAATCTTGAAATCAAAATTGAAAAGATGCAGCAATTTGCCAGCCAAAAACATAGGCCTTAATCACATTAAAAGCAGAGGAAATCAATAAATAAAAGTCTTGCAAGAGCTTTTGTGCCATCAAGGTGCTTATAGAGATGGTGAGAGACAGAGAAGTGACAGTTGCATCCACCAATCTGCTTGCCCTGTATGCAAATTGCCAACCAACCAGCTGAGTCCAAACACCTTCATTACGTCTGAAGTTAATGCCACTGCCCTGAAGTCACTGAGCTCCTTGGGGGACATTTTCTTTGCTAGTGGGAAGTGATTGACTTTTTCCATATTCCTTTGTTAAAAATACTCTTTATTCAAAGCTTTTTGAGCCAATCATAATCTGGGATTTGCCCAAAATTAATGAAAAAAAAAGGGACATGTTTGTGATTTATAGTCAGAATCACGCGCAAAGCACGGGATGCCTCATCATGAAACATCCATAAACACTGAGTTCAGGTGAAACTGAGAACACTTGAGGTCTTTTGAGGCCTTACAGTCCTGTAATGCTGAGTCCAGCAAGTCATCTGCGTTACATTTTCCGCTGCAACACACACAACATGATTCAGAGCCTATCGGAGCTCATGTTATCGGCTCGCTCAGCAAAGTGTCCTCTCTCATCTCACAGAACAGAACCATATCCATTCTGTTCTTGTCGTCTGGAAATTAGAGAGAATAAACCAGTAGTCATAGAACAGGAGACAGGAAAGTTATGATGAAGAAATATTTGATCCTGTTTTTGTTTAATTGCGTGTCCTCAGGCGGAGAAGGAGAGAAGTGATTGTGTTTTGGCCAGGTGATTGTGCATGGCTCTGTTTATAATGCCTCTCATCCATGTAATTCCAACAATAAATCAATTTTGATTCGGTTTTAGTAGCTTGATAGGTTTTAGTAGCTTTTGATACAGTCTGTAGTTCATTCTCTGTCGTGGAGATGAAAGGCGCACAACCACAAGTAGTGTTGTTTCTTTCCCTAATTTTGCTTTTATTTGCATTTTATCTGGAAACCACGTTGTTATGTCTTATTTAGAATAAATACAGATTTAATTTTGGCATCAGACTCTATCTCCTTGCCCACCGAGCGTGGAGAAAATCAGTAGTTGCTGACTGGGAATTCATCCACAGGTGGATGGCAGCAAGCTGGTGCGGTGTGATTGCACAGGAAGCGGCAGCAGCGAAGATTTAGCAACACCATTTGACAGCTTGAATAGACTTTCCAGTTGGTAATGGCACTGCACAAATTCAGCCAAGACATTGGCAGGTCAGAACACGGCACCTCTTAAGTTGTCAGGCTGAAGTTGCTCTGCAGGCTTGTTTCATTTCAGCACTTAAATGTTTTATTTTGATGTTTCTGAGCACTGTTCAGTCACGCTGAACACCGCAGGCATAATAGTTGAAGCACCCAACCCAGGTTATTTTTTCCTTATATAAATGAGGCAGAGATGTGACGCCAGGCCAATGTTACACCTACTGTACTACATGTGAAGTGCAGTAGTCTGACAATCTATTTACCATAAACTGATCCATCAAATGCAGCCTTTTGAAATAACTAAGGCTAAAATAATCATTTAGCAAAATATGCTAATTTGATAAACAAGATAGCATGGCTAAGAATGTTCTGAATTCGAATGTCATTATTATAACCTGTCCTCCACTGTCCACTTTGTATTTTCATGCTTCATAGTAATATTTTCAAGTGATGTCACTTGCAGCAATTTATCAGATTTCTCCCAGCTCCCTCTGAAACCAAAAAAGGGTTTATACACCTTTTTTTCCACATATGCAGGAGTACTCCCCAAGACTTGTAAATACACTTTGATGTGTTCCCCTTTAAGAAAACTCTGACAAGTCTTCTATCTTTTGATGAAAGTCTTGGTTGAAGAAATTTTGCTGTGTGTGCATCACCATACCCAAGGATGTCAAGTTATGTATAACCTGAATCTTTTAGTGTTGGCAATCTTTATGTTTTTAAATTATGTATTTCTTTCTCTTTGTGTATTATGAATCAAGACAACAGTTTCTGCATTCTGAAGATTTATCCCCATCATAATGTAGACAATACCACACTAAAAGAAACTCCCCACAGGCTGCATGCCCTGGACCATAAACCCCTGTAGTTCATACATCCGTCGTCCACAACACCATGGAGAGAGCATGTGCCCTGAGTCCATCCACGCCGTAAGTCAACTTATGATGCCAAATTGAATTTCGATGAACAGATGAAAGGAGTTGAGGGTGTTTTTGCTGAGCTGGTGAAAACCATTCATGCGTTCATCTCTTAACAATTGATTTACTGCAACTCTCTCTACCATTACCTCAATCAAAATCACGTCACACACTTGCACTTTGTGCAGAATGCTGCAGCAAAACTCTAAAGAGGAGGATACGAATATAGAAGCAAAACACCTCTCCACTGGTTTTATTGGACTTGCTGTTGATGTTTGCACTTGTATTATTTATCCTACCTTCAACAGTGTTTTAGCAAATATTGCGAAGGACTGAGAAGAACAAATTTCTCACTCATTCTGCCATCTCTTAGAGTGCGCCCCTCCCCTCCCTTTCTCCTCTCTGTCTCTTTCTATCATGTTCTGAATCTCAAGTTTGTCACCACCATCCTCCGTCCTTGAGCCTGGCTCCCTGGTAATTAAATTAGCAGGATGAAAATGCACAGGTACTTCAACCAATTCATATATCTCCAAAGTTAACAGCCCTCCAGTTGACCGACAGTGTTTGCCAATCAACTTTGCACGGGGCCCAGAACTTGCACAGCCCCACATGTCTACAGTACGTAGTGATGCTAGTTGCATGTTGTGGAATAAAAAGGGCCTTCCGTCCTGTTCCCTGTCTGTCAGTGCAAGCAAACAACACATTACCGATAAGAAATAGTGTCAGATAATTATTAATTTACACAGTGTAATAATATCAGCATATAATATGTACTCCAGTTGCATATTTTTGATATGTTTTTGTCTAATCTATGTCTTATATGGTTTTGAAAGCTTATTTCACTTTATACTGATGCCTTTGGGTCATTAAATGACCCCTTTAGGTCCATTTCCTGGTTCATCTCACATTTTTCAGCATATTACCTGAATTATTACTTTCCTATACAGAGCACAGCAAATTATGCCACTGAAAGAAGCATTAATAAATGATAAACCAGCAGCTGTAAGCGTCAGTGTTATGCAATCACGCCCTATCAGTAGTGTGTGTGTGTGTGTGTGTGTACAGAATGTGTGAGAGAAAAAGAGAGAGAGAGAGTGAGATGACCATGTGGCTGAGGTGAGAGAGAGAGAGAGAGCGAAGTGGCCAAGACTCCAGCGACGAGGCTGCGTGAGACTTATCCATATTGATGCTGTATTTACCACCACCGCCTCTTCGCATTGACCTGAAAGTTACTGTTTAATGCATTATTAAAAAGGCTTGAGGGCTTCAAGTGTTCTGAACAATATATAGAGTATGAGAAGAGTTTGATATTTTATGCTTCAACGGCATTCAGTAAATGCATATATTTGTACGCATATTCACTGCCTAGTTAACACTTGTACTTTTAAAGGTGCTCATTTGGTGGAGAGGCAGAATGCCGGGAGTGCAAACACTTGTACATGTACTGCACAGCGCTGCACAATACAAGTATCCACGGAGAGCCGTGTGTGAAGTGTGAAAATGGTTTCAGAATGTTGTTTATGCGCATCACATAAGCAGCCAGTTAGTTAACCATGTGTCATGCTGTGTGCCTCTCTGCTAATGGTGCTCATGTCTCCTCAGGAGCACAGTGCATCACTACACATCACAGTTATAAGGTGATGATTACTTGGCCTGCACAGTAACATGAACGCATTCGTACGTCAACAGTTGAAGTGTAAAACTCCGCATGACGCAGGCAGTGTTTGTGCGGAAGAAGGATTGACAGTGATTGTATGCAGTCCAGAGGGGTTTAACCATATACAGTAGATCCAGGTCACTTTGCACCCTGCTGTCTTTGCTCCAAGTCTAATAAGACTGCTTTTAGTTATTATGTGTGTGTGTGTTGGACCTGTTTTTTTTTCAATACCATATGTATTTTATGTATGTATGAATGCTCCGTAAATTAGATGTGATTAAGTGCTTATAATTCCATGTCAGTTCACTGTGGTGAAGATTAGCCCCACAAGAATGAAGTTATACTACAGTATTAAGCTTTATATCAGAGGGTCCCAACCTGGGGATCAGGACCCCCGCAAGGGGTCACAAGATAATCAAAACTGTGGGGTTGCAAGATGATTAACAGGATAAGAATCCTGGAAGACACAGGACTGACACAGGGGTTTGGTTGGTTTTTTTTTCCGCCATGCTGGCAGGGTTGCTAGCTGCTACTATTGCATGGATTGCCATTACATTTAGCACAGATATTCATGGTGTCCAGAGGATGAATCCTACTGACTAAATTTTAACTTACCCAGTGAAATATCTCAACATCTACCAGGCACACAATTTTGTACACAATTTTCCAGAGGATGAATCCTAATGACTTTAGTGATTCCACAACTTTCTCAGTACCTGCAGAACTAATGACATTCCCATCAGCCTCAGCTGTACTTTGCATTTAGTGTTAATAAGCAAATTCTAGCATGCTAACACGATAAACAAAGGTGGAGAACATGGTAAACATTATACCTGCTAAACATCAGCATGTTACCATTGTCATTGTGAGTGTGTTAGCATGCTGACATTAGCATTTAGCTCAAAGCACTATGCACTTTGCTATAACCAGCCTCACAGTGCCGCTAGTGTGGCTGTAGAGTTTTTTTTCTTTCCCCCAATCTTTGCTTTTAACTTGTGAATTATCCTTAAAAAACAAAGAGAAAAAAACACTGAACTGATCACAACTGGCAAACTGACGCAACCGGTGTCGAGGAACGCAAGAGCACACTGCTTCATTTTAAGGGGTCACAAGCCAAAAAGCTTACAGCTACATAAGAGGGTGACATGCAGACTTTTTGTCCCCATGTCCCCTGTCGAAGCAATCTCACACTGTTGGCAGAGAAGAGCTGATTCCAGAGTTTTCTATAATCTCAACACATTTACACAAATTGATTCAGACTTGTAAAAGCAGTACACTATAAAGCTCTGTGGCCAGGGAACCTCATTGACATTGCAACAGGAAATGCAGCGAGTAACCTTTGATGTTCTGGCACTTTGCTTGCTATTATTTAATAATGCGCATTGTTGTTCAGGGCACAAATCTTTTCTCCCAAAGTTAATCTTGACTGTCTTGTGGAATAAACAACAATATGGTAAAACAGGATGTTTGTATATTAGAGTTTAGATTTAAGGGAATCTTTTGATGCATTTACATTTAAATTGGTGCCAAAACAGAATAAGTTTGAATTGTTCTGGAAATTTCAAGAAGCCAATTGTAAATGCATTCACGAATCAGTACTCTTTTGACCATTGAATGATCATGTAAGAAAATAATGGATAAATAAACAGCTAAACTTGGGAAATAAGTGCTTTTAATGAGATAAATCTGTGAGTGGAAGCAATTTGGCTTTTTGTTTTCATTCCGTTTCTTGTCTATAGTGAGAATGTAAAGCTGCATTGGGGCCAGGTGTCATAACTGATCAAGGTCAGATTGCTGTGAATGATACTAAAATATCAGTGCATCGGTGCTGTATGTAGACGCCAGAGATTAGTTACAGCTTAGGTGTTGTCAGGGATGGAAATTTTGCGTCCCTCAGGAGTGAGAGTGCTGTGGCTGCAGCTGGCTGATGGGGAAACCTTATCATCAAGTTGCAGGGAGGGGTGTGTGTGTGTGTGTTTGTGTGTTGGGATAGTATAAGGAGAGCAGGTAGATAATCTTCATCACAACTTTTGAATTTGGACTATTTGTTGCAACAAGTGAGAACAGCCTGTAGTTGTATTTGATGGGGGAAAAAGAGGCTATGCACTTGAGGATGCTCACCACTTGAATTTGTACTGATTGTGAGCTCCCCAAGACTGTGACACAGCTGGACAGAAACCCACTGCAAATTTGAGCTGCGGCCACCGCCTACGCAGTCAGCTTGACTTTCTGTTTACTTCTCTCCCAACTGTTGCCACCATACTGACATTTAAAATGTATGACTAACCAATTAGTGACATTTCTGAAGGGTAAATCAATCAAAAGAAGAAAACTGTGAAGGCTTTTGCCGGCTGTGGTCTATGATTGACACCTTGGCCAGCTCACATGAAATACAATCACCTGATACAATCAGCCGATAACCTCTCAGACAGGTTGGTTGGACAGCGTAGCAACAATCTGCATGAGCTGTAGGACTGAGGGGTGTTTTATTAGAGCAAATGAGAAAGACCATACATAAGGTTGAACAAGGATCCGAATACCTGATGAGGAAAGATCTGATTCAGTAGATGTTGTAAAGTGCACAGCTGTCATAGGGTTTTCGCAGTAATTATATTATCGGGGGTTTGTAAGTGTTATTCATGAAAGCTGCCAGTCACTGCACTGTTACTGAGGAGATTTCAAGCTTTCAATACAAGCAGTCCAGTTATATATCTTACTAATGCTTTTATTAACATCTCTCCCACAAAGATTTGATGAAAAAAGGTCAAAGGGAACATTTTTATGTATACAGATAGTGGAAGAACATGTTTTTTGCAAAGTACCTCAGAGATAAGGCCTAAGAGTAAAGCTAGAATGGACATAAACTGTGTAGTGGTGTACCATTTTAAAGGCAGATGGAGCTTGGCACTCAGAAAATGTGGACTAATGTGAAGTTGCTCTTATATTTGGCAACTAAAGTAGTTGGCTAGCGTCCATATAAGCATTAGCCTGCGCCCAAAGTACAGTGGGCCAGCAGACAGTAGCTACTATATGTCATTCATACCAACATCAGGGAAAGGCGAGATAGACTGCCAGCAAGTAAAAGCAAAGTAAATCCTGCTAATGCCAACTTCAAATTTCTATTTAATACAAGTCACTTCAGATCATAGGGACAAATTTCCCTTCAGTCAAATGTAATAGCCAACAGTCTCCTAACATATTTTAGCAACTGCGTGTTCATCACTAAGAATGCAAAATCATTATTACTGTTGATCAATACTGACACATTTCTTTAACCCTAGTGTTCAGTTTGGGGTCCCCATGCCCTGTTTAACAGCTCAAAAATATACTTAACATTGCTTTATCAGCTTGATCCTTCGTGACTTTTTCTGATCTAATGAGAATTGCTTATAAAGTTGCTTTTGACGTGATGCTTCAAAGGTCGGGTACAGAAAATGACACATTGCTTCAGTTTGGGGTCTCAGTGACCACAGCTGTAAAACGTGGTTAAATACAATGGATTCTCATATGCTCTATATCTATGATTGGTGCTGATAAAACATTTTACACAGTACCCCTGCCCAAATCCCAAATAAGTATGGAGTTATAACTGTTTGTTAATAAGAGCTCCAGAGAGGTCTACAAGGAGTCAGACCTACACGGAGGTCTAATTGACCCCAAACATAAGCAGTGGTGGAAGAAGTGTTCGAACCTGTAGTTAAGTAAAAGTACTAATACCACAATGTAAAAATACTCAGTCACAAGTAAAAGTCGTGCATTTGAAATCGTACTCAAGTAAAACTACAATATTTATCTCCAAAATGTAGTGAGTAGAAGTATAAAGTAGCATAAAATGGAAATACCCAAGTAAAGTACAAGTACCTCAAAATTGTACTTAAGTACAGTACTTAATATATATTTATTAATGCATAGTCCATATAACATATAAAACATGAAATATAGTAACAATACTTTATGGTCATTTCTGTATTTTGTCGCCTTCATCTAATGTGCGAGCCCAGTTTGTTGCAAAGGGAAGGTTAACCACTTCATCACTGTTCTACATATTGGGTTTTCATAAGGTCAGAAGAAAAGAAAAACATATTTAAAGGGGAAAAAAAATATTTTGCATTTCTGCAGAAGTGGGGTCTGTGGTGCCACAAAGAAGGAGGAAGAAAAACCAATGTCAACTAAACACATGCCTGATACTTAAACACATAAAAACACTAACTGTTATAACACTCCTTTGCAGCGAAGGTATCACCATTAGTGATTACATCCATACATACAAAAAATATAAAAATACAAACAACCCACTCTGGCAGTATACGATAAGTGGGAGATACAATGTTTTGCCACAGTAGGTGTCTGGTTCAGTAAAAGCAGTATGTGAGAGATAAAGACAGACAGGGAAGTAACCCATCCAGAGGCGATATCCTCACCTTCATGTTTACAGCTTGCCAAGAATGATCACTGTACGAGTGAAAGGTGCACCTCCGCATTGTGTCTATATTGAACGGTACATGCAGGTCAACCTCACACTCTTGTGGACAAATCGAAACAATCCACTGCATGTTCACTCCGATCACACAAAACTACCTGTATTTTCAATCTTAAAGTAACGACTACTAGAGTGGAAAGTCAGTGATGACTGTCACTGCTGCAAATTGTAATATCCCGTGACAGCGAAAGGAAATGAATGGGAATGATAATAGCTTGCGAGCTAAACAATATGGCTCCTTGTGTGCTGGTGCATGTTGCCGCAACTGGGCCATAAATTCACTGATACCCAGGGCCAATTCTGCCTAATGCTTCAGAACTAATTTTAATGACGATGAGCCAGATTACCAGACCTGCGCTAGTCCTGATCACCGAGAGTTGAGAAAAGCAGGCCAAGAGAGAAGAGTGGAAGAGGTAAGACATGAAGAGGATATGAGGAAGGAAGCTCATTTGTCACCATGTGAAGTAAAAGTTGTTATGAGTGGATTACCACAACAGAAACTTTGCCTAGAAATACTCTTACATGATGTCTCTGTTTTCTTATAGATCATATTTTTGGTGAAATCCTGCATTATTTTAGATCTTTGAAATGTCACATTAGTGCGAAGGGCCTGTCAGAGAGAAAGAATCCCTTCTTATTCCCATTTTTGCCGCATGGGTTGCCACAGTCCAACCATCTGCTCACTGGCTGTATTTTTCAGTGCATCCAGATCCAGAAATATGCAGCACATTCTCAATGTCTAAAGAAATTAAACCATCCATCTGATATGGGAACTGCCAACAGTTCTGTCGTGCATTTTAGTGAAGGTTAAGCAAATCAGCAACGTCCACTTCACTCATAACTTGTTTTTCTCTCTTATTGTAAACTCCAAATGCTACTTGTCTCCCCAGTTCACTTCACAGACACACAGTTTGTCACAGAGGGCAGTGGAAACGGATCAATACATTCCTTTACCAATGAGTATCTGGATCTGATAGGAGGATGAAGAGGAAGGATGAATTCAAGGAGGGACGCAGTGGACTGTACATGTGTGTGTGCATGTGTGTGGTGGCGGTAACAGTGAGCCAGGAGACCCAGAGGAGGGGGAGAGACATAATGGCTGGGAGGGGCGATGAAATGTGGCCATCCCAAGGACACTGCACTGAGGTTATTTATATTTATTGATCGCAGCACCATTTAGGGGACACGTGCAGTGGCATGTACTGTAGTAGAAGTAAATTCCAATCTCACAGTAATTGTTACTGTTTTTTCGTGTAGTAACCGACGGGAGGGAAGTGCTTTAAATCGGCTTAATCCAGATTTTGATTGTTTCCACAGTGAATCTGTAAGATTGAACAAAGACAAAGAAATGAAATGCTATTTTTACTATGCAACAGTACTTTGGACATATTGTTGAATTCCAGATGCTCTCGTAGTTGAGGACAACCATAATGTTCGTCAGCTTTATATCCATGTAGCGCTTGCCTTTCCAGGATCGCTTCTGTGCGGATGGGCATGTTTACAGCAGATGAAAAGCAAGACTTCCTCGCACATCACATCTCTTTACACCTTGTGTGACTCACCAGTGAACCTTTGAACAGCTGGTGCAAGTGAAGAGAGAGAGAGAGAGAGGGAGTCGCGGTGACATGTGGTGGGGCAAATTATTCTCACTAAGATGACAGGAAGAAAACTCTATATTAACCTGCTGCCACAACAGTGAAGGGCTAAGAGCCAAAATGATGATGGCTGTGCTCCACTTGCTCTGCTCTGCTTTCCTGATTGGGTTGCTGTATATTATCTGCCCATGATATTTAGTGGAAAACCACAAAAAAGAAACACATAATAGACTTAACAGCTAAAAGATGTTTGTTATAATAGGGTTTCCTTGTATGATGGGATACATGTCTTTTACTTTGGGTTTGATTGTAAATTAAAGTATAGATTCACTTTTTTTCAAGTCAATCTTAAAACAACATTGATATCCTGGCATGCATATTGAAACAGTTTTTGTTTGCTGTAATTGTCCCTCCTGTCCATACCTACTTGATTAGTTTAACTCAGACTGCTGAGTCCTCCATTTTAGCTTTGGCTGAGCTTAAGAATGCAATTTTGCACAAAACAAGGACTGTGGATTTTGTCCCCCATCTTTTATTTTGCAAAGGCGTGAGGAGGGATCTCCTTATGGTCAGTACAGAGAGGAGCAACCATTATGAGTGTGTCAGTGTTGTTTTCAGACTGACTTGGGAAAATGTGAGCCTATCATTTAAGACCATTTGTAGACTATTTCTCATCCACTGGGCCTCCACTCCATTCTGTGTGATGCAGTGGAAATATCATAAAATAGTGCAAAAAAAGAGACACATGTCCCCTTTGTTACTGACTTGTTTTTCACTTGATTTTCCAGACCTACTGCACTAATACACCCACGTGTCTCCTCTATTCTTACCTTTTCACCATTGGAGCTCCTTTGATGTCATTTCTCCTGTTTATTCTCCCCTTTTTTTTTGTCTTAGTGAGTTATGAATCACATTTTGTATGCTCTTGGATTGCACCATTGGTCTATTTTTGGTCCAACTGTTGAAGAGCAAAATAAATAATGGTCTATTGCCATGGCAAACAAGCTGAATAGAGTAAAATATGCAATCACCAGGATTTCTCTTAATGAAAAACCTGGAGTTACTAAGCCACCAGACTGTTTGAAAATGAGACAACTACCCAAATGTATTCTCTGTTTGCATTAGTAATGGTTTAATGTAGCTTGCCATGACATTATTGTAACTGGGGTGGCCTAATTATTTAATAAAACATACATAAACAGGAAGCATACTGAGATCTAAACTGGTTAAAAGATAATTAACATAGAGAGTATGGAACTGTAGAGAGAGTTAAATATAGTATTAAGCTAAAGCATTGTAGTAATGATGGTAATGGAAAATGAATTACTGTAATAAAAAAATGACTTTAACTAAAGAGAGTTAGTGTGATGCTGTCTGTATATTAAAACTGCACCCGCTGTGTTTATTCTGAACTGAACAGTTTGAGTGAAAAGCTTGTGGGAGGCAGAGTCACCTTGAGACCAAAGAAAGACCCGTAAAGAGGAAGTCACAGGTTTGATTGTTATGACAGCAAATGTGTCACCCGTCAATGCATTTTAACCTTTCAAAATGTCATTGAGGAACTCATTTTCAGCCGCGTTAGATAAGACTTTTGTTCCGAATGCAAACGCAGTTCGCAGGAGTACATGAACGTGTCTGTGATGCAGGCTGTTAATATTTCTAGTGAGCTCAAACTTGCTGTGGCTCTCTCCCAGTCTGTCTGGGCATGTGCAGAGAAGCACTGCAGTGCTGCACTGTGAAGAGAGAGAAAGACAGAGAGAGAGGAGTTTTGACAGTGGGGTGCTCATTCCCTGCAATATTCTCATCGCCATCCCATGTGTGAGAGAGTATTTAGAGGATAAAGACTCTATTTGTGTGTCGTCCACTGCTGCATTCTCTTAAGCATCCATTAAGCACGAAAAGGTTAATGTCAATGTCAGCAGCCTGCAAGGCACTGAATCTTTTTTCGCTGCACATATTCTCCTTGGACAGCTCATCAGTGTACTAGAACGTGTTTCTTTTCAGATTTTCCCTCGTCAAACAACCAAACTGAGTCTATCTGCCGCAATAAAATGCTTAAAAACCAGAGCAGTGTGGTTCTGCTCCACCTTTCTCCAGTTCAACTCAGGCCGCTTCAGCCTCTTGCAGAGATCTCAAGGACAGCTCCTTAATCAAGAGAAACAACACAAGTCCCATCACAGACAGTTTTAGTCTTAACTGGCTTTTGTTTGTTTCCATACAAACCTCAACAACTGTGTCCTCTCTCCTTGGATCACTTTTCTTTCATCTGATTTAATTTCGGGTCCATTTGTTCCCTTGATGGTGCAGATTCTTTCCCTGTCGAGGCAGTAAAGATAGGATAAGAGTTTCACTTGATGTGGCACTGTTAAGGGAAAGAAAATGGTCCGCCTGTGCTCTAACCAATCCTTCTAGGTCAGGGAACACCCAGCTCAGATCAACAATACTGATACTGATCTGAGTAAACAGTGAGAAAAGGAAATTTATAGTGAGACTGTGGTCTTTGCTTAAACTGTCCTTAAGTTTGTAATGTTGCAACCAGATGGACACACACACAAACATAACTGATTAAAGCAAGGATGCCAACAGTCCCGGCAAACAAGCTTTAACTACTTAAATCTGGAAACCATAGACCTAGACAACATAATAAAACAGTCATTTATTTGAAAGATACAATAAAGTACAGAGATAAGAGTAAAGGGTCTAAATGTTTCCTTTGTTGTTCTGTGTTGTTTTCTGGAAATTAATGACATGGCAAAAGAGTCACAAATAATTATTTCATATCTCTGAGGCAGAAAATGCTGCCAGATATTTCAGTGAGGTTATTAGCCCTCCAGCTTTGATACAGTATCATCCTGCAACATTAATTGGCTACTTGTGCTGTTGCAGGCATGATCATTCTCTGCCTCTCCGGCTGCTGAGGCATCAAAACAGGTGGAACATAAATGGCACAGCATGTGCACCTCAGAGTCGTGACGCACCCTGGTATTTCTAAAAGCTGTCATCCATTTTGTGGGCAATGATGACGATAGTGGCGAAAGAGGGGTGGGGGTGGGATCTCTTGGATGAAAGGGCCATCAAGTGGCGGGAAATTGAACTGCACCTTCAGACGGCTGCTGAGCCACAGAGGCTCTGTTGTAATGAAGCGAGCAGACCGGTGAAACACTGCTTTCCCTTGAACTGAAATGGTCATGCTCGAGCAAGCCCTTTGAAGCAGGCTCAAGGTGTCATTTTCTGCTAAATGACACTGTAAGAGGCATGATTTTCAGTCTATAGAGAGAAAAACATGATTGTAGTAGAAAATATTGTATTAAATTTCACCTGAATAGACATTCTCACTAATGTCATATTCTGAATAAATTTAAATCATACCTGTCCAACCCTCACAGATTGAAAAGCTACCACAGTGGCTGTAAATGACACCACAGTCCTCTTGTTTCATTGGGATATCCTTTACAGGCTCCTCGGTCGCTCTGCTATCCAACTCCCTGTAATGCCACACTACATTCCTGAGAAACTGAAGAACTCTTGGCTTCTGCAGGTGCCAGTGAACAGCGTTCGTGCTCAGATCAGGGCCTGCCGGTAGAGGTCACACAGAGGTCAAGGTCATTCAGAACTAAAGTCACCAGTGTATTAGTGTTGGGTTTCTCATCCGACTCCCTTAGATCACTTGACCCAAAGACTTAGCAAGATAGTGAGGTGAGTTTGGGTTAACAGAGCATGAAAGTTGCAACTTAGTTCCTGCTGATGTACATGGCTTGGTTGTGCGATTCTGAGGTACAATAAATAAGTTCCACTATCACTTTCAAAAATGTGTCATTGCCAATAAATTATATAACTTTGCAGGGTCTACTCTGCCTGCATAATGGGTCATATTTATGTACTTAATTAGGTTTTTGAATGCAAGACTTTTACTTGTAATTGAGTTGTTTTACACTGTATTATTGCTACTTTTACTTACTGAATACTTCTTCTACAGCTGCTGGACTCGAATTTAGAATAGTGTTGATTCATTGTATTGATCTGTTGAACTGAATGAGGTTAAATTACTATAAAATGTAGCAATGAGAACAAAATGTCAATAAACAGATTTTAATTCATATGCTTGCAACATAATCAGTTATTATTTGAATTTAACTGGTTCCTTATGGTTTAAAGATCACAATTGTTTCAACATGATATAATGAAGCACATATTGTGCCACTGGGCCTCAGGCTATAAATACCTCATATTTGTCCTGCAACCCTTTAGTTGATATTTTTTCCTAGATGCTCATTTAATTCACAAACTCTGCTTTTCTCTTTTAACAAGCTGCTCGGCTTTGTTTGTGATGACTTGGCTGATATTTTGCACCATAAATCCCCAGTGTTTGGAGACACTAATCGTCTTTGCTTATACAGAAACTACAGAAAAGCTGCTCTCTGGTTTGTGACAGAGATTTTAAGGCAGTGGTCTGAGCTGAGTAAATGTTAGTAAATGCTACACTATCTTATTTGACTAATGAGTTCTCCTTGTTGACATTATGCTAACATTTTCTGCTCTGTTTGTTTAGTTGAGATGAAACCTGCATTCTTGTCTCTTCGTGCCACATGATCAGACATCACAAGCGGAAAACATAATCACTGGCTAAGAGATGCATTCAAAATTATTTTGGAATATTTTGTATTTTAGTTTACGTATTTGCTTATTATTATTTTCATCAGATTTGATTCAGTAAATCTAGCTTAAATTCTTAATAGGGTGCTGCAAGGATTGGGTATTGCACTTCCATAAAGTTTGCTGGACTTGTGAGAGACAGTTTAAAAAAAGATTGGTCAAAACTGAAGCAGTAGAGGCCGATACATCCTGACTTTAATTCCTCATATGGATCAAGCTCCAAAAACATGTATAGGATCCTACACTTCTCATATTGCAACTCAGTAGACTTTCAATAAACACTTCACTAACCCTGATGACATAATCAGACTTATTTCTTTAAACTTTGGAAAGCTTCCAGCGCCACAGAAGAAATTAAACAAGTTTTCACAGGTTGAGTAATACTCCTCTGAACTTCTGAAAATCTGTGGCGTGCCCCTTTAATATTTTAGGAAACCACGTTAAATCAATTTATGAAAAATGTATGTGTACAAATGGAGATACAATAAATGAATTACTTTAAATGTATTTGTGCTCATATTGCAAATGCATTTTTAATGTGTTGGTTTTATGAGCATCCACTTCAGATTAACTGAAGCACAAAAAAGACTTTTATCTAATTAATGTTGAACATAAATTTATCTAATTATTTAAATATTTCCCATTTATTATTGAGTAGTTGTTATTTCAGTAACGGCCGCGCGGTGGTAGCAAAGATGCAGACGTCGTGACGCACGTAGAGCTCCAACGTACGTGTGTGTGTGCGTGCTCATGCGCTCGCGCCTGTGTGGGGTGAATGATGGAGTAAAGCTCGAGATCTCTGTTCCTGTCAATTTTAAAAGTTTAACCGAAGAGAAACCGGTAACCAAAAAGGTACGTTTATGTCCTCAGTTAAAAGAGAAGATATTTTAAAGGATAAATAAGTTAAAAATATATAATATGTCAAATATATTCCGGTTCTTTCGGTTTCCTGACGTGACCTGTCAAACGTTACAGAGGAGGGAGGGTAACCGTTAAGCTAGCGTCTTGAGTTCATTCATAGCAACTGAGAAGCACGGGGTGAGTGGGAGGGTCTGCCGCTGTACTACACCACTTCATACTCTGAAGTTGTAGCAGTGTGGAGATAATCATTACAAGTGTGGATTACCGACAGCACTCAGGTGACTGGACCGATGAGATGATACTAAAACACCGCAGCAGTCCTCTCCTGCTCACCGTCACCTGCATGTGCTTCTCAGGAGGTTTGCTTTGGTCCTACCAAGAAGAGGATGCCACTGACGGGTAATTTAAAGTTAAATGACACCTAAAGGACTCCTCGCATGATCAGATAAAATGAGATGAGAGGGAAAAAATGCTCACTTTGCTTCAAAATGTTTTCTTTCGCAGTGGAGAGTGCTCTGAAAATAACATTTCTACAACAAAGTACCCCTGCGTGAAGTCGACTGGAGAAGTTACGTCGTGTTACAGGTACAGTGCAATTATTCATGTGCTTGGATGCTGTTCAAATTGTGTTTCTGTCCGACTGAAAGGATTATAATACTGTGACAGTCCAGTGTGTTTAGTGATTGCAAAATGTATTGTTCAGAGCAATAACGTTTAAATGGTGCTTGGTAGAAATGTTAGTGAAATGAAAAATAATTTATACTTTGTTTGACACAGTTGGGCACAGTTCTGCCTTATGAAGTACTGAAAGATACGTGAAAATCACAAAATGTTATTGCCTGAGGCTGCTGATAGCTTTAAAACAAAGTCAGTTTTATTTATATAGCCCAATATCACAATTTGCCTCAAGGGGCTTTACAATCTGTACAGCATATGACACCCTCTGTCCTTCGACCCTCGATTCAGACAAGGAAAAACTAGCCAAGAAACTCAGAAATAAAGGAGGAAACCTCAAGAAGAGCAACAGAGGAGGGATCCCTCTCCCAGGACGGACAGTCAGAATAGACCAACAAAAACAATCACAGTACATACAACTTATGATGACAAAATTACAGATACAAAGGCTACAGTATGAAGCATCCTCCAGTGTGTTTATTTAACATGCATGTGATTTAGTTTATTATTTTCAATGAATGAGTTAGCAAGGCTGCAGTTGATCATTACAGTTATTACACAACATCACAAACCTTTTGATGTTATTATATAAGAATGTATCCGATATGTTGAAATGAAGGGATTTCTGGAGACACATGAGTCGATGTGGATTTTCCTTTTAATCATCCTTTGTGAACTTAGGGGATCATAGCAATCTAAATAGCCACACGCCTCCAGATTGGCCTGTTGTGCTCTGACACTGGCTTTAATTATGACAGTTCACAGGCACGGTGGACACAGCGTTGCCTCGCAGCAAAAGTCCTGTCAGAGGCTATGGATTAAGTTGTTAGAACCTAATCTGTCTTCATTGCAAGGGACCACCTCACAGGCATAATGAAAACACTTAACAGCTGACTTTAAAGAGGTATTTTAGTTAAAAATCAACTGTGATATTCACTCTGCTATTCTTTTAAGGCAGATTTATTAATTTTGGTGAAAGTGCATGATTTAAGCATTAGCAGCATGTGACAAACAGAATGGAAATAGTTTACAGCAACAAAGTTTGACAAAGAGATATACTTATTATATAATGGAGAGCTGATAAACGCTCAAACACCACTTTGTGGGAATGTAATGCCCTTTTTTTGCAGGCTGGTGAGATGGGTTTATTGTTACTTTGGAAACAAAATCATACAACTTATTCAGGGAACTAATTTCAAACATTTTGTCAATAATCTTGATTCATAGCAAATCTATTTCTGTATGTCCCTTTCTGGGAAAGCGTATTGAGAACTAAAGACATGCCAGATTGTTGAATATCCTCCCTGAGAAGTCTTCCAAATGTAGACTAGAAGGTTTCATCTCTGCATCACTTGACAAACTGCTGGCCATGGTTCAAGCACACAGTGACATCCTGTTTGATCTTCAAATCTCAAACACATTCTTAACATAATTATGTTGGTTTATGGTTATTGGCTGCGGCCACAGTTGTTTCCCAAAATGTTTATTTAAAGAAGAAAAACGGTTTCAGCTAAGAGCCAAGATAATGTGTCCTGGGTGCATTTCAGTTCACCTGCACGGTGTGAGTTGATGACTGCCCATCAGCCCTGTAATGGGTTGGTAGAGGAGTTTTACTGTAGTGCCAAAGATTCAGATTAATGATCTGAATTTGATAAAATGAAGGTGGATTTTGTGTACTGCATTTTGTTTTTGTCTTGGCATGACTGAGATGTAGTTGAAAGGGAACCAAGTGTGATTTAAGTTGGCAAGATTCAGCTGCCAAAGGAATATATAGGCTTATGGCATTTATTAGGAGCTCTGTAGAGTATCAGTATCTCTGCACATCTCTAAACATTTTGTTACTGCAATAAACTTTTTTTTTAACACTATCATAAGAACTAAAGAAGAAGAAGAAGAACTATAGAACTGCAGATGTTAGATGGGCATCAGTTTGCATACCACTAAAGCTTAAAATGCATATGCCTTGCCATTGAAGATTTTATTCTTATTTGGTAATTTTATGAATTTGACAATGCAGCAACCAGCTAGCAAAAGAAATAAAACACTATATATATAAAAAAATAATAATTTTGGGAAATATGCTAATTTGCTTTCTTGCCAGCAGTTAGATGAGAAAATCGATGCCGCTCATGTCTCTACGGTAAGAGCCGTTGCCTGGCGACCAGCGGAAACTCCAGGAAGTCACTGCTCTCAGCCAAGAAATAATAACCCCCTGTATGGAGCTAATTTCCTGCCAAAACTTAACAAACAAACGAAACGTGTTTTACAAATGCCCTACGATTCACTAACAAACACAGTGTGATTTGCAAATACAAAACACCATTAACAAACTAATGCATTTNATATTTGAAATGTGTTTGATAGATGAGTGGTCAACAGTCTTATGGCTCCTTATGAAAAATATGAACTTCAATTTCAGAAACAGCAACAGGGAGTGAAGCAGCAGGTACTTCTGACAGACCTGATGTGCAACAAGGTAAGCTCAGTTATCAATTCTCAAAGATGAAGCGATCAACACATTAAACCTGAATATGCAGTAAGGCTACTACCATTTCTATTTAGGCTGGGCAGAGGGTTTTGTCAAATGAAAATTTTGCGTTGCGGCTTGCTGCACGAGAGGGGAGGGGGAAATTCAGCCTCCTTGGGCAAACAATCAATAGCCTAAACAAAAATAAAGTTCTGAAGTTCTGATCGCAACATAGTCTTTATGAACAATAACAATAACAATCCTTAACGAAAGTTTGACAACAAAAAACGTTTCAAAAAGACCAAAACAAAAGAAAAAAGACGATTGAGCTTAACCCGTGACTGTAGCCTTGTCAGTCACAAGATGTTCCTTTTCCTTTCAGTCAATCAGATGTTAAGGGTAGGCCTATAATTCCTTAATTTCATTCAAATAAATATACTAGGCTATCAGGATCAGGATTAAAGGGCAGATGATTGTTGCTGGTGCTACAATCTGCTATTTGAAAATGTAGAACAATTAAGTAGCCTAACATTAATAATGTTAACAAATTAATAATGGTATTGTAATGCGATCTGCATAAAATAACAGTCATTGCAAATAGTAGTTCAATGACAGGAAGGAGGCCATTTTTATGGGTAAAATACAATTTAGTTAAAGGGGAAATATTATACACTTATTATTATATATGTATTATTCTATTTTTCCATCAGGTGAACTGATAGGCCTGAAGTTGTGTGTAGCAAAAGCATTTGTAATTCAGTTATGAATGACTATTTTCTATTTTTTGGTCGTCGACCCCCTGAAACCCACCTAACGGTCTCGGCATTGGTATTTCTTGGTATTTATGTAACAGTTTAAAAGATTTCCGTGCTACGCCCCTGCCCCACACTCTGGGAAATCCCCTGCCATACTAACATGTGTTAACATGTCTTGTTTATTCATTTTATTAGCTAATGTATGAGATTAAAGTTGCAGTAGGTAACCTGTATGGAGCTAATTTCCTGCCAAAACTTAAACAAACAAAACGTGTTTTGCAAATGCCCTACGATTCACTAACAAACACAGTGTGGTTTGTAAATACAAAACACCATTAACAAACTAATGCATTTTGTTTTGCAAATACAAAACGTACTTATCAAACAAATACGCAACATATTTCTAATACATCATGCTTCAGAAACAAATACAGCAAGTTTTACAAGTACAAAAAAAAATATCCTACAAAGACAAAAAAATATCACGTGACTTTTGGCACAAACTTTCCGCCGTGACTGTGCTGAAGACTTTCTCACAAATGTCCTGAGAAATTCACCCTCCACAACAACAGGTCGCGCTATTGAGTCAATTTAAACGCGCCGGAAGGTTGAGCCTTACTATACTGATAGGCCAGGTTATGAGGTGATTTATAAGAGTGTGGACATTTTATTTAAAATATTTAAACATTAAAAAAATCTATTTAATATCAACGTCTCCTCTATTCAAACAACGGCTCCCTTTTAAAAGTCAGTGTGTCTGTGCTTGGTGCAACAATATCACAGCACCATGTTCTGTTTAACATTATTATCTTTAATGTCACAATCCAAATCATATCCATAACATTAACTACTCTGATGGAGCACAGAGCAGAGTTTTGGTGAGCAGGCATATGGAGAACAGGAGAACAGAGATGTGTCAGATCCATGGAGAAGAGATGGAAAACTGGTTTATAATGAAGGATTTAAAATTCACTGGTCACTTGTGCTGATTAGTCAGTGAGCGGACATGTCACTTCACCAGAAACATCTGTAAATGCACAGCAGGGCGCAGGTTCTAGAGATTATTTTATAACATCTTAGTTCTGATAGTGAGTTAGTTAAATCGCCTTAATATCGGCTATCTTAGTCTCGGGTTGCTAGTCAGAACCCCGTTATCCTCTTGTCCATGGTGGCAGTTCAGTCGGCTCTGCTCTTCTTTGCTGTGCTCAACCTCCTGGTGCGTTTAAATTGACTCAGTAGCGCCACCTGTTGTCACGGCGGAAAGTTTGTGCCAAAAGTCACATGATTTTTTTTTGTCTTTGTAGGATTTTTTTTTTTGTACTTGTAAATCTTGCTGTGTTTGTTTCTGATGCATGATGTATTAGAAATATGTCGTGTATTTGTTTGATAGGTACGTTTTGTATTTGCAAAACAAAATGCATTAATTTGTTATTGGTGTTTTGTATTTGCAAACCACAGTGTGTTTGTTAGTGAATTGCAGGGCATTTGTAAAACACGTATTGTTTGTTTGTTAAGTTTTGGCAGGAAATTAGCTCCATACCCCTGTACATAGCACATAACCCCTTGTAACACGACAAATGTTTGTTTTTACATTTTGGTTTTTGTACGGATTAAACAAACGAGCTATATAATGCATCAATTACTGAGCTTTAGAGGTGCTAGTAGCTGGATTTTGTTACCTTTGGGTCGTGCCAGGCTAGTTGTCTTTATGCTAAGCTAAGCTAATCAGATGTGAGAGTGGCATCGACCAATTCATCTAACTCTCGGCAAGAAAGCAAGTGAGCTTATTTCCCAAAATGTCGAATATTTTACAGGAAAGTCTTCTGTAGGTCTAGTGGGAGAGAAGAGGACCACATGATGGGATTTAGAAACAGACCCCCTTTGCCCATGGCATTCCACTGTGTGCACAGTTTAGCACTCATCCTTGGAGCATTTGTCATATTGTGAAACTGCACTAGGGGAGACACCAGAGACCCAGAGAGCATATGTCACAGTACAAGAGAAGTACCAGGGCCTCAGTTGACTCTCACCATATCTGTCTCACTGACAGTGCGGGCACATTCTTCTCTCTCTGTCTTTCTGGGCTGTTTTATATGGAGATTGTCATATTTGGGTTCCAGTATTTGTTTTCAAGGTCTAGTGTGTCAGAATTCAACATGTTCAGGCTTAAAAACATATGCTGATATCTGTATTTTTATAGGCTGTTCTGTTAAATATGCTTGGCTCGTATTAAGACGTGAAAGGCTGCGCTGGGTTTTTGTTCCAGAGGTTGCACTTAAATCATGAATGCCTGCTATTGCAACATAAATGCTTTACTAAAAACCAAAGGAGGGTTTGATTAAACTGATAAGGTGTGAGCTGTTTGTTCCTTTTTGGCAACATCTTAAGTGCTAAGCGGTCACTGCTATTGCGTTTTTGCAGTGTACCTCCCAGTGATCAGTTTGTAATCACTATTGCCAATAGTATGTCTTATCTTTGTTAGGTTTTCTGTTTTTGTTGCTGTTGGTGATCTTTTCTTTGTTGGTTTGGCCATTTTTGTCATGCTAACCATGCTCTTTATCCTCATAGTGTATTTTTTCAACCACAGTTGCTGCTGCTGCTGGAAATATAAACCCATCAGTTCCAGCGTCCAGAGAATTTTATTTCTATGGCTTTCGTCACAAAGCACGATTACTGACTTAGCTGGACAAACCCAGAAGAGGTTTTTATTTGAGTCCATGTTGCAGATTTGAGGGGTTTTACTCAGCAGTTATCCAGCTAACTTCATAATCCTGCTTTGTGAGACAGACCCCCTAGGGAAAACAGCAAATCTTTGAGCTTTCATGAACTACTTTAGGCTAAATCACTTTATCAGTTGGCAGGAGAGAGTCACAGAATAGATATTTATGAAAAGGTGTCGGGTTATTTACTGAAGATTCATGATTACTATGATTACTACATTTTGTGCAGTTTTGTAGATGTTTTTTCACCTGCTGAGATTAAGTATCTTTTGGCATCTCTGAAAGTCCAAGATGAGAGCCAGATCCAATGTGTTAGCTATCATAGGATCGAGACACATTAATAATCTTTGTTTATAACCTTTCTTTGGTGACAAGAGGGTACATGAAACAGTGGTTACATTGGCTTGATTTATTGTGTATACGATGTCGGCCTTACCTACTCTGTGAAGGAAATGCTTCTCTGGAAAAGAAGCAGAACACAGGCAGAGTGAGTCTTTCCACTCTACAGCTGCAACAGTTACACATAATTGATGTGTGGCATGTGTAATTGTTGCTTTGTTATTTTTCCAAATAATTCTGGTGGTACTAAGCATTTTGTTGCGCTCCCTCTGCTCCCTCCTCCTCTGCTGTGACATTCAGGGGAAACTCTGGTTTACGCGGTGAGGAAGTCTAAGGATAACATTTCTTCAGCCCCCCCTGTGAGACATGATAGCCACGATGCTTCTCATGCACTTGGCTGATCCAAATATGTCCTGTAAATGTACCCATCCATTCATTCCAATGAAATGCACTGGAGTTTTCTTTGGCATTTCCTATAACTCTCAGTTTTACTTACTCCCTTTACGCATTGTATTCAAGTGAATCAAGTGACCCAGAGGTTTGTGAAAAGCAATTAGATAGATTTTCCATTGACTGTAAAATGAGTAATTGATTTATATTGTGATTCCCAGTTAGACTCCAACACAGTGGGGGTACTGCTCAGTTCCAGAGAAATGATCACTTCAGTCTGATTATTCAACTTGGCTACAAGGCCAAAAGTCTCTCTTGTTTCCTTGGTTTTCAGATCTGGTTTTCACATCAGATTGAAATATATTCTGCACCTTGGAATAATCCCCTCAGCTGGACTTCTGTTCCCTCTCCCAATTCAAATAGCTTTCAACAAGAGCATTACACTTGGGGATTCTTTGTTGCCATATTGTCATCCCTCCAGTGATCGTAGCTCCATGAAGGATATACTGTGGCACAGCTTAAGGAGTTCAGCAGGCCTTTTGGGCTACTACATGTCTGATACAACTATAAATGTTCGGATAACATACGAGTAGCATCTTTCAGGAGAATTTCTTGGTGGAAAAATATGTAACTCGTGTGTGTGTGTGTTGTAACGTCAACACACACATGGGCACACATCCACTCTTGTAAAGTAGTTATTTAATAGGTTGGAGTCCTTTAAATAAATGTCAAACTTAATTTTTCCTACATTTTTGAATGTCTGCTCATACTGAGGTTCTAGGTGAAATTGCACATACACTGATGCAGTATAAATAATCATCAAGCGCAGTGATTATTGAAGGATGAAAGAATGAAAACCCTCCGCTGGAAAACTGATGCCTGTACATGGGGGAGTTGGAAAATATTAGGCAATTTAAAATGATTACTCTCAGTCTCAGACATTCTCTATAGATGTGTTTTTTATTACTTACAAACCTAATTATCTGCCTCATGTATGCTACTGGCTATGCGTCAGAGAACCAGTTAGTAGACTTTATAAGTATACCTGTCAAGTCTTGTCTACTTGTTGGTAGTGAAAAAAAGACAGCAGCACAGTTCATGTCAAAAGATTTTGAATGATAGCACTAAAGCAAAACAGCAAACAAACAATACACTTGCTGTAGCTGTTGTTCTGTTGTAAACAATCCTCTAGTGGTTTCCACTTGAGGGTTTCCAAAAACAGAGACTAAGTGCCAGAGCAGGCATATTTTTTGATTTATTAAAACCACATCTGGAATTACTAACAAAACGTTTTTACATTGGGTTTAAACCACAAATTATTTTTAGAAATTACAACAGTATAAGCTATTGCAGTTTAGCAATTGAAAAGACAAAAATGCATCATGATTAAGTAAATATGTTGACTGAGGAGGGAGCATGGAGTAAGTCCAAGCGGTTTCTCAACAGCCCTTTGAGTGAAACTGAGTTTACTGGAATTAACCTCAGTAGATGTAGAATCAGATAACACAGGAAATCATGCCAATCAAAAATGCCTGAAATGATTTATAGTTCTTTGCATGGTTTCCCAGCATTTTCATACTGTATACTGTGTAATAAGAGAAAAAGTAAGAGTGAAAGTTGCTGGTATAATGCACACAACTGCATTATACAAACAACGCTATTGTTAAAAGGCAATAAACCTTTGCTTTTACAAACTGTTGAATACATGTGCTAAATAACGGACATAACTGTAACACTGTGGTCTGATATATCCCATAATTCATCATAAACCAAATCCCTGAAATGACACATAATGTCCTGTCAAAGAAAAGACATCAACATCTGTTTTCTATCAATATTCAGAAAGAGGACATGTAGCCTGTTAACTGGAGTAGACTGAGAGACTGTACTGTGGGTTCAAGGAGTTGACATGAACATTTGGTGTTGCTCTTTAATGACAGCTCCCACACAGTTGAATGTTAAAAAGATCTAAAGGCAAAGAGGAGGAGGCAGGCTGTGGGATTAAGCTAATGATCCTAGTCTGTCTGATTTATAATACAATAGGATACTAATAATAGCTTTTTTTATTTTTTAGTGTCGACCAGGTGCAAAGTCTTCTTGCTCACCGCGCTATCTGTCTCTGATGGAATAATTCTCCCAAATGGATCAATTTGATGAATCGTGAGCAGAAAAAAATAACTTAGAGTCGATGGAGGTAAATGTTCACTTTTTCCTCCCATCAAGTCCCCAAAATTAAATGACAAAATATGTTAAATGACTAAACATGTAGGAGTTCTCTGATCTGGCGCTAGGGGAAAAGAGTTAGGGGAAAAGCATGGTTCGGGTTAAAATTACGACTTTGTTGAGGTTAGGGGACTTTCGTTGTCATGGTTACAATAATAACCACTTGTTCAAGGTCAAGGAACGGCAGCTGACATAGTTAAAAAAAAACACCCTTGACTGTCAATAGCAAACGGGAAAACGAACAGCGGTGACCTGTGGCAAAGTCCCATGTTTTGTTGACCCACTCGGACAAGAGTCACAGTTACGACTTAGGCCGCTAGAGGGATTTGTTACTTCAACGTAAAAATATGTTGGTTTTGGGTCACCTGCTGAAACAACTGATATGTCGTATTTCTTGGGAGGACAGAGCCTCTTTTCCCGCATATTATCTTCTCAGTAGATCAGACAACAGTATACAAAAATGGGGTTCAAATCTGTTCATCCCA
This sequence comes from Oplegnathus fasciatus, assembly GCA_003416845.1. Classification (NCBI taxonomy): domain Eukaryota; kingdom Metazoa; phylum Chordata; class Actinopteri; order Centrarchiformes; family Oplegnathidae; genus Oplegnathus; species Oplegnathus fasciatus. The sequence goes on along the minus strand of NTHP01000073.1, from coordinate 1,059,002 downwards.
TGGCCTATGAATTCAGCTCAGTGAATTTACAGGCAAAATGAAAGCCCTATAGTTGGATCCTCTCAGCACCCCTTCAACCACCAAGTTCAGTTTCTGTAGCTTCGTCCACAAACAACCAGTGCACCCAGAACTTACATTTCATGTAAGCAGTTAAACCTCTCTAACTGACAGCACTAACTCCATCCATGCATTTGATTTAAGAAGAGAGCTTGATGCTTTCACCTCCTGTTGCGAATAAATATTGCTTTGTTTACCATAGCAGTTCAATACTAAATCAGTACTGAATTTGCTTTATTTATTGCTTTATCTCCTACCTCTACCACCACTAGTAGGTCAATCAGGCTTTTCTAATGGGATGTTTGTCTTCGGTTTGCCTCATCATTAGTCACCCTAGTGTTTTTTTATGTTCTTATTAAACATGTTTTCTTTAAGACCACTAGTCAGGTTTTCAATGACACCGACACTTCTGCTCTACACAGGAAAGAATTGTACTTGTGCCAGTTGCTGCCTACAGGGGAAATTGTAACAATCAGGTTATTGTGCACATTGCTTGACTGTTTGGTTATTTTTGCTCATTCACACTTTTGATTGATTATCTGCCTGTGTGCTCACGTGTATGTCCCACTTTAGCAAATACCCTGCACAGGTGGGATTAGTTGCACCTGCATGTGCAGCTCTGGTCCTATAGACCTCATTTGAAAGACATCATTACTGAGAAAAGGCTTTGCTCTTTTGAAGCTGAGTTAACAAGACAAACTTGTGTGTTTGTTGCTGTGCTGCACCACGGTAGCGGTGGAATGCTTCATGTGTTATTAAATGTTAATACATTTTAATTATTGTTAAGAAATTATAAATCCAGGAGTTGGTGCAGTTCATGTTTTGTACTACATTATAAGATGCTCATCTGAAAAATGTAACTTAAGGGCTTGGTGTAATTTATGTTCCTGTTGTAAAGGATGTTGTAAAGCACCCCCAAAGAACTTTACAATGCAAATAAGATTTTTTTAAAATACACAGGGCTTAAGAACATCAGTCTTTTAGAATTTACAAAGAGCTTTTATATATTCCTGTCATGCAGTGAGTGGAGTTACTGAACAGAAGAGAAGAGGAATGTATTGTTTTTGTACATTGACTTTATTTATGATTAGCACTTGTTTTTCACAAATGCCTGTGCTCAGACACATCAATTTTTTGTCACTTTAGTCTGTTTTCCTGTCCTATAGAAATATTATTAATGCTGATGTTAATAATTCATAGCACGTACGCCCTAGAGCCAGCCATTATTTTGTGTCACTTTAATGGTGTCGCACTTTACACCATATTTTGAATAATATTGTTGTAGAAGTCGAGCCAATTGGTCATGAGTGTAATATCTGGAGGTCCTGTCATTGATATATTAGTGTGTTGTGTTGAACTGTGTTGTGAGTGGGGGGTGGAGGCAGGTCTGTGAAGTTTGATTTACATTCGTCGTTCATCTTTGCTCCCATAGGGGGTGATATTTTACAAAACATTTTAATATAGCATATCTTTTTTATTTTATGTTAGATGTGATGTAAAAGAGCTGTTTAGCCACAGTCTTGTCAACAATTTAGCTTGAAGTGGTTATATGTCCTGTTAGGTAAAGGATGAATCCCCATCCTGTTCCTGAGGAAGATACAGTGGAGTATAAGTTATCATAGTGAGAGCAGGGGAGGACATGTTAGTGTTAAGGAGCATTCCTTAGTGACGGATGTAGAGCACAAGCAGCAGCAAACATCCTCTCTCTCTCTCTCTCTCTCTCTCTCTCTCTCTCTCTCTCTCTCCTCTCTTATGTATTTGGTGCATTGCACTTCTTGAATTGAAGTGCCGTGTCAGAAATATACATACAGTAGGTGTTCAGAACTTTGCTATTGAATTCACAATTTCATATTTTTTTAAGCAAAATGTCAAGCACCAGGGCAACAAATCAACAAATATGGTCCCACATCCTTAAATGTCTCACTTTCAAATAAGAAATGGAAGGCTTTCTTTCTTTCTTGCACTTTTCTTTCTTTGGATAATCAGAAACATGTCATTTTTTTCAGATTCTAATCAGGCATATCATTTAAACGTTTTCAGTATGACTGGACAGGGTGTAATCTGGTTTGGTTCCTTACAAATGCATTTTGCCATCTGTTTTCATTTGAAAGAAGACCATAATACGAAACATGCCTTTACCGGAAAGACCGTGACTTTCAGAGTTCTTGCTTCATAATGTGTCCTAAACCCTCGAGCTGTTTTAGCAGAATAGTTTGACAACTGTTGTTTGGATGATCTTCAAAGGCATGTACAGGGTGTGGGGCTGATCTGAGTTACCAGCTGAATATCTACTTCTCTAAATGGAAATTAGGACTAAATGTAAAAAGTCAAAAATCAAATCAAATATATAACTACAGGACATCCTCCTGGCCTTTTTTCTCCTATAGTGTAAATTCAAATCAGAGTAATTTCATATGGCTTAAGTACATGTGTGTTAACATAGAAACAGGTATAAGAAATGGGCATCTGTGTTAATTAATGGATGAGTGCTGGTGGTCACATCATGAAACATTTTGATATTCTCTACATGTTCTGACCTTAAATATCAGTCTTAAACACATGCTAAATGGTAGTAGATCCTAAATTAAATGAATTACAAGATTTATTTGATGTCTGGTGACCTTTGAGACCTTGTGTGGTCTGTTTCGCATTCAACTTAACATTTTCAGATCACAGGCATTTTTCCTTCTCTAATCCAAGTATCAACCTTTTTTTTCTGATATTTTGGTTTTGTAAAATCCCACTCTTGTTTCTTTTGGCTGATGCTCATTCACCCGTCTGTTTCTTTCCATGGAGAACTGTAGTGTGGTCACACTTTGGTCATGCTGTGGTTTTGCGATGGTTAAGAGATGTGGTGATATGTAAACCACAGTCTGTGGTTTTTCTGCCTCCGTGCGCCTGCTCTGTATACCCAAGACTGCGCTCTAGTTGTATTCAACATGTTATTACATTTTACCCAGAAAAAAGACATACTAAAATGATAATATAGCAGCACTTTGCTTAAAAAATCATATTTGTACGCCCACTACTGTGAAACAGGAACTTCTTGACAAGTTAATCAGCTAATTGAAAGCAATTGGGTGGGTGTTTAAACTTGATGTGCATTTTTTTCAAAGCTTATTGTTATTCATCGTTGGGCTGCTTGAAGCCTTATTCTCCCATTAGTGAAAAGAATAAGCTGCTAATTTATCAGTCCTGAAGGACAGCAGCTAGCCAGAGGAAATGTCCACCTGCACCAGTGAATAGACTGCCATACAGTATACCAGTCATGTTAAATTGTAAACAGCTGCAGCATTCAATGTTAATAATACATTTTGGAGAAGGGGGCTTCGTGTTTGGTGGATTTTGGCAGCACAGATGTTGCTCCTTCCATTGAAAATTTTGCTTATATACTGCTGAATTTCAATATTTGTGATTCAGTTGCAATTCAGTTTAACGATACCAGTACGATACCACCAGTGTGTTTGTCCACTGCATTCATAGAGCTACATCATGCCAGTCTGCCTAAATTACTCAGACGTGTATCTTCCTTCCGTCTATCTTCCCTCACCTTGCCCTCTTCACTCCATTCAAATGAATGGACATGTTTAATATGTAAGGAAACGTGCACATTGATAAGCATTATTTTAAATTATAATCTGAGTTGGCCAATGCTGGCAAATTTTAATGTGCAGTCCCTGGACAGAATATTCAATTTCACTACTTGCAAGTATTAAAACAACATGAAAACCACAAAGCCTCAAGTGGGCTAACATGTCACATACCACAGATCTCAGTTACCTTGCATGCTGCATGTCAAGAGAACATATGAAACGGATAAAAGAAGAAAAATAACACAGTAACTGCCTTACATGTACTGTAGACACAATAGTCTCCGGCAATGACACAACTACAAGACAAGGCTTATATCAGATATCCTACATTTAATGCATATTTGGTCACTCTAATTGCCATTTAGAGTCTCTTTGCAGAATGAACAACTAACAAAAGATGGTTTATATGAAAATTTTGACCTGATCATGTTGCTAAATAAATGTCAGGGGATCACCAAAGTTATTACAATTCATCCTGCGTGGGACATGAATGTCTGTACCAAATTTTATGGCAATCCATCAATAGCTGTTGACATTTCACTTAAAACCACAAATGTCAATCTCATGGAGGCACTAGCATATCTTCTGGGAAACATGAATGTCTGTGCAAGATTTTGTGCCAATCCATCTAGTAGATAAGTGAAAAATTTGACCTGTTGGTGGCACTAGAGGAAAAGTCCTCTAAAGACCATGAATGTCTTTACAAAATTGCATGCAATCCATCCAATAGTCATTGAGATATTTCAGTCTGGACCAAAGTGGTGGACTGACAGACTGACATTGCTATTCCTAGAGCACGTGATATAGAAGCAGGAATCCAGCACATATTTACTGGTTAAACACAAGTGACAAAAACCATAAACATAATAGCCATAAATATCACAATTCTATGCATCCAGTCTTCTGAACACTGAGAGGCTCTGGTCGCCTCTCATAGCGCTATAACACTTCATTTAATGCTCCCAAGTGTGATTACTGATAAGCGTTTTCTAGTCCCTCAGCAAATGAATTGTATTGATTTCTCCTTCACTTACCAGCTTCAAGCCCTATTGTCATGTGGCTTGAATGGATTTTAGATTGATTGAGAGGTCTTTTTAAATTTAGAGCACTTTTTCATGGTACTTTATATCTTTCTTGTTAAATCATCAGGAGGACGTAGTGACACGGTAGACCAACTCCAACTACTGAAAGGTGTTAGCAGAGAAAAAAAGAACATCTGCTCTTTACATCTAAATCTTTATGAATATTGTTGTAGTCAACCTTACGTTTCTACACTAGAATGAAAGACATTCCCTTTTAAAAGCAAATCATCTGTCAAAAACTACTGTTGATTTTAGTTCACCTTTCAGGAGGCCAGTTTTCTTAAAATCAATTTTTCATCCATTTTATTTTGCATCATTTGCATAGTATGGCTATTCATATTGTAGTGTTTATTTCTGAGCAGATTTTCCAGGCTGTTAACGTAACAAGCTGTTAAATCTGTGAATAATAACACAGGAATTAAATGACTAGTAATCCCTTCAAGATTCTTTTAACATTTCCCTGAAGTGGAAGTTGCACGCTTTCACAGTAACCCCAGTGTTTGAAGGGGATTGGTAATATCTGGCTTGTGTCCAGTTGAATGGTTTGAGTTAGGAAACACATGGAAGGGCTGATGACGGTTTACTGTAACAGGCCACAGACAGCTGTGCTCTGTATAATTTCCTGAAGTGCCAGCATCAGAGACATCACACACACCTCTGTACTTGTCCTCAGCTTTTTAAGTGAAAGTTTATATAAATGAAAATCCGAGTTCCTCAACTCAAAATGTGACATTAAAGCAGATAGATTTCATTATAGATTACTTCACATTTTATAACATGTGGTCAGAGTCAAATCCGATTAGTTTGAGTCGGGTACGCCACTGAGGAAACGCAACAAAGAGAAGCAGAGACCTGGGTTGCCTCTGTTATAGCCGACTGGTAGTATTTTGGCTCCAGCTGTCCGCCAAAGCTGAGCGAAGCTGAAGTGCTTTGCTGCAGTGAGTGTCACTGAAAAACTGACAGTTTTGTTGGATTATGTGGCAGATGCCAGCACAGCAGGAGTGCTGTACATGGCCGATGTAGCTGCTAACAGCAGAAAGATTACAGAGCTAATATGGAGAGAGGTCCTTATTTCAAGTGACCCTTTTCAGCCACACAAAAAGTAGCCGTTGTTCAGTTGCAATTATATATAATCTATGTAACACATATATATATATATATATATATATAACCGTAATTCATTCCCTATATGTCTGCAAAATGGTCAGACAGGCAGGAAAGCTTGTTTTCTGTTTTTGGTTTAGGCTGTTAATGTGTCTCAGTGTTGTGAACCTCACACTCAAGCCATGATAGTACATTCAGTCACTGCGAGAGTGTTTTTGAGCAGAACACAGATTATCATAATGTGATTTGATTCCGGAGCGGGCATTCGGTTGTTTTAAAGGAATAGTTCTGCATTTTGGGAAAAAACGTTTGGGAAATACAAAATATTTGCTTTATTTCCAAAAGTTAGATCAGAAGATCGAAACCACTCTCACGGATGTACCATAAACATGAAGCTGGAGCCAGCAGGCGGTTAGTTTGGCGTAGCATAACAGCTGGAAACAGAGGGTAACAGCAAGCCAGGCTCTGTTCAAAGGTCAAAAACAACAATACAACACGCAAAAACTGTTTTTACACTTTGTTTTTGTACAGATTAAACAAGCAAGATACAATGTGTTAATTTGTGAGCTTTAGAGGTACTGGTGGATGGATTTTGTTTTTTGACAGAACCAGACAAGTTGTTTCCCACTGTTTCCAGTCTTTATGCTAAGCTAAGCTCGCTGGCTATAGCTTCATATTGAACGTACAGATATGAGAGTGGTGTCAATCTTCTCGTCGAACTTTCTGCAAGAGAGTGAATGAGTGTTTTTCTCAAAATGTTGAACTAGTCCTTTAATAGACGATAGTAACCACATTGACAGACTTTCATACTGTATAACCAGCACCAACAGTTCCCTTTACTGTAACTTGTGACTATGTTGTGTTGCTACACCCTCTGACAGCATATTTTCCTACTTCTTTTACATTTACCAGGCCTTCCCATTACTGCTGTCTCACAAGAGAGAAAATGAAAACAAAAGGGCAAGAATTAAAAGCAGAGTTTTGAATTAGTGACATTAAATTGAGCGACGCATTTGCACAATTTTCAAACCAGACTTGTTGTTTGTTTTAGATGAGGAGCCGTACCAGGGGGCATTGTACCAAAACTGTGTGACTGTTACGGGCCGTGAACACTGAGTTCAAACAGTCATTAACCAATAGGGTATGTTAATGTTCCATGTTAGTGATCAAATGGGGCGCCATTATTTCTCTGGGCAGACGTATATATGTACTCACCCTGGATACAGATAGAAACAGAATTGCAGAGGGCAATTAATTTTAAACGCAAGACAGGGGATTTTATTTAAGAGGATCTTTGTCATGTAACAGGCCAACTAAATTGTTTTTATTCGCCTGTTTATAAGCCGGTCTTTCTTTTTCTAATACCATGCCTCTGTAACATCATTTTCCCTTCCAATTGCCCTGTTTGTGGCTTCCTCCCTGCACTTCATTTACCATATTATCGTAGGATTTATTTCCGCGGGTTGTCCTGTCAATTGGATACTATATTTCTGTCTATTCAACGTATTCAACAGCATTTAGTTTTTAATACTGCCCCCTTGGGTTCTCAGACCTTCAGCAGACTTGGGCCATCCAACAAGTACAGGATTCGTGACTGGGTCATGGTGTGGTCAACATTCTTTTAAGTGTTTTTCATATTAAGATTCAATCAGATGACTACATATATTGTGAAATGGGTTGCTTTTAGCGAAGGACCCACAGAGAATTGTCGCATGTGCAGCTCTATTGAGCCTTTTAGCCTCATTAAGCTCACAGTTTTGGTTTTATGGATTCCAATGGGTTGATGTTGCTGTGTGTCTGCTGGAGGTGGAAGTAGGTTATTGCTTTCTAAGATGTCAGCCAAAACAGCTTTATAATGTGATGTCAGGGCTGTGTGTCTGGCAGCTTGTCTTGGACTTCTTCTGTCGCTTATTGGCCAGAAGTTTATGAATGCAGCTTGCAAATACCCAGTTTTTCCAAGTGAATCCTCAAATAGCAACTGGTGGAGAAACTCTAAGGTGCATGTGAACTATTTTGGTTTATGGGTATAAGTAGGGAACAATATGCTCTGTAATAATCACTTTTGCACATTTATCAGTCCTTATTCAAATATTCTATCTGGTGTCATCTTAGTACAATACCAGATACCTTTAAATATTAAACACATTTTATTTGTGTTGTCGAGCTATTGTGCCAGTAACAACTAGCCCATTCCACCCTTCTCTTATAAATTTCAGTGCTTGCATGAAGCTCTTGAACAGCTGAGTTGTTGTTGGATCCCTCAGTGTATGAAATGTCCCTTTAGTCTTCATGCTGAGTTATACCGCTAAGTGCTTTGGGGTTTTAATGCTACAACTGTTGCCTGTAATGGCCTTCCTCCAACAGACAGATATCAGCTTGTGGAAAAACATATTTCTCCAACATTGTTTACATTTTATGGCATCGCCAAACAATCGTCTGTGATTACATTATAATTACTGGCAATAATTGGACTTAATATGGCATAGCTGAGGTAACAGCAACACATTTGAAAGAGAAATGTTAGTGCATTAAGAATTATGGCTAAAAGTCTGCCAGTATAGAGGAAAATTATGGTCTGCAACAGTCCCTGATGTCTGATTCCTTCCTTTTTATGAGTGTTTTATTTTTAGCACAATATATGACCTTTCCAAGAGTGTTTTGTTTTTTTCAATCTGAAGGTTTGGAAAACACAAAAGTATCCAGGCATTCTGAAGACATACTCTCTGTACTTTGTGTTTTTTAATGTGTTCCTATAAACCTGTTCTCATCTGAGGTTGTGTTTTGGGATACGTCACTGGCAGAAGTAGCTGTCCTTCTTAATATACTATAGTTTCGTCTAGATCTGAAATAGCTAATGTGTTGCTTAACTGTTTGTCATGGCGACCAGTGTGTGCTTACAGAAATATGACGCATTTTGACATGCTGGACTTTTATTTCTAAATGACATAATGTGAATCTCCAGAACAAACGTCCAAACCAGGAGGCCTTACAAACTGCAGTGCAAACCTTTGTTCACTTGTTTATATTACAATTTTGTGACCCTAAACCTGCAGAGAGGGAGTCTGATGTTTTTATCTGTGTGTGTGTGTGTTAGCGTGCCTGTGTTTGTCTGAATGTGTTTCTAAGCATGACTGAGAGGGTTTATATGACAGTGACATTATTTAGACTGCCTTAAATATATGATTATCAATAACACACAATATTAAATATCATGTGAAACTCCTTATTTTGTTATTTATTATGTTTAGGTAGTAGTTCACACACGTCATGGAATGAGGAATCCATGATGACTAAAGGAAGAGGAGATAGATAACATTGTTTAATCGAAAGTTTCACTTCCTGTTATCAAAAGTGGACTTTTTGGTTCCCTACGAATATTTTGCTTTGGTAATATTCAGTCAGAGGAACATATTTTGATTGGAGTGGGTTTAACTTGTCTGTTTAGGTAACAGTGTTTTGGATACACAATAACTGCGTGGATACAGTACAAGACTGATGGCATAATAAGGCATACGTAAGTATATATTGATATCCCAGCATTATATCATGTTATTCCAGCTACAGCAGCATCAGCGATTATTCTCATTATCGGTTAGTCTGCTGTTTATTTTCACAATTATTCGTGTACTTGTTTGGTTTATAAAATATCACAAGTTCTCAGAGCTCATGTTAACATCTTCAAATGTCTCGTTTTGTCTGACCAGCAGGCCCAAAACACAAGGATTTTCAGAAGATTACACTGGTAGAGGGCCAGGAAATATTCACATGTGAATTTTTGTTTAAAAATGCTTAAAAACAATCAATAATCAGAATTACTGCTGATGAGTGTGTATCTTTGTTACTTCTAATTGTGCTGTGGAGCTTTAATAAAAAAAATAAAAAAAACATACTGTATCATGATGTTACAGTCACGCATAGATTCAGATGAAGGTGGATTCAGGATCATGGTTTGCTCTGCATCTGGAGCACATGTACAACAGCATCAGCAGATGCTAAACTGTAGCTTTGCCATGAAAATGGAAGGGTCAAACATTAGAGCACACATGTTGACCGGTATCTGGCAGAAAGAAGAGGAAAGAAAGTCTTTGACTCTTTCATTTGAGTATGAGTGTGCTGATGACTGCAAATGGCTGCTTAGAAAAAGCTATAAGTAGCACCAACAACTTGATCCACTCAGTTTTTCTGTGCAAAGAAAAATGAGTCATTTAGTCCCACTCTACTTTTCTAAACATGAAGCATTCCTTAGAACAACAGCCAAGCAGCAAAGCACACACATGTCTCACATGCCTAACATTTATATTCACAATACCTCTGATTAAACTTCGAGTCATTGTCCCTTGTGTGTTTTCCTGACGGCTAACTCACCAGAATTTATGACATAGCAAGCAGTCATTCTCTCAGCTCTGGTTTTCTTCAAGATAAGGATTATCAATCAATTCATTCATTCATGTATCTGTGACACACTTTTAGAATTTCTACACTGTGTTACTTAACCACCATTAAATTACTGATAACTGAAAAACAGAACTATTATTTAAAGAACGTAGTGTGTTTTATTGACAGCAGAGTGAGTTGGGATACATGTAAGGTGACAGTAGTGCTTGAAAATTGGGCTTTGAGTCTACAACAGAGGACAGTGAGTGATCCTGCTGTGTAGAGTTGAGAGTGAGTTGAGCCTTGACCCTGCTAGCGGAGAGTACAGAACACTAAGTCGGCAGTATCACTGGAAAGATGAACAGTTGTGTTGTGGATTACTATGTAGTCTAGAGAGCTAGTGCCAGGGTTTTGGATTTGAAATTAGCAGCTAAAAAGAGAGGGAGAATTCAGTGAGGAGACTACATCTGGATTAGCTGAAGGAACTGGAGGCTGGAAGGAACTGCTGCAGTTTAGACAAGAGACTGAAGATTGAAAAAGAATTTGGGCACAGTTATTGTTGATGAGGAAACGTCTGATGAACAGATGGTTTTGTGTAAACATACTGAATGGGTTTGGGTTGTGCCTGTGGTTTTACTCAAGAGTTCAGGCCACTATAGTCTTGTCAATGACATCTTCATTCTGAGACTAAGTCCAAGGTGGCTGGAAGATATTAGCGACAATGATGCAACAATAATGCAAGGCGAGAGTGGGAAAGAACATGTTATGTGAGCAACTAAAATATATAGGGCTGCTACTAACGATTATTTTCATCACCAATTAATCGGTCACAATTTTTTGGGGATTAATCGATAACTCATTTAGTCTATAAAATGTCCAAAAATAGTGAAAATCACAACTTTTCAGAGCCCAAGGTGTCGTCTACAGATTGCTTGTTTGTCCGACCAAAGCTCAAAGATATTCAATGTACAATGATGAAAACAGAAAAGCAGCAAATCCTCACACTTGAGAAGCTGGAACCAGAAAACTGATTAGTGTTTCTTTTATGTCGCTCTTAATCCACACCATTGAGCATGAGCAGGCTGATCAGCATGAGCGAAGAAGTTGTGTTCTGACTCCACTTCGACAAGCATCTTCTCTTGAGTGGAATGCAGACATGTTATTGTATATCACTGGCCGCAATGCTAGACAAATAAGCCTCCACTGAGCAGACTGCATGTGTTGTCTCACAGCTGCACGTGTTTGTGTGTGTGATAGCCTTTAGTTTTGTAATTGTTATCCCTGTTAGAGAGAAGAGCATGCTGGGATGTGATGAAGTGGGCCTCTCGTGTGAAGGTGCATGTACTGTATGCATCTTCTTCATCCATGTGCACTTTTCTGCTTTGACAGACTTCCACTTTAACTCGTGTGCCGGTGTGAATTAGTGTGTTTCATTACAAGACAAAGCCAGGCCAGGCTAGTCCACCATGTTGGTTCAGGGGAGGTCCACTGTTTATAAGGTAATTAGAGTGCTTACGGTTCACCCCGGGTAACTGAGGTCAGACTAATCTATGTCTAGATTTCAGGGGGGCCCCTGTAAAATGAGATGGATCACTGGCAAAATGTAATAACCTTTAGCTGAAAAAAAGGCACAGGCGGCAAAACAGTCAGATTGTCTGTGATGTCCTGCTCATTTTGAACAAGTGCAGGACTCACAGTGTAAGTCAAATGTCAGTCAACAAGCTGTTATTGTGTGTGTGTGGGCATGTGACTCTGCAAACTAATTAATATTCCTGTAGAAAGGTGTCCTGAATGCATTTGGGACATCTTCCCCCCTTGTTCTCTCGCTCATGAATATGAATGAAATCCACATGTGTTTTGAATTTGTTTGCTGATTTGCATGAAGTACATGAGCAACTAACAAGCGTGCACTGGATTGTATTCTTAGCTGTTGTTATGAAAGGTGCTCGGGGCCCTGTGTGTCATTACTCAGCATGGTCTTGTTTTGTGTGCTGAATATTATAAAGAGCTTCATCTCTAATTACCCATGTTTAATATTTTGGATAGTTGTTGTTCTATTAATTACTAAAACAACAAAGAAACATTCATATCACGCTCTTTGACTGTCCCCTAGTGTGTCACTGTGGAGAGTGATTTAGATCTGAGCTGTTTCGGCTGTTCAAATAGTGTGAGAGGAGCTGAGGTGGACTGTTAAATAGCTTTTGGAGAATCAATGCCAGATATTGACTCAGGGAGTTGTTTAAATATAGACAAAGCTGTTTGGAAAGAATTATAATTTCGATTTATGAGTTCGAGCGTTCTAGCAGAGGCTGGAGTTCACTCACACTCATCATACACGCTGCATTTATAAAAAGAGTTACTTCATGAAGAGTTAACTTGGCCTTCACCGTGGGAAAATATGGGAATTTTACCCCAAGTGACTTAAACACTTACCATTCTGGAAAGGTGTGTTTGGACTGCAAGTACTAATTGCAGCCTTAACCGTTGCCACAACATGTCATTTGACAAAAACCTCTCTAAAGTAGGCAATAGTATGACTACAGTGCTTTAGTTTGAACGTTCTTCTAACTGGACAATAACACTTCAAACCGGCCAGTAAAAAACAAGTGTCAAATTTCAGTGCTAACCTATAGTTTTAATTTTTAATTCCCACCATTATATATATGTATATTATTGGTATATTGAAAACTAGAGCACATATTTACACATAGCTTTACATCTGGTATGTAATGAGAATGTTATTTTCATGTATCAGCATCAGTTTATCTCTTGAGACCCTCCCTATCAAAGACCTGACAGATTTTCCACCCCCAGACTATAAATCATGTAGTTAGTTTGAGGTTATTGCTTTAGTGCATTGACCTTCAGCTTCGTATCCATCACCCAGAGTCTTTACTGGGCATGTTGTTTTAACTTGTAGACAGGTCATATCATTACCATCTCGGTTCTGGGTGTCTACCTCTCCCAGTCTGCCTGTTTTCATGTCCACGTGTCAAAATATAAAAGGTTATCAAAGGGACAACATGAGAAATCAACTATTTTAAATTAAATCAATTTGTGTAAATGGAAAATGCTAGATAACTGTGTTTTAAAAGTGCTTTAATCTGCAGAGTAACCAAATATCACTTAGATTTTAGACTTGTTTATTTAATGATATAATGAGAGAAAGTACAATAAGGTAGACTATTGTAGGGCTAATAAGCATTTCCATGAATGATAATTTAATAAAGATACAGTTCAGTAAAAATGAACACATATATGGATCCAGTTTCCATGGGATGCTTTCGCCTCTTTCATGATCTTCTGGAGACGGACATAGATGTTTGTTTTCTCATGATTGTTCAACTAACCCTGGTTATTTTGCTAAGCTGGTTATTTGCTATAAGTGCCTTCTGTCCTCATGGGGATGTTATTGTGACATGAATTTTGGGTCACACAGGAAACCATCCTCAGATCAGCTCTCTCAGGGTGTCCAAGTTGCAGCCTCTCCCACCCACAAACACCACAACATATGCTGAAATGTCGTTAACTTACACACATTTTAAAGACAGAAACAACTTTCCACAGGTTGACACGCACTGCTTCATTTTACAGAACAGTTATCTTTGCCTAAAATAAAAACATGCAGTACTTCCATGCTTCCATCCTACATTTTTAAAACAATTTAGGGCGCTCCAGTATCTACCTTACAGAACATAAATAACACTAAGAGTCTAGATAGATAGAGATAGATTGATACTTTATTTATCCCCAGGGAGAAATTCACATATCACAGCAGCAGTACACGAACAAACCACACTGAACAATGAAGAATAGTGCAAAAAAATAAATATCAAAACTCAAGTACTAACTTAAGAGTTAAAAATGAAAAGTAAAAAAGCATGCCCTCTAAACATGTGCATGCCAACAGTGTACAAATTGCTGTAAGGTGTGCAGAATGGATGTAATTACGCGTTATAAGTTAAAAAGATGTATTGCACTTTGCCAGAAGTTACAGAGAGTGTAGTTGTAAGTAAGACCAGTAAGACCTCCCAGTGCACTGATGTCCACACTGCGACAGAGTGGGGATGAGTGAGGTTGTACACTACTTTGGCACAGTGGAACATGTGCATGCCAACATGCTGGCAGTGACAATGCTAATATGCTAATATTTAACTGGTATAATGTTTACCATCTTCACTTGAAGTGTTAGCATGCTAATTAGTTGTAAATACAAAGTACAGCTGAAGGTCGAAGTGCATTAATGTGTTGCTACAGCTACAGAGCCTACACACAAAGTCACTACGTAGCTGATGTATGCCTCCTCAAAAATGTAACTACACATCAGCGACTACAGAGGTTCCACCGGGGGTGATTGAAGTACGGTGATTGGCTGCTTGTGTTTTCTAGTACAAGTTTCTAAAGCCAGTAGAGATTGTTGATAGTGAAGACAGCGTTAAAGGTATAATGAGTAGGATTTTCCTAAAAAACAACGTATAGATTATAAAGATAATCCATCTTAATCATCACTTATGATGCACTAGAAGTGTGTGGTGGTGTCTGTATCTGCAGAGACCCTGCCCTCTGCCTGTAGTTTCTTATTTTGCTGTGTTCGGGATATTTCTGGGCATCAACCTTTGGGCAGTGGTGTGTAGCCCCCAGCCAATAACAGCGCGCAGGGTGTGAGGGGCGGGACTCTACAAAAACATAGCGACTAGGTGCCAGATCATAAGCACGTGGGACCACCAGAAGCGCATGCACTTTGAGCCGGGGAGGAGGGCCAACTTTGAATGTTGTGTTTACAAACAGCAACCGACAAACTTTAAGAAAGAATTAAATGGAAACATTTTAGCCTAAACAACAATTTCAGAATAACTGATTAAGAAAACTGAGTTTGTGATGAAACGTGTCATTAAGTGTTTTATCTGATGTCATCTCTTCTTTTCTTTCACTTTACTGTAGATGATATTTTAGAGATGGTTATACTGATTATCATCCCATCCTCACACAAGGTTCCTGTAGACACATGTACACACACTCGACACTTACACTTTAGTAGAATTTATCTGAACGTAGCTTTGAAATGAAAGTGGTTCTATATAGTATGTGCATGAATCTGTGCCTCTGTACGTGCGTCACTTACAGTACTACGTAAATCAGCAATGGACGTCAATTCACCAACTCACATAAACTCACTACACGTGGCCTGCTCTCATCTCATGGAGGGCCTCCTGAGTGGTCCTTGTTCCTCCCCTACATTAACCACACCTGCAGGAGCTGCGACATTGAGTGTCAGCAAAGACTGGAAATGAGATTGTTAATGTTCTTCAATGGGAGCCTCAAGTGCAGTGAGGGAGGGTCTTATGGCCCCTCTTTAGGTAGTAAATATTCAGTTGTGTGAGTGAATAAGTACTTGGCTGCTCTGTATATCCTGTACCCATGAAAAAGACTGTAAAAGCAGCCAGCTGTAGACGGTAGACCCATTAGATTGCAGTGGTGCAGAGTCAGTGATTTACTTTGTTTTACCAGAATTATATTTCTGTGATGATGTTATTGCAAAAAGCGTGACTTTTTATAGATGGGTCATTTGATTCATAAATAAAATTGAAAGTAGCAAATGGAAAATCTTCCTGTAATAAGATGAGAAACTGAAATTAAGAGATCCTTGGTTTCGAAATATATTAATGTGATACACCCTCATTCTGTTCCAAGTCTCTAATGGGCCATTTAAGAGAGATCTCAGAAATCAATCTGAAGTCTGTCAGTTTTACTGTCTTCAGCTAACATATTCTGCTTTTCTTACTCTTCCACAACATTCCCTCAAATTATTTCCTTGTGTATCATGTGAATCTCTTTATTTCACCTAAGGTGTAGAGTTCAGGAGTAGGAATTCAGACACAGTAGCACCGTCAGTCCACCACTTTGGTTCCAGATTGAAATATCTCAGCAACTATTTGATGGGTTGCCATGGGGTTTTGTACAGTTCTTTTGTTTGTACTGTTCCCAAGAGGATGAATCCTACTGATGTTTCCTCCGGCACCACCATGAGGTTGACATTTGTGGATTTGAGTTTGACTTTTGGATGGATTGCCATGAAAATTGGTTCACACATTCATGTTCCCCTCAAGATGAATCAGCAACATTGGTGAACCCATAATTCTTCTAATATATTGTCTAATATGTTGTTTAACCAAACACCTGCAAAACTAATGGCATTCCCATCAGCCTCATGATGTGTTTAGCCCTAATTAGCTGATGTTAGCATGCCAACACACTAAACCAAGATGGTAAACATGGTAAACATTATACCCGCTAAACATCAGCATGTTAACATTTTTGCTGTGAGCATTTTAGCATGTTGACGTTAGCATTCAAGGAGAGCCGCTAGCATAGCTGTAGACTCTTAGTCTTGTTTTTCCTCTGGGTAACCTGGTTGAGGTTTAAAGATGTAGTCTACGATTCTAATCCAAAACAGTTTTCGTCAAATTCAGTGAATATCTCCTCACGGTCCGCTTGCTTTCCCTTCTGTGTGTGCGTTGGAAAAAAGTCTGGTGTTCATACACAGCCCTGGCTCTGTAAACGGGAAACAAACAGAGCAACTCAGGTAGAGCCACCAACCCAGGTTGTCAAATACCAACGCTTTAGCCGCTTTTCCACTAAACACTTCGGTATGATATGTCACAACTCATGCTCCTGCACAGGTCAAACTAATGCTGTGCGTTACTCATGCAAGTTTGAAGGAGCACTGAATGGAGGAGTGCATTTGTTTACCCGTTGAGTTAAAATATCAACAAACTTTGTCCAGAATCATAGACTACACCTGTAAGATAAACGAATAAATAAATCACATCAATTGTGTTTGAATGCTGGTGAGCAGAGGAGGGAGAGTTTTCATTATATGAAATTACCAGACAGGCCCGTAGGAATGCCCTTATTATCATAACTGCTCCTGAAATAAAGCTGTAAGGCATTACAGAGTAATCTTTTTTTCAGTGCCACTATCAAAGTGAGGGTAACTGCACTATATTGCCATGACTTCATGGTGTAATTGGATTTCTTTATCACCTCCTGTTTGAAAGTAACACCTGGTAGCACTTTTCCTTAGAGCTGAGTGCNTATGTTAAAGGAAAGTGAATTAGTTTGTTGCCTCACATTGTCTCATCAGGTTGTTTTCTCTGTCTCACCTACAAATACACACGTTAACTATTAAGATAAAGAGTACTTCTATTTATTATGGCCTCAAATTACATAAAAGAGCAGATGCATTGATTGGAATGGAAAAT
>NTHP01000073.1:988964-1031738 GCA_003416845.1 Oplegnathus fasciatus | reverse complement strand
GTGCTTCCCCCCCCCCCACTGTAATTCATGTAAGCTAAATATTTGTTTTGTTTCTCCAGGGGGATAGAGGAGCTCCTGGGCCTGTCGGACCACCAGTAAGATTCTGGCCATCTATATTGATGCCACACTATTGTAACTTGTTACCATGAACCAGAACAATACAGTTAAACCTAAAGCATGACTGAAAAACAGGCCACTGTGGACTCTGGACATTAAACGAGACAGTTAATGATACTGTCAAACTCTAAGTAAATAGTATCCAGTACAGAGTAAGCATTATCCCTTTAGATAAACACTGATGGTGCTAATGTTAACAAATCATGAGAAAAAGCTTGGGGGCCAGTAGCCAGTCCCAGACAGTCCATTGATCAGCTGGATTTCTGTTGGGATAACCTCCTCTGTTGAGTGGATATAGAGATGAAATTTAATCTTTCCATTAAATGCAGTGTTTCATTAAAAAGGAGAGTAACTTTAAGTACACCCCCACAAATAATTTGTATGATAATAAACTAAATATTTGTTAAATAATTAGTTTTTGTTGTACTCGACCCCCAGGGCCCTCCAGGCTCCTTTGATTTCCTGCTCCTGCTGATGGCAGACATTCGTAACGACATTGCTGACCTGCAGAACAAGGTGTACGGTCGAGTGATGCACTCTCCAGGGGAGGACTTCCCTGTGGTCCCCGACAGCTGGAGGGACAACCAGGACAATCTGGATACAGGCTCAGGTGAGGACTACAAGGAACCTCCACATCGAACAGGCGGGGGGTCCAAGAGGAACAGGAAGAGGAAGCCAGTGTTAGAGAGAACAGACTTTGACTGGAATATTTAAAGAGTGCGGGTTTGAATACTTAATGTGAGGTGTAAATATTGAAGTGATTTGCTTTTTTATTTAACTGTTTTGAAACAGATGTACTGTATGCCTTTTGATCACAGATGTTTATTTTTGTATGATATACCAGATTTTGTGTGAATATTTTTTAACAAAATGAGTAGACTGTGCAAATGCATGTTTTTTTTAATTTTATATTTTCAGAAACATATGGGTCCTTCACAGCACATTAAACAAGTCTCTCATGAAAGCAGTTTTCACCTCATTACTTGATAACAGTATATCATTATACAGTGTTAATATATAAGAAAGTGAGCCACACAATACCTAAATGATGAATCAACTGGCATAATCGTCCATAAATCTGCAAGAGGGATTAAAACAGCACAAGTGTTGGACTGGGGCATTAAGAATTTGTGCTGTGACTCTAATGCTGTTAGTCCTCATCTGTAGGACGCCTCACTGTAGTTTTCAGTTGCCATGGCAGTAAAGTCATAACAATTACAAGAAGATGGAAAAGAATACTTGCATCGGCTGTTTTATTATCAATTAGTAAGCCAAATATTTTTTCAATCAATCATTTGGCCTATGAAATGTCAAAAAATAGTGAAAGAATGCACAACTTCGCTGAGCTGAAGGAGGCGTCTTCAAATGTCTCATTTAGTCTGAAGATATATGACAAAGAGAAGTATCTGTGAAGCTGGAACCTGAGAATGTGTCACATTTTTTCAGTTTTTTTGCTTGGAAAATGACTGAAACGATGAATCAAAATAGTTATTTTTCTCTCGATCAACTGATCGATTAATCAGCTAATCATTCTAGTAGTCATCCTCTAAATCTTGTCTAGACCTGAAATTATTTCTGGAAAAAATAATGCACGTGTAAATCATTGCATCATTTAAATAACTTAATGTCAACACACAAGCCACTGCAGAGAATAACAACATGACTTCTTTCTCTGCACACACAGACCAGGTCCTTTGTCCACTTACTTTTATCAGCCTGATAATGTCATTCATCTTGTGGATATGGGGAGAAGTGACGATATGAAAATTAACAGCATTGTTGTTAGTTGTAAAGCAGGATGATGGAAAAGGATGAAGCCAGTTGTTTAATTCAAGTCCCAATTAACAGGAAATTGTCTGATTCAAAGCTTTAATAGGTGGACAAACTGATGATGCTCCCATTAATTATTAAATCTGCCACGTATCTAAACTGAGACAGACATTTAATTAATTTTAAGTTCAGAAGAAACAGTTGATCTCGCTGTGTGGATGATGGTTGACTGATCCACCAGAGGGAGACCTTCTCAAAGCCAAAGGTCCACAGCTCTGAAATTTACATTATCAGTTCTTTACTCAGCAGGGACATAACACTAATGACTCTCTAACACATTACTATATCAGTCTGATATAAAAAAGGAAGGATTTATAGTCATGATTCTATCTTTTTCTTCTCAGCAGAAAACAAGAAGGCGGCATACCTATTGCACAAAGGTGTAACATCCAATTTAAGGACAAGAAAGATTTTAAATCGCATTGAAGCTTGAAATTAAAAAAGGCTAAAGACTCAAAGCAAAACTTGTTCTTTAATCGTTGATTGCATGAAGTATGACTGAATCATCTCAGTAAATGACAGAAAAGCAAAATAATGTTTATCTTTGGTGGGGGTTTTTTTTTATTTAAATGCTTACAAATTAAAAAAAAAAATTAAACGGTAACACTTTACTTCAAGTCCCCCTCTTTAGCATTTATAAGCAGTATATAGACGTGATAAATATCTGTAAGCAGACATGAGAACATTTTTAGTGTTTATTAATGTACATTTATTTGTCAGAAATGATCATTTCTCCATTCATTATCTGTTTATACACAAGCCTCCACTTATGGGTGCCCACAGATACATTAACAATCACTTATATCTACTTACAACTACATTACAGTGTGTTATAAACCACATGTTTGTAAATGCTAAATCGGGGGCTTACAGTAAAGTCGTAAATTATAGATGTTTCTGCCTTTTGTCCTTTTGAAATATGCTTTAACCAGTAGATGATAATCTGGCTCTGGTCTCTCCGCTTTCATCTAAAATCCTGAAGGCTGTGGAGTCCTATGAAGTCATAGCTGGAAGAGACCGAACATGCTTGGCCTCTGAAGTGAGAATGAGGTTTTAGTGTTGGGCTTCCAGCTGGGTTTTGGATGTAGTGCAGCTTTTTCTGAAGTCATAAACGTTGTTGTTTCGCCCTTTTTTGTTCACCCTCGTCTCTCTTACTCATAACTTACGTTTATCTCACTCTGTCCTTCATTTGGATGAAGAGAAGCTGCAAACATAATCTCAGCAGCTTGAACAAAACAAGGTGGTGTCATTTTTATTTTCATGAACAACAAAACTGCGCAATAAAATTCAACACTCGGGAAACCTTCAGTCTTGTTTATCAGCACCGGTCCAAGGCTTTTGTGTTACTTGCTATCCAAGTACTTCATCAACCGCAGCAGAATAAAGTGGTTTACTGCATCTGTCAAGTGAGTATATGAGAACTTTTATTTTATACATTATGTCTACTTATTAAAAACATTTCAACCTCTAAAGCTCATTTATTATCATTATTGTTATTGATTCTTATTTTTTATGTAGGTTTTTATAACTCAATTGTTTAAGAATGGAGTCTTGTCTCAGTTTACATTGAAAAGAAAACAGATTGTGGGTTGGTGATGATATGCAGTAGGGGAACGCAACTAAGTACATTTACTCAAGTACTGTACTGTACAAGTTTAAGGTACTTGTACTTAAGCGTTTATATTTTGTGCCAATTTATACTTCTACTTCACTACATTTCAGTGGCAAATGTACTTTTTACTCCACTAGATTTATTTCACAGCTGTAGTTACTTCGCAGATTCTGATTTCACATATTAAATATATGATCATTTTATAAGATATAATACATTGTTAGTGATTAAACTACCCAACAGTATATAAAGTAGGAAAATACATTGAAAAGCTACAACATAAAAATGTTTGCACAATAATATAATATACTGTATAATGAAATAACACTGACAGAGGCCATTCTACTGCTTAATAAGCACTTTTTACTTTTCATAGCCTATTTAAAGTACATTTTACTTTTACTTAGCGGTGGAAGAAGTACTCAGATCTTTTGCTCAAGTAAAAGTAGCAATACCCCAGTGTAGAAATACTCTGTTACAAGTAAAGGTCCTGCATTGAAAATTTTACTTAAGTAAAAGTACAGCTTCATCAAAATACACTTAAAGTACCAAAAGTAAAAGTACTCATTGTGCACCTGTTTCAGAATAATATATAATATTGGATCATAATTATTTATACATTAATGTGTACATCACTTTAATGTTGCAACTGGTAAAGGTGGAGCTAATTTTTAACTTACCTTAATTTTTTTATAGCCTGTCAGGCCTGCAACAGCCACAGACATCAGGTTTTTGTCTTTTTTTTGTCAGAGCATTTGATTTATTGATTGCTGTCGGGATGTAAAGAGAATATTTTAGATCAGAAAGTGCTTCTAAAATACACTGTCTACCCTAGCTTTAAGTAAAAAACTTTTACTTCTAACAGACTATTTCTACACTGTGGTATTACTATTTTTTACGTAAGTAAAAGATCTGAGTACTTCTTCCACCTCTGGGTATTGCTACTTTTACTTCAGTAAAGGATCTGAATACTTCCTCCACAGTACACTGTGCCACAATAGTCATTCAGTACCCCGTAAATCCACCAGGTGGCAGTCATTTGTCAGTCATATACAGTATGTACTGTGTGATTACAGCTCTTTGAATGATGCTCAGCACAGTGTCCAGTGAACTCATTAAACTTTGCAGTGTAGTTCACACAGAAGCACATGACGATAATCAAAACACAGCCATGAATAAAGCTTTGTGCAGATGTTCACTCAGCTCGGATAATGTGTGTTTTCCTGTTTATTTTTGGACTCAGTGGCTGAAATTAGATGTTCTTATGCAACAATTTTTAACATCTTTCCTCAAAGATGTTTGACAACATGCTTGGCAGCCACCAGTGATGATATTAACTGAAAAAGACACATTTAATACACTTGGCCTGTCTCTGTCAGAGTAATTATTGCAAATAAAATACATTTTTTTCCTGGAAGCAAAACTATCTTCAACTTTTTTTCACACATTTTTGGAGCATTGCAATTAAACAATATCCACTGTGTTTGTTATCAACTAAAACTAACAGTTGGATCATCATCATTTCATCAACTACATAAACAAAAACAGATCTGTTAATTCTTTTTCAGCGCATGCCAAAGGGTTCCTTCAAATCAGTCAGACGCCAACTTCATTAAACACTACATCATTGTTGACATGTTGTGTTTTTGTTTCACAATGAGCCCATTTTCAGAGAACAGTACATGTCATGATTTGCATTTGATTAAAGACGGGCCGAAATAAAAGTCCTGTGCACATCCTTTTAACAAGCTCGGGTCATCTCATCCAGAAAAAGACACAAAAAAAAACAACAACTTGGCAATATGTTTCTCCAAAATCCCTTCTGGAAGTAATTAATCACCATCATACGAGGGCAAGCCTTAAAAGATTTCAAATATTTACTGAAGTGCCCCCTTGTTCCTAATTATATCTCCCTGCTTGTCCCCCTCATTATTTAGAACTACCCACAAAAAGATGCATCGCTGAATGGGAACCGTCGCACACTCAGCCCCCTTCCAAAGAAAATGTTTAATAGCAAATGAATGAGTGAGTTACTGTGCTGCGATAAAGGCCTTAATGAGGTAATTTTATTAGTAGCGGCTGCCCAGAACTGTTGGAGACCGATGGAGGAAACAAACAGAGAGAGGCAGCATAGAGAAAATTAGTGCTACCCAATTCATTAATTAATGCATTAGTGTGGGCAGCAAATTAACTGCCCCAAAAAACCCCCATTCAGTGAAGATTATGATGAAAAAAATACATTGTTGCCCTCCAACGTAATTACAAGACAGTGCAAATTCAATTCTAATGAGGCGAAAGGCACCCCCTTAACATACATCCCCTATTTCCCCCTCTAAAAGGGCTTGCTCTTGTTGGAGCCTAAGTTTAAGGAAGTATTGAGAGTGAAGGAGACAATAATGAGAGATCGGCCTGGCCTTAAGTGCTTTATGTGCTGCAAACAGGTAGAGAGGATTGAATGGCTCTCTTTCTGGGACTCCTGGGGGGCCTGTCTTCCCAGCACAACAACACTTGGCCCTGAGAAAAGGGTCCGCTGAGGAGCCCGGAGAGTGAATGGACCTGTGCTGCAGTGGGTCAGACTGAATGGCCACAAGTTCTTCAATTATTACAAACTATGTTGTGCCGGCTCGGAGGTTGGGGGGGGCTACACACATGTACACAAACACAAGCACACACACCTATGCGTGGACACACACACACACACAAAAACCACACGTAGACAGCCCTCACCCTTCCACCTCTCCCTCTCATTGAGTTATCTTTACTCAGGCTTTGTCTCCTCTAATTGGAGCTGATGAGGGACTAATTGGTAGCTTTTTTACAACACCCAGTACTTAAGCAATGGCAAGCCGAGGGAGGCGGCATGAGCAGAGTTAATGAGAGGCTTTGCACAAATAAAAGCTTTAAAATGGGCCCGTTTCACAGAACGGGAGAAAAGGAAAGTTGAGAATATCTTTTGTGTCCCCCACATCTTTCACTTATGTGCAGGTATCTGAAAAGAAGAGGGAGCGGTGGAGGGCGCGCAGTGGTTTGCCGAAACGTTGAGCACTTGTGCGCATAAAGGGATCTGTTCTGTATTGTTTGGGGCCCATCGTTTAGTGTGTCTGTTAATAATGAGAAAGGGCTGCTCTTCAAATGAATGTGGCAAAGTCCTCAGTGGACAATAAGTGCCCTCTCTTCCCTGGACCACACTGGACTGTGCTGAAGCAATCTGAAATAAAGGTTTAGTCCTTCTGCATTGTTGAGGGTGAGTATGCGGCCTACGTGTGCGCAGAATTGAGCCAACAAATAATACGGCAGCAAAGCCAGCTCTGATGTGGAGTAATCATTAAATCTTTGTGGATTATTGTTGGGTTTTAACTTTGATAAACACGGCTTGTGCATCTCCTGTTGCACGAACTTCCATCATAAGTGACACTGCAGAAATACTGAAGGAAAATCAAGCTCACTAGATGGTAATTCAAACATAAAACATCACGCTCCTCTCCTCCTTTTGAGCCAGTCAGAGATTTGCATCATGGTGGAAAATTTAAGAGCACAGCGGGTTCAACCGCAGGATGTTTCCTTAGCATGCTGTCATCCCAGCAGACATTTTGTTCATGTGATAATGGCTTGCTTTGTGCTTTTCAGGTATGAATAAACACCATGAGGCGACAGGCTTCGTTTGACTAAGCCATGGTGTCACACCAGGAGGTGACAAGCCACTCTCCCTTTCCCCCTAATGTGACATGGGTAATACAAACATCTTTAGATGCCCAGATCCTGCAGGAACAAGTAGTCCCATGCACAACACAACTGTTATTTGTTTTATCTGATTAGGCCGGTTTAGGATCTATAAATACTGACTCGTCCACATGAGGCCCTGCAAGAGGAGGTGAGGTGGAAAATGTTAAGATATGAGGTTCATTGTGGTTGAAAATTAGGCAGAAATGAAAGAATGCCAGATAAAAACACACAAAATATGGATATAGATTGATCAAATGCAGACCCAGTATATCCAGGAAGTATTTCAGATAAACATCAATGGTTCAGGCTCCAGTACAGTAAAAATCTGATCAGCTTGCTGTCTCTTCCAAGGTATGTTTACTACAGCATCGTATAATTCACTGGCCAAATATTTGTGCTGACTCATGTGATAGTCTATTCACCGTTTCAGTGACCCATTAACATCCTACAGGTTCCCATTGTCCACCCCTAAATGGATCCATTAGCATTGCTATTGTTATTCAAATCCTACATTTCCTAACAATGAGTGTGGTTTAACTCTCTAATGAGGACTTCCTCAGACAAAGGACAGAGGCCTCTATTTTCTCTGCTTTCTAAATCCACTGTTACACAGGAGTTAGCATCTAATTTATCATTTAATGTACTAGTGCGCTTTCTGATTTTTCCTTTCCTTTACCTGTCATTCTTTACTTCCTAATTTTCCCACAGAGATCATTAAGATGAATCTTTGCCTGATATATTACTTTCCAGAGTTGTATGCTCTAAAGCTCCTCTGATAGAGATATACTGTAGAATGCCTGCCTACATGGAACTAGTTTGACAAGAAACAGCAACTGCCCATTTATTGCCCAATTATCTCCTGTTATTCTAGTACGAGAAAACAATCAAAGTTTAGTTTAGTTTTTGAGATTTTTTTGTGATTTTCATTCATCTTAATCCACTGTGGATTCACCAGATTCTCACCCATGAAGGGCAACACGTTTGTGAATGTAAGTTCTGTATCAGCAAAGCAAACACACCATGAATAAACCTTACACATGTGAGAAATCTCTCACGCTCCTGCCCCTCCTTCCTGTCAGTTTGGTCCATCATCTGGCTACAGGGGATATATCTATTTTGATTACATGCATTTTCATGGCTTTTTATTAGCAATTATTTAGTGTGAAAATATGATCAGAAATAACACGACATTTTTGCCCAGAAGAGATCAGATTAAGCTGAGACAGAGCAAGATACATCATAGTTTTTAGTTGTAATATGATTGGCACTATATGTGTACGTAACGGCTGTTTGATCTGTTTGGAAACCACATCCATTGTGAGCTTTGGTTTTGTAAAGGCGGAGAAATTATTCAGTGGTTAACTAGTGAAAGGCAAAAGGTACCCAAGAGGAAAATGTTTCCCTTGCATGTGAAGCTACTGCAGTGTAAAACCTCATCACTGTAAACTCGTGCAGGTCAGTCCTTGTCATTTCCTGATCATTTGCCAGAATAGTACAAAATCCCAAGATTAGTGTCACCACAATAGCCTGTTTTGTTCTGGGGTTCGTTCCTGAACCCGTAATCACGGGCCCCTCACAGAAAGTGATGCTGCACCTCCAGAAGCGATAGAAAGAAGCTGTTGAGAGTAAATAGAAAGCAAGTGGCACATAATTGTGTCATCTCCCACCTCCCGCTGAGGCTTTCAGACTGCAGTGAAAGCTCCTGCAGCCTGTGTCACCTCACCTTTCACTGACCTCATGCAGGCTTACGAGCTGGTCCACAACAACACACAGCAGCTGAAAGGACTAAAACCTCTATATGTGGATTTTTACCTGATGTGTTTGATGTGTGTTATATTGTAGGTCTTTGACTACTAATTCAACTGATTTGTAGATCATATAATAAGTTTTTTGTGTATGTTTCCCAATTTTAGGTGCAATCTGTGCAGGATGTAGTAATGATAAGGAAATGTGTCAGACGTCATACACAATAACATTCTTTAGATAAAGCTAACTTATTTGTCCCGCTGAAATTAACATAAGAAATACAGGCTATAAAATATAAAAAATATACATTTTAAATATGAATAAAAGCAGCAACATTCACGTTAGAGCCAGACCAACACTGGATTCTTCAGGCCAATACTGACATTTGACTTAAAAACTCTGATAATGGTAAATAAACATAAACACGTAAGCAAACATTTATAATAACGATTCCTTAAATTTGTTTTCTTAAAAAACTGTGAACACAATATGTATTTTATTTGTTTTTATTTGTTCTGGTGGACAAACTATGTAGCCTGCTGACACAGCTTCTAAATTACTGCAAATATATCTTCTGTGCTTATGAATACTTATACTATACACATACTGATAATGATACTGTGATAATATCGGCTGGTTGACTTAACTGTGCGGCTCCAATTCACAAAAAACCTAAAACACCCAGCATGTAGCAATGCATTTATTAAGTGTAATATAAGCATAAAAGTAGCCCTAAAATCAGCATAAAGTTTATTTTATTTACATTGTTTCTTAACAAAAAAAAAACCCCATTTGAGTATTGCTGGTTGAATATTGGACTGATTATTACTGAAGGCATCTGTAGCCTACTAGTATTAGATTTAGTATTTGTTTTGGTATTAGTATTACTGTTAGCATTAGCGTTAGTATAACTATTACCGTTAGTATTACTAGGCTATTAGTATTACCATTAGTAGTTGTATTAGTATTAGCATTAATATTAGCATTAGCATTAGTGTTAACATTCGTATTAGTATTATGTAAGCATCTGTATTAATATTAGTATTAGTATTACCATTAGCAGTAGTGTACTACCAATATTATTACTAGTATTACGAGTACTAGTTACAAGTATTAATAGTTAGCATTACTCGGCTATTAGTAGTAGTAGTAGCCTAGTAAGCCCTATTGGTATTGGTATTACTGTTAGCATTAATATTAGCATTAGTATTAGTGTTAACATTTGTATTAGCATTCATATTAGTATTAAAATATTATTAGTATTATGTTAGCATTTGTATTAGCATTAGCATTAGTATTAGTATTACTATTAGCAGTAGTGTATTACCGTTATTATTACTAGTAGGCTACTACTTGTTAGTATTACTAGTAATACTAGTTAGTATTACGAGGCTATTAATATTAGTATCAGCATTAGTATAGTATTAGCATTAGTAGCCAGTAGTATTAGTATATCAGCATTACTATTAGCATTGGCAGTATCAGTATTTGTATTAGTATTAGTGGGAGGTAGGGTGGGCATCTGGGATAGATAGAAAATAACTTTTACTTACAAATTCCACTACACAAATATAGTAAATAGCACTATTAATATGGCTAAACATATCTTAATGTAAACAACGTCATTTGAAAGTATATTTTTGGATACTTCAAGTAACTTTCATCACCTACAAGACCTTCGCTTTTCATTGTGTTATATGATAGTAAATTTAATATCAGTGAGTTTTTGGTTGGATAAAACAAGACATTTAATGACATTACCTTGGGCTTTAGGAGATAATTACTGGCATTTTTCACTATTTTCTGACATTTTAAATGAAAAAAAAAATGGTTAGCTGCAGCCCTAACTTGTATGCATATACCCTCAATGTATACATGTGTCATGTATGTATCTTTATTTTATATGTGTATATTTTATTTATTTATCTGACAATGTGACTTATGTAAGAGGGCACCTCTTCTGAACTTCAGCTGTAACCCAAAAANNNNAACAGGAAACGAGAGAGAAAAAAGGACCAAAAAAACCGTCCAATCAGAAAGCGCCCTGTTGGCCTACAGGCATCCCGTCATGCTCGTGGCCTCAGCGCTACGTCAGCAGTGATACAGAAACATGGCGGTGTCCATAGCGCAGCGCCCGGCTGTGAAAGCTCCTGTGTTGATATTAACTTTTCTCACAGCGTTAATATTTCACCGCAGTGTCGCCGATAGCTCCGCAGGTGTCCCGACGTCCGAAGAGCCTCCTCACCGCCGGTTTGAGTACAAATACAGCTTCAAAGGACCGCACCTGTCTCAGACGGACGGCAGTATCCCGTTTTGGATCCACACTGGAAGTAAGTTTGTATCCAGCTGTCAACATCACAGAGCCGCCGATCATCTGCTGTTTTAACTTAACACTCCTGCCAACGAGGACAGCTGAGGTCGGTCATGTTTCCGGTGTGTAACGGACTTGTTTTCGGCTCAGGATGTTAAGAAGTGACAGCGGTTTTGCTTCGTCCATTCAAAACTGCACCTGGGAATTCATGCATTTTAGCACCATAGCTTTACGTTAGAGGTGCAGTCACATTCAGACGTGTCCCGGGCTGATTTAAAAACAGCACGTTTAAGTGTGAGAGTCTGTGCAGACACATGCAGCTGAAGTGTTGAACTTTCCTCCTGCAGAAGTGGGCCTTTGGATTCTTACATCACACAGCTGCTGACATGAGCATTCAGAGATTACACTGCCTTCCCTCTAAATCAGCATTGATCAGTATTGATCTGGAGCTGCTTTATCCATTAAACATTTAGTCAAAAAAACAGAAAACGTCCAAGGTGTCAAAGGTGACATCCTCAAGTATCTTTTGGGGGATTTATTTTTGGGGGGCAATACAGTGGTGACAGGAAACACCTCGATATTGACAGGAAACAAGGGGGAGAGAGATCGGGGATGGCATAAAAAGTCTGCAGCTGGACTCAAACCGGGGATGTTGTGATTACACGGTCAGCGTCTTTAAACCACTAGGCCACCGGGATGCCCATGTTGTTTGTGTTGTCCAACCAAACAGCCTAAAGTTATTCAGTTTACTGTCGCATAAGACAAAGAAAAGCAGCAAATCCTCACAAAGAAGCTGGAACTTGCTGCGGGAAAAAATTACAAACAAATAATCAATTATTGACTTAAAGTTGGATTAGGCCATTTTAAGAGAACGATGCTGGGTTTTTCTGATTCATCAACTATTGTTTAATCTATAAAATCTTCAAAAACAGAGAAAAACGCCCATTATAAGTGAAGGTGCAGCAGGTTTAAAAGGGCATTAAAGTATTGCAGTAAATGCATTAAAACGAAGTAGCGGATTTACACTCACTACCGGCTGTCAGTATTTATATTGAATAACAGAATTTAACTCACATCAAATTCACCGTGGGGCACCACCCTTCGAATAGGGAAAATTGATATACTAAACTATCAATTTGGAACTCTGATTAATAATTAAATGAATAACTACAACCAAAATTACCACATCAATAGCTAGGAAAGGTTGAAGGGTTTTGTTGTCCAGGTCACATCAGGGTACAGTTACAGGAGGGGGGCGACTGTTTACGTAATGGTTTACGTTTCACAGTAAAAGTTTAGTTTAAATCACACAAAGAACGATTTCATCTGTGTAGCTCCAATCGTCCCTACACAAGTTTCCAGACCCCTGGTGATGTCTTCAGATTGCTTGTCCAGCACTCAGAAAATTCAGAAGTTATTCAAGTTACAATGATTAAATAATTAATTATCAAAATTATTATTATTATCATTTTATTATTATGTTTCAGCACAAGTATGCAAATCTTTATGAGTAACTGAGTAAACCCGGGTTGTAGAAACAAATCTGAGGAAAATGATCTGAGGCAGTTAAAAGATTAGAGAGCAGACACACCCTGATAATGCTGGCTTATGATGACAATACTACAAGTTAGCAGGCATGAGCTTTTTCTCATACACACACACATCTCTCTCTGTAGACTACTTTTGTGTGCATGTTGTCTTATAAAACACCACATACATTGTTGAACATAAATGAGTCATGACACTTCTTATGGCACTTACTGAAACCCTGCTCACTCTCTCCATCCCAGATGCCATTCCCAGTGCAGACCAGGTGCGCATTACGCCATCGCTCAGGAGTCAGAGGGGCACCGTGTGGACAAAAAACAAAGTCAACTTTGAACACTGGGAGGCCGAGGTGACCTTCAGAGTATCTGGAAGAGGCAGAATGGGAGCAGACGGTTTGGTAAGGAGGGAATGTGTTTCACTATACAACTTACTAATGAACTTCATATTATCTTGTTATTTAAGTTTAGTTCACGTTTAATATGCTCCGAGTCCAAGCCCTCTATGCATCTACACTAGGGCTGGGTATTTAACCTCATTACTCTTTGAGTATCAACCAAAACGTTTCAAGTTTCAAGTTTATTTCATTTATATAGCACATGAACTCCCCGTTCATTTCAGGATAAATTGTAAGGATGCAAGAATAGGAATGATGTGTTCTCGTTTCCTGTGTCTGTAGTATTGAGCGTCATGACTCTAAAGTTGCTTATTTATGCTTTAATCAGACATTTCATAATCTAAATCAGCAAAGCTTTCTTTCTTTAGACTAACGTTATCTTTTATGTCGGCAGAAATTAGCATATTTTGTTAAATTAAAAAAATAGGTTGTAACTTTTAATAATATGTTAGTAAAACACCAAACTGAGGAAGTATTGGTTTGGTGTTGTTACAGCTATCATATCAAAAATCTCACACCAACCTTGCACACAATGATTTCCAACCTCATAATTGATGAATAAACCAAACCTTGCTATATGTTGACCACACTGATGTGAGGATTAAAGATTAGCTGTAATGAGAGTAGAGAACTTCCCTATTCCTGTCACAACAGTTAAATAAGACATACTGTATGACACTGAGCACAATGTTGCCAGATATGGAGAAACTTGCATTTAAAGGAAAAGTGCACCTTCTTGTTTGAGGAGGTGTGTCGTGCCCAAGGGGTTACATGACAAGCATTTCCTCACCTGGCAGAAGAACTGTTGCGAACAGCGTAAACATCTTGAGTTAGCGTGTACAGTAATGGTCCAGAACTTCACTGGACAGACCTGATTAAAAAACTCTTCACGTAGTGGAATATTTGATGAAGAGGTCTGTGCTCAATGAGCCAGAGTGTGTTTTATTTTTACAGTATTTAAGCACAAGTACACGTTCTGATCTGAGGAGATGATGTTCTGGTCACATGACTGGATACCCAAGAACTGATTTATGTTGCATTCATTGTATCAAGGTGTGACGACTGCAAATCCGTTCATAGCCGCACTATAACACATAAATACTTATATACCTATAATATTTACTCACATTCACTGTTGATTTAACTTACTTGTCAGGAGAGAAACCTAAGAGGTAAATCACAAAGGAATGGCTACTGACTGGGACTTTTGTCTTGTAAAGGATGCTAAAACAAAACTAATGTTTGCACCACATCTTCTCCGTCTAACAGGCCGTGTGGTTCACCACTCAACAAGGTCTTGACGGTCCAGTTTACGGTGCTGCCGACCAGTGGAGTGGAGTTGGAGTCTTCTTTGACTCTTTTGACAACGATGGAAAGGTTGGTGTCAACTTCACATTTCCAATCATTGCTTAACCTCAACTATGAATGACTGTATATTTCCAAGAGGCTTTCTGAAAGTGTTTCATGGGGAGTTTTTTGTGTTGAAAGAGGACTGGCCACAGAGACTCTCTGCTAGAGACGCATTGATTCTTTGTTTGTTTCTGTTCTTGTTTGGTGGAAACAGCCAGTTCAAAGATCTTCTGCTACAGTGGTAGCCCACTTCAACACAAACGCGGCTTATGTTTGGTTGTTATCACCTGGTTTATACAGAGGAAGAGTGTTTGAAGAATGTAAAAGGCATTTCAATTTTTCCTTTTAAATGATTTTTTTTATTTCTATTTTTTATTAGTATCTATCTATCTATCTATCTATCTATCTATCTATCTATCTATCTATCTANTTTATTTGTGCTCAGGTGATATTTTTGAATAAGACTACCTAGAAGCAAAGCCACCTCTGGTCTTCAGATGAAAAAAAAAAAAAGGATTAGTGTGTCACCTTGTTTTCTGCTCTTCATTCCAGAAAAATAACCCGGCTATAATTGTTGTGGGAAACAACGGCAACCTTGTTTATGACCACCAAAAGTAAGTAAACATTTCTTTTGCTTCGCTCTGATGTCGTCAGCAACTCAAATTTCAACAACTTAAAGAAGATTAGGAAATATGATTATATTTGCTTGGAAAGTAAATAATCCTCTATCTTTCCTAATCTCCCCCGGCCCAGTGAAAGCTTTAAAACACTTTTCCAATGCCATTCCAGTTTGTCTTCTAATTCTCACTGTATTTACAAAAACATACACGGGCATTAATGTCATTCACTTATTTAATAAACTTTAATGTATTTTTTTCCCCCCTGCTCATGCTCAGTGTCTACGCAGAGCACAGCACTGTAACTGTTATATTTTGTCTGAAAATGTTGTTTTGATCCAGTGACGGCACCACACAAGCCCTCGGGACATGTTTACGAGACTTCCGCAACAAACCGTATCCTGTCAGAGCCAAAATAACGTACTACAAGAACACACTGACGGTAAAACACTTGCATGTTGAGCATCAAATACAAGTTATTACCTGTTTATATGAAGCTGTATGTATGTATATGAAGACAAAACAACTAACACTTTTCAGCCAGTGGCGCTGCTCTTACAACATCACATAATGTTTGATGATCAGCACAGTCTGTGGTATTTTGTTTAGCTGGTGCGTTGTTCCATCTTCCTCCTCAGGTGATGATCAATAATGGTTTCACTCCAGACAAAGAGGACTATGAGTTCTGCACAAAGGTGGACAACATGGTCATTCCCGGCGAAGGTTTCTTTGGCATTTCAGCCGCCACTGGTGGTTTAGCAGGTATTATTCTGACTTCTGTGTCATGTGTTTCTCTGTAGTCCTCCGGTTAAAACTCTACAGTCCCCCTCGTTGTCCAGGCTGAGCTGAAATACAAAATGATTCAGCTGAAACTGTCAGGTGTAGACGCACAGTCAGGCTGATTTGTGGTTATTCCACGGAAACTTCTGTACGTGTTTACAAGTAGGGACTGTTTAGTTTAAAGTAAAATAGAAGACAATGAATAAATGAGGCAGTTTTGCATTTTCATTTTGTTGAGGGGCAAGGAATTTCAATATTCAGGGTTTGTATGGGTGCTGGAAATCCTTGAAAATGCTTGAATTTTAATGTGGTGTTTTCAAGGTTTGAAAAGTTTTTTTTGAATAAAGTGCTTGAAACTGCTTAAAATTCCAATTGCATTAATATAATAAATCGCTATCTGACTGAACAGTTCGCTTTTTAGATAGAGAAATAATATAAGTCGGAGAGAGCCTATGAGTATAATTTGTCACAGCCATAAAGTGCTGGAAAATCTTGAAAATGCACCTTGAAAATGCTTGAAAAGTGCTTGAATTTGACTTTGAAAAAGGTGTAGGAACGCTGAATATTATTGCCTGGTAATTACTGATGGTGATTTCCTGGATATTATTCCATGAGTATTGTGAAAACATTAGCTTATTATTATCTCATTATTATGAGGTTATTAGTCTATTATTACTTCTCTTTTTCATCAGCATGTTTCCCCACCTCAACATTACCCCTGTTATTACTCTCTGAAAAGATTTTACATTGATATTACCCCGTTATTGTTTTTTTACCGTGATACAACCTAATTATTGTAAGTTTATTGTTTCTTCATTACAAATATGTTATTAATGAGATTTTCTACCCTATTGAGATGTTCTTCATAATATCATTCTTATGTTTCTGACCTGCTATTCCCCTTTTACAGAAATAAACTCTAATATCACTGTTGTTATTATTAGATAAGTTACTACTCTGTAATTACCATGGTATTACCCCAATATCAGCTTGTTTCCCCTAAATTATAACCCTGTTATTACCTTGTTATTACTGTGCTGTAATGTAAAGTGCCTCCATAGTTTTAAATATGTTGATTTTTGTAGTCATTTTCTAATTCAGAATTTCCTTTCCTCCATCAGATGACCACGATGTTTTGTCCTTCTTGTTATTCAGACTCTCAGAGCCGGGCCAGCAGCCGGTAACTACACTTTCCTAGAGCTCCTCATACTTTCCCAATCCTGTGTGTTCACTTCTCTGTAGCTGTGTGTCTCTGTGTGCCCACGCGTGCATGTGCACAACATTAGCCTTAAGCACAACCTCTATTGAGTTCAGAGAGGGGTTTTTTGTTTTTGTCTTTCCCATTGAAGCCCCCACCTGAATCTGAGATTCCTAAAGAAGAGAAGGACAAGTACCAGGAGGAATTTCAGAACTTCCAGCAAGAGCTCGACAAAAAGAAAGAGGAGTTTCAGAAAGAGCACCCAGACGTCCAAGGAGAGCCAAGTTAGTTTTCTGAAACCCCGATCATAAAGTGATCCGAAACAGAATCATAAAGTTTAAAGTTGTTTTTTATTTTTACTCTTTATTATCAGTTTTATATTATATTATCCAATATATGATATATATATATTATTATTATTATTTATGCATTTATATATACACCTATTTTTTTCACATGCTTGTGTACATAACAGTCTTTTCTATTCTTTACTTTTATTTGTTCAGCTTTGTTGTCTGTGTTCTTACCTTTTAAGTAGACTGAAAGCAACACATACTTGGCCAAGAAAGCTGATTTTGATTCTGATCTGAACAAACCAAGTTAAATTGTTTGGGAATTTAAGAATCATAATATACTCTATTAATATACTGTAAGGTTTGTAGTTTTTAAAGATGGTTCATTTTATTTTAATTGGATTTTTGACTACCTAATGTGTGTATCCTCTTCAGTTGAGGACTTGTATGAGAGCGTGAATGACCGGGAGATCCGTCAGGTGTTTGAAGGCCAGAACCGGATACACCTGGAGATCAAACAGCTGCACCGGCAGCTCGCTATGATCCTGGATGAGCAGCGGCGATACGTCTCCGTCATCACCGATGAGGTCGCCAAGAAGGGGATGAACGCTGAGTCAGGGCAGGTGAGCATGCCACTGGTTCACACCAGAACCTTTCTTCTACATAGCTTAGATGAACTTCTAGGCAGTTTTTTTTATTTAAAAATGGATCATAAGAGACCACTCAAACAAATTAACAATGCAAAATAAAACAGTGTTCACTTCAGTGTCATTTCTGTGTGCTCTACTTCTGTTTTTATGACAGGTTGTGAAAACTAATAAACCTTTTTTTATGACGGCTTTATCAATCGTCAACACTGGAGTGTTTAACCTTCAGACCATTATGTTGTATTTCTCTTTCAGCTGGACACTGCCGGTCAACAACAGTTGGGCTCTGTCATAGCAACCCAGCAGGAGGTTCTCAAAAATCTGAATGAGCTGAGGTAAGTAACAACAATGTCCTTGTTGTTGCTGTTTGGTCAGTCTTAAAAACTAGCTGTTGTTTTTGCAACAAACATAAAGAGAGATCCGTGATACTCCAGAAAAACAAGGGAAATCCTGGCTGGTTAAACCCCTCAAATCATATTTAATCTCAGGATGCAGTGGCTGCAACATCACAGGTGTCTGCCAGCCTGATAATCCAGCTGCAGTGACAGTCACATGCATGTGCAAACACGCACACACAAACGCACACACTAAAAGCCTCAGCACTAAATGGGATAATCATCACACTGCCTTGATCGTAGCTCTAAACCATTTTACTCATTTGTTGTCTCTGCTTGTGATGAAATAAAAAGATTAATTACATCAGATTTTGGCCAAAAGGTGTAAGAGTCAGTTTTTAAAAGATATCATCTCGGTGAATAAGAACTCTGTCATTTCTGAGACATACAGTGATTACAGCATGATAGGCGTAGTAATATCCAGCTGTAATCTTCTTCTTCTTCTTTGATTGTAAAAACGCTCTCCTTACCACTGTCAGATCACAGCCTGCACAGATTTTTAATGCTAAGATAATGCAGCTTAAGAGCTTTTACGATGGTGTGCCTTCCATGGCAAAGATTCAAATGACTGTTTGATTTCTGTACTTACAGTAAGTAAGCCTGATTAGGTGTACAGAATGTAATTTTTTGATGTTTAGAGCTTGTATTTAGTCAATAACACATTTGTGCTTTTGTATTACTTGCCTAAGGTGCTTGAGGGCTTAGTCATTGTGAGCATGCAAAGGATTAAATAAAAAAGTCTTCTTCAGGACCCCTTCTTTTAGATTTTTGAGGATTTTAATTAAATGTTTTTCTCAATTTCACCAATAATTAAGTTATTAGTAAATAATCCTAGTCTGTTTATTTCTATCTTTTCAATTGTTCAGAAAATTAGTTATAGTTAAAATCAGTTATTTAATTTACTTCACTACTTTGCTCCCATTTAAAAATCAACTGTATAAACACAAACAACATTGTGTTTATATATTCAGTAACAGCAGATTTGTCCTGTTGCTGCAGTTTGATTGTGCGTCTTAATTTGAACACACCAGCTGCATTAAGAATTAATCAGAATCAAAGAATTAAAAAAAGATATTAAAGATTGTATTTTATGTAACATTAATCTCTCATGTATCATAAAAGAACCAAGCTGTTTATATGCCCTAAATCCAACAGGACATTCATCCTCAAATGATTTTGCATACATGATTTTCTTTATTATATTGTTGACCCATAACTCGCATGCACCCAGACTCTCC
This sequence comes from Oplegnathus fasciatus, assembly GCA_003416845.1. NCBI lineage: Eukaryota > Metazoa > Chordata > Actinopteri > Centrarchiformes > Oplegnathidae > Oplegnathus > Oplegnathus fasciatus. The sequence goes on along the minus strand of NTHP01000073.1, from coordinate 1,011,939 downwards.
TTTACATTTGCTAATTCTACAGAAGCGCTTCTATAAGTGAATTATATTGTATAGATGACAGAGAAAGACAGAGTTTCTGTAATGATTCGATTTTAAGAAAGCACATTATCAGAGTGGTGCACAGGAGTAAGCTGATTGACACAGTAAATAAGTTCAGACCCCGGCAAAAGGCTGCAGCTGCTCCCTCTAATGTGCTAATGTGAGCGACTGATCTGTATTACTTTGTAGATTAAGCTCTCAGTTTATCCTGACCCATCTTTTAAACACAGAGTTTATGATAGGACTTCATCTCAGACTCTCTAAACATCCAAGGAGGGCTTTCTGCTCATAAATGGGTCACTTGTAGCTGATGAAGATTAGATGTAGGGTTTAATAAATGCTCACTTACTTTCTCAAGGGAGATTTTTTTTTGCCCCTCTCTCTGTGAAACAAATTAGATTTTGTTTATATGTCATCCCTGTCCATCCTTTCAGACCTCAGCCATGTGGCCGAGCAAGAAAAGGCCACATCTTAGCACCATTTTGTCCTTATCAGATTAGTAGTCTTTAAATACATCTGTCATACACAGGCAAAAACATGGTTTACCTCCAATTGATTGTCACAATCCCCCCTCAGGGCCTTCCTACTTATGCTGCTGGAATTCCTTTCATTTGTCAAGTCACTTTTTTCTTTATAATCGTCTTAGACGTGTTTAAGATGATAAGGGAAACTTATTGCTTTCTCCCTGTAAGTAATCAACTTTAAGAAATTGCATTTTGTTGAGAAATATGATCCAGGCTTTGGCATCTTCATTCTCTTCAGAGAATGGTTTAAACTGTATTTTTCATGCATTTACTGATGAAATTGAAAGTGAAGATACAGATTTAAAGATTTCACATTTTATGACTGGTGAGCCTCGACAGTAATGGCTTTGGATTGTATATTTCGATCCAACACATAAACCTTTCCAGATGGGTGCAGTGAAATTGTCATTTTTACACAGGTATTTGTACAAACTAAATAAACAATACATAACGTGTTAATTTGTGAGCTTTAAAGGTGCTCGTATGATGGTATGGGTTTTTTTGTTTGTTTTTTTTTACCTTGGACAGAGCCAGGCTAGCTGTTTCCCCCTGTTTCCAGTCTTTATGCTAAGCTAAGCTAACTGGCTGCAGCTTCATATTTAGCATACAGACATGAGAGTGGTATCGATCTCCTCGTGAGACTCTCAGCAAGAAAGGGCAAGCGCACTTTCCCAAAATGTTGAACTCCTTTAAACTCCCTTTAAACTTGTAGAAAGTGAGTTGTTGCATTAAAGTTTCATATAGTGACAAATTAAAGACAATAAATCCAATCCAAGGTTACGCCTCAGTTAGGCTATTATGTCATTATGTTGACTCACCAGTGTAAATACCGTAACGGCAACTATAAATGCACTAAAATGAGACAAAAATACAATATTTATATTTGGTCTGGTGTTAGTGGTCATGCTGTGTGGAAGTGGCAGATACAGGTGCGTCAGTAGATCTCATCATCACAGTGTAGAAACACATCATTATGTAGTGTGTATTAAAACTACACAGATAAATCGGCCAGGCTGATATCATCATATTGTTGATATTAGCTTAATGCGGATACAGTATATTGCCGTACATGTTGGTCAATAAGTAACAGGAAACTGCAGTACAGAAAGTCAAAATATATTTGAGGTCATGTATAAACTGCGTCTCCGTTACATCGCTTGACCAGCAGAAAGTATTCAGTACGTATGTTGATGACAACTCTTATAAAATATGACAACTCTTTATGAAAAATAATAACTACCAGCTAGTATATCATTAATATATAATATATCAGATTTTTTAAAACTCAAATATTGATATTGGCGTTGGCCTCAATAATAAAGTAAAGTACACAACACAGACAGAACGACTGTACAAGATGTGTCTATTCATTCCCACCTATCACACCACAGCTTGTATTGCTCTGCTTCTCATGGAAGGATTGGTTCACATTTGTCTTAAAACAATACTTACATGCCCCTTTGTACATATGAATAATTTTAATTGTTCCTCTTATAAGGCTGTGAAGGAAGCCCCTTTTTAACGTGATATTAATGTAAGAGATGGGGGAGAAAATCTACAGTCAAAATCTAAAAATGCATTATAAAGCTCAGTTGAATATGAGGCTTCAACAGTCTGAATTATCAAAACAAGTAAGTATCTACCAAAGTTACTGTCTTTTTAGTACCAAACTGCTGGAAATTTCGCACTACAAATACTGTGACTTTGAAAGATACCCACTTTGTTTGTCTAATTCAGACACACATAAAACCAAGAACAATTTCCCCCATCGTGGACAAGTAAGCTCCTAACTCACTAACCAACCAGTGTTGGTGAAAAAATCATATTAAACGATTGAGTGCATCTACATTGAGCCCGTCTTTTCTCACCTGAAGAACCAGACCCAGAAGACCCCGGGCCTTTCTGGACTGTCATTCTGAAACATCAGCATTTATTTTAGCTATTTAAAACATTTTCTCTCCCTCAGTTTGGAAAGACATAAAGCTTCTTGACTCCGCACTCCCAAAGACATAATACAATGCATTTACAACGACCAAATGTATTAGTTTCCACGTTTCGTGCTTTATTACATTTTTCAATCCCTGTTTTTATTCAGTCTTTAGCATCATAGCTTGACTCTGGGTTCCATATTTCAGACAGCGTTCCTCTGTGGTCTGTTTCTCAACCTCCTGCACTTGTAATCTGTTGTAAGAACATGTTTTTATGAGGGATTAATTTAGCAATCATGACCTCTTTTATCAGATGGCAATTTTCTGTTTTTCAAACTTTGAGAATATGTAACCTCCAGTGGATACGGATTAAAAGATTAATTTTGGACAATTTGTATGACTGTGAATGAATGATACCACCCAGCATTTTTACTGCACTTCATGTTTCCCAACATGAATTCTCTCAACATAGGTATTAAATTGCGAAAAGTAAACAGTTTGACTATATTGTTGAGATATTTATTTGGTATTAAAAGGTCGTTGCACTAAAGATGATTTATTTCAGACCTTTGGGGAAGCAGCTGCAGTATTAATGTTTTTGTGCACAATGCTTCTGCAGGGACTGGTGGCTCTTTGGCCTCTAAACTGTCACTCAGTGTGTCTTCTTTGTCTCTGCAGAAACTCCTTTTATGAGTCACTGAAACAGATCGGCTCAGCCCAGCAACAGGGTAACACAGGTATGGGAACATACGAGACCATTCAGCACTTCAACGACATCAAGGAACATCTGCACACAGTCAAAAGGGACGTGGAGCACCTGGTCCAGCGTAATGCTCAGGTACGGATCAGAGCGTGGAATCTCCCTTTTTTTTTAGAGCAGTTTGTAAATCAGATCAAAATTCAGCAGACTGAACTTTCTTCTGTATGTTTTCACACACAGAATCCCGCCGAGAAGGTTATGAAGTGCCCCGAGGTGCCTCCCATGCCTTCCTGCTTATCCACTGTTCATTTTGCAATCTTCATTGTCGTCCAGTCAGTCCTGTTCTTCTGCTACATCATGTACAAGTAAGACATCTTTGTTTTTACCTGGCCATACGTGTCCTTGTGGATTTAAGCGCCTCTCTAATGCTTCGTGTCTCTTCTTCTTTTCTCTTGTAGAAGTCAACAAGAAGCAGCAGCAAAGAAGTTCTTTTGATGAAATTAATTTCTGAAATGAAAGTGTGTAAATGAGGGAATGTCCATTTTTGGTAATTTTTTTTTGGTTTGATTATTTTCAGATTGTAAGTTATTGTACTTGAAAAATTTGGTTTTGTTGAAGAAGATTTTTTTAAATTAATTGCAGATTTTTAATTTGATCAGTAAATCCTTGTGTATGAATGTATGAGACTTATTGTTCTGGATTTCCAACATGATGTAACATGTTCCTTACAGTATTTTTCAGTTGGTCAGATCCTTTTCAAAAGTGGAAATCTGCCACAGTCCCATTTCATGAACCTGAACCGACGACAAAAAAAAAAACCCCTGTGTTTTGAAATGTGCAATTTTGTATAAAATAATGCTGAACTATTGGTGATGAAAACTCAGAGCAGATGTCTGCCTCCGTTTATCTGTTTTGATTGAGTCAAACATGTCAGAATCTGACATATCCTCTACCTGAACAATTTACATAAACAGAAAACACAAATGACTCGGTGGTATCTGCTTATTTTATCATCATATCCACACAAGAATACACTGAATAATACGTCTTCTGTTCATGTTACAGTTTAGTCCAATTAGCAGCTCCAGTACATAGATTTGTAGTTTTGATTTCACATTCACACAGAAGGCAAATTGCACCACTGATTAAGAGCAGCAAGTAATACAATATATCTATGACAGGTCGTTATATAACGTATATAACATTATATTATTAATATATAATTTTTGTCATTTCTGCGTACAATTGAGTGAAAAGAAATGTAACCCTGCTGATTTTAACCCCAAGATTTTGTTATTACAGGTTAGGGCCCTTTATTTTAACACCCCTTACTTAACATTTATAAGCACCTAGAAATGGTTTATAACACAATATGTAGTTGTGAGCAAATATTGATTATTTTACTACATGTTTAAGTGTTTATTCCTATATATATTTGTCAACTTTCCTCACATGAAGCATCCATAACTGATGTATAAACAGTTGGCATAACGTAGTATAACGTACATGTATAATTACACGCGTGAACTAATCCTTACAGTGTGTTACTAAGTATTTAATAAGTGTTTATACACAGTTATGGATGCTTCATACGAAGAGTTATAGTTGTTGACAAATATATTAATAAACACTTAAAATGTCCTCATATCTGCTTACAAATACATTATAGAGTTTTATAGTGTACAGTATTATAAACTACTTATAATTGATTAATTGATGACTCCTTATAAATGCTACATAAAGTGTTGCTGTCAACTTGACGCTCAGATTTTAGTTATTGTTAATCCAAATCCACCGAAAACCCTTCACCTGGCTGTGTCCCTTCCTACAGCCATGCTAGCAGCTCTGTGAGGCTGTACTGAGGCACAGGAGTGCTTTGAGGTAAATGCTAACGTGCTAATGTTTAGCAGCTATAATGTTTACCATGTTCACCATCTTAGTTTAGCGTGTTAGCATGCTAACATTGGCTGCTTAGCAGTTAACACAAAGTAAAGCTGAGGCAGAATGGGATGTCATTAGTTTTGCAGGTATTTGTTCATAAACCAAAGTATTGGAGAAATGAAAATGTTGATCATCACACTTATTGTAATTCATCCTAAGGGAAACGGAAATGTCTGTACCAAATTTGATGACAATCCATTCAATAATGGTTAAGACATTTCACTAATAACCAGGAATGTCACCCTCATGGTGGCATTAGAGGAAAAGTCAGGGGGAATCACCAAAGTCAGTAGGATTCGTCCTCTGGGGACCATGAATGTCTGAACCGAATTTGATGGAAATCGATCCAAAAGTTGTTGAGATATTTCAGTCTGGACCAGAGAGGTAGACCAACCAACCAACTAGCTGCCATCAAACATTCAGAAACATAATATAATATATTCATAATATTCTGCTTAGTGTGCAATAACATTAATTTAATAAGGACTGCTGAGCTGTGGCAATACTGGATTACATTTCCAGCTAAAGGAAACCTGAAAGCTTATCAGGGATTATTTAGACATTGAAGCAGTTCACATCTTTCCTTCCGTGAATAACATGGATACATGACTAATGTAGATATTGCATTTTATAGCATGTATTACCTGTTCCTTTATATGAATGTGAAGTTCATAGAACAAATTGATGGTCGATCTCAATCCTGCAGCCCAATGTTAGACAGGTACTGTAGATGGAGTAGGTGTTTATTTAAATCTTGCATATCACTGTCAAAGAGGCTGACAGGAGGCAAAACATATTATATTACTTTGGGTCTAGTGGTCTACGATGCATAACACAGAACATCCAGGTTCAAATCTGTGCGGGAACTTTTGCTTTTTGCTTGACTTTACTATCAAATAAAGGAAAAAAATAATCTTATAATAATCATATACATCCCTGCTTTTACCATATATTTCATGTATCTGTATACTCTATCAAACCCCTCAGAGTTGATCATGTTATTGGAGTGATTTTAAAGTAAAAAAAAAAAACATTTCTGAAATGTGCTCAGCTGTATTGGGGTAATCTACAAGTCCTTCACCAAGCTCGCAGGCAGTGATGAAGTGATAGGGTGAAATGAAACGAGAGCTGCCTCCTCCCCACCTCTCATCCTCCTGTCAATCATCCTCCCACTGAACAATAGCACGGCATGAACGGTGGCTCCATAGGGGGATAAACAAGACTCTAATCCCGCTCCTCTCTCTCCCCACTCTGCCTGGTCTCAGCAGTATAAGCTGCACACGGGCCGGCCCGTACTTTACTAATATGATTAAGCACCAGTGGGCGGAAGCAGCATATGTGTGGTCCCAAACTGAGGACACCCATCTCCAAAACCATTTTTATGATGAGTGCTGCACCTCATTCTTCCAAAGAACGCATCAAAGTGTCAAAATTAATAAAGAGAAACATCTACAAAGGTCTGCATGATTTAAAAATAGAGAGAAAACAGGCCATCTGCCTCTTAGCATAGTGGAGCAGGGAGGATTAAATCCAGATTATGGCCGAGGCAAAATGTTGTGTGTGTGTGTGTGTAAGTGTGTGTATGTGTCTGTTGCTTGTCGTCAGTGTGTCCTTGGCTCCATAGTCAAGCAGCAGGTTAGCTAGAGAGCTACCACTGGATTTGACAGCTATAGGAAGCCGAACCGGAGGGCGCCATAAGGGGAGAAGCATCCTTTTCATCTACAAAAAAAATCCTCGTCCTCGCAGAGTAAACAGTCACACAGCTCAAGATGGCTTTCTTGATCAAGAGCATGATTGGGAACCCCCTGTCAGGAATGGGTCTTGGTGGTGGAGGTGACAAAGAAGAGGAGGCCACCCCCTCAGATCCAGCCAAAGCAGCAGGGATGACACGGGAGGAGTACGAAGAGTACCAAAAACAGTTGGTGGAGGAGAAGTAAGTAGCAACACGGACAGAACTCCACTTTGAATTGATGCCACTGGCCCATTGAGAACAGTGTGGCTGCAGAATGTACAATCTGACCTTGACAAGCTGTTTTCTCCTGCTTTGCAACCCTTCACCGTTTACTTTTACCCTCTTTTGCACAACGCTTTTTGCACCATATCTTTTACTCTCAACCTCACGAAATGTAAACACTCGTGCATTTATTATTTCCACGAGCTTACAGTGAGCAAGCAGTGTTTTTAAGAGATGCATCTGTTGCTGAAGGTCACAGCTGAGGTACCACCACAGTGGATCTTTGCTTTTTTTCCTGAATTTTCTACATAATAACCCACTGGGGCTAAAGGTCACGCTGGTCCTGTATCAATAATCTCCCATAATCTGTTGTCTGTTTCTGCATCAAGAGCATTCATGGGCAACATTTCGAGGGACTTTCTAGTTTTCAGCAGAGTAAGCAAATGTAAAATGGCAGTCTCAGCTCAAAAACATGGACTTTAGGGCAGTAAATGTTGGAATATTTAAACTGAAACACTAAAAATCAAATGGTTAAGGAGGGTCTGTGGTGCACCAAAGGAAAGCAATCACAATCCTGCAAAATTACATTGATTTATGTATTTTAGTTTGATCACCATTTGAGGTAGCAGAGTCCACATCAAAGGAGGGTCAGTTTTCTACAGACACAGCTGATTGAAAAGCATTTTATGGCCACTCTTATTTTATTTTCTACAGAATATCTTTTTAATTTATTGTTGACATATTTTTAAAACTCTACAGTAATATGAGCAGCAGGTAGTTTGGTTTTGTCCACCACCAGGTTGCTGTCCTCTATAGTCAGTTTGTTTTGTGTAAAGTTCCAGTTCCTTTCACTAAAGCTGACATTTAAGTAATGTAATGTACATGTAACAACAGTGTGAGTAATCCATCCTAAATTCCTTTTTGAAGAGCAAATAATATTTTCTTTTAAAGTGTGATGAATTTGGACTTTTGTGATACAGGGTAGATTTTGCAGCATCAAGCAGATCCAGCCAGCCTGTATTACATAACAACATTAATCCAGTCTCTCCACTCTTAATGTTTGGGAAATGACTTTGTTTTAAAAGACGACATAAAATGACAACATTCTCCATAATTGTAGATCTCTAGTCAAGTATTCAGATCAACAGCAACAAATCCTGGTTCACACAAACGTCAGATGGAAATTAAAAGGACAGAACATGAAAGACTCGATGTTCTTCTTTAAATGGTACAAGTATGCGTATAATCTCTCCATCCAGAACGAGCATTTTAACAAACATATAATCTTTTGATGGTTTGTTAAGACACCTCAGCGTGTTGTTGTTTCACTGCAGTTCAAGTTGCGGCGTCTTGGCTTGATTGCAAATCTGCTCGACTCAGTCTGGCCTAATAATCCCATCTTTAATTGGCTGAGGGAAAGTACGTGAGTCTCAGTTTGAAAATGGAAGAATACGCAGAGTCTCACAAAGTGCAGGCTGCTGGAAAACTGATGAAATCACAGACACTAAAATAAAATAATAATAATTTGATAACTTGATTCAAAGATAAAAAATTAAAAATGAATGATGAAAAATATTGATTTATTATTTTCTACATATTGTTTACACTTACATCACAACAGAATTTAATTTAATGTGTAACACAGAATACAGCTTTAGTGTATTTTATATTCTATTAATCTGAAGGAAGTAATCTAACACTGGAGTAACTGACAGTAATGTTATTACATTATTAAGGCAAATAAATGTATCCAAGTAGTACTACAGTATATCTTTTCCAAAATTGAAAAATAACCGTGTTAAAACTTTACAAAAGTAAAATACTGTCAAATATTTTAAACAGTTTTCATCAAGTGGAATACGGAGACACTTATGAGACTACAACACCCAATGCACCTAAAAATGTCATAAATCTTATAACTCGTACATAAAACCAGCTTCTACAAGTTTAAAATACATTTTTGGATGTTTACACCAGTTTTGGGTTGTTAATAACTGAATGAAAACCTAATGAAGATACACCTACTGTAACATTTACTTTCTTTTTGCTAAAATAGAACATATTTTTTAAATAAGCTGAATCTTAATTGACACCTCATTGGTTGAATTCAGATCTTTTTCAGCAGACAGGATTTCGTGCTTTAATGGTATTCAGGTGAGCTGGAGGATGTTGTGTTGAGCTAAACTGTCTCTCTGTTGTTTATCTGATTGGGCCGATGTGTGTGTACCATGCTGGATTAAAGATGCAGTGAAACAAAAACAGACTGAGCCGTTGGGAAGAAACTATTTTTCATGAAAATCCAAATAATGAAAAATCTATTATGCTGCTCTCGAGCCTTCGATACAAACAAGAGCTCACGCACAAACACAAAATATTCTTCAGAAGATTAAAAAAATATTTTTACTTTCACCAACCTGGGATGATCTTGAGATCAACAATAAAAGGTTACTGTGCTAACAATGTTTTTTATTTCTATTTCAGGATGGAGAGAGATGCAGATTTCTTACACAAGAAGGCAGAGAGGGCAACACTCAGGGTGTGCCTCCGAGAAAAATACAGGCTGCCAAAGGTAAAGAGTTCTAGTGTAACTTGTATTTTTACATTTTATTTAATACTATACATTAATAAACTCTTCACAGTAGGAACACACATGCATGATGGTTGACTCTTAGTTAATTATTTTCAACACTTTACTTTAAGTCCCTCAATTTAGCATTTATAAGCGCCATATGAATATTTAATAAACGCTTTATAACACACCATAATGTAGTTATTAGCAGATATTTTAAGTATTTTAAGTATTTGTCAGCAATTACAACTACAACTATGAAGACATATTTTATATTATTACAACTGTGTTTTAATTTATTGTCATTCATTTAGTGTTTACACACCAGCCTCCACATGGATGTCTACAGGAGGAGTTATAGTTGTTGACAAATACATGAATTGACACTTATAGCTGCTGACAGCTACATTATAGTGTGTTATAGACCATTTATTAAATGCTTATATACTGCTTATAAATGCTAAACAGGAGGGGCCAAAGTAAAGTCTTATCAATTGCTTCAACTCGACACCTATGGTGCAGTTTCTGTATCAATTTCTCCTTTCTTTTAATCAAATTATATTCTCCTTCTCTCAATCTTTTAATAAGAATTGGTAAATATAATCAAATGTCCTCATTAAATGGCTTTTAAAATAGCCAAGTGACCTCACTAAGCAGGTAGAGCAACAAATAGTTGCTTCATGGTTGTCTTTATCCAGCAGCAGCACTTGGCAGCTACAGCTTGGACGACAGGAGGTGGAAGCCATGCCAGTAGATTAGCGAAAAAGACGTTCAACCAACCTCCTGGAGACGTTGGTTAGCCTATGTGTCCCACATTGCACCTTGAGTCTTACAAAGCCAAAGCTGAGCAGGTGTCCCAGGCTCATTAGGGAGCACCAGGCAGTCTGAACTGGCTTTAAGAGAGAACAGCATCTACTTTAGTGGATGTAAAGCGAGCACTTTGAAAAAGGACGCTTAAGGAAAAATTTGCTGTAATGGAAGAAGCAAAAAAGGTATGTTGGGATTTTATTTAAAGCATTTATAGATAAATACCAAATGAGTTTCTTCTAATCCTGGAAATGAATCTAGTGGTGAAAACTTGTAATGAACTTTGTGTTTTTATGGCAAAAGAGCAAAAACTATTTCTAGTACAGGTTTTCTAACATCATGATTTTTATTCATCTGAATGCAGCGATGACCTTGGCTGCTGGAGGCATTTCTAATAGTCTCACGCAACAGACACTCCATTGTTCAGTTTTCTGGTTTAAACAATGGGTGCATTTCTTTTCACTGTTCGTCTTTTAAATTGAAACCACATATGTAGGATGAAGACAATGGCAGGAGGCTACACATACAAATCTAATTATTTTTCCATAAATGGTGTTTACATTGCATGCCAGCTTGAAAAAGAACAAATGACAAAGGCCAAAGCGTCTTTAGTAGCACTGAAATACGCATTTTAAATTGATTTTCAACAACAATAAAGTAGCTAAAGGGATTCTGTTCTGTTGATTCTTTTGTTTTAATGGATAGGGGGTTGAGAACACATATACATGCTATCAAAGTTTAGTTAGAAATATATATATATATATATATATATATAAATAGTACATTTAATGGCACTAGTGTACAGTATGAGTAGAAACAGGAAGTAGGTGCTGTTAGTCTAATGGAATTAGAGTCTCGTGCAACGCTATAGAAGATATCTTTAGACTATCGTTGGGATTCGAGAGGAAAGGCTAAGGCGGGTCTGAGATAATCCCACAGATTGACGTTTAAAGTAGTCACAGTAGTACCTATTGCATGACTATTCCACATATTAAGTGATTAGATTGTTGGAAAGGCTTTAAATGAAGCGTTTCTGTGATGCAACAGCACATGAAAAAGTAAAGTACAGTAAAGTAAAGGAGACTCCTCACAAACATGTAGCAGGATATCCTCGAGAGCAGCTACTTGAATGTGGATTAAGACAGATCCTAGAGTTCATCCATTTGTTTGTTTCCTTGTTTGCCTGATTAGTCTTTTTCTTTAGGATTATGTATAGTTCAGTTTAGTGGTATGTGCTCTGATAAACCATTGTGGATATACGTGCAATGTTTGTCCAATGGGAGCGTAGCGGTGGGAGGATATACTGTATGTTGTGGCAATCAGGCAGGCAGACAGCATGTTAATCCTGTAAAAAGCCTTTAAGTCAGCCTTTAGGTTGTTGACTTCTGCAAATTAAAATTCAATGCCATAAGTATACAGTCTTTGTTATAATCAGGGAAAACAAAAAAAATGCTCTCCCTCATGTATGATACTCAGAAAGTTTATATATAACACCCTGAAGTGACATTATGGAGAATTATTTTAACGACTGTAGAGAAAACAAAGACATGTTGATGCATAAATGCTGTAAATCTAAGAAAGTGCCAATTTACCACCTTTTACAACCCTCTAAAAAGAATCAAGATACCAAATATGGACCACTGTGGCACTTACAGGTGACAAAACTGAGACTTCCTTGTCCTCCATATGAATAATCACACTGAATGTCAATATGTCCGTGTGTCTGGCTTCTGACCGTGTTTTCCGCCCGATGTTGTCGTCTGCAGAGCGAGCAGGATGAAAACATGATCGAGATGGCCGGGGACGACGTGGACGTGCCCGAGGAGCTGCTCAAGATGGTGGACGAGGACGCCACGGAGGAGGAGGGCAAGGACTCCATCATGGGCCAGTTTCAAAACTTGCAGAGCATGGACATGGACCAGCTGAAGGAGAAGGCCTCGGCCACCGTCACCGAGCTGAAGAGCAAAGCAGAGGAGAAGTGCTCCGTCATGTGAGCGGCCAGGAAGGGGTCGCCCGAGTTTGAATCATGAGGAAGACAAGAAAGAGAAGAACACAAGAAAATGAATTTCTGGAAATCTGCAGACTGAGATGTGTTAATAAGTCTGGGATCCAGTTACTCTGTAAACCGCCTACAAAGTATTCACTTCCATTATAAACACTAAAAATCTGTGATAAAATAATTAAGCCTGTCCACACTAGAGTGTTATATTATTACTGCTACCAGTCTGCATCTACTGAAGGATATACTGTCAAAGTTTCCCCATTAGCTTCTTACTGAATGAGTAGTAATTTACAACTAATCACTGCAAGAAACTGAAGATACTTTAAATTAAAACCAGGGTGCCCCATCTCTCCCTCCATGGCCGTTTTCTTTAGATAAATTATGTAGAAAAGTAATTTTCCCAGCCAAGCATTGCTTTTCACATCACTCTTGCAGTCACAGGCCACAATACATTAAACAATGATGATTATTTGTGATATAATGTTCACTTTTTTCTCTGTTTGTTGTAAAAAAAAAAGAGACAGTTAAGTCTCTAAAAGTGTGATTTTCAGTCAAATAAATAACAATATACCAAGACTTGCTTATAAAAAAAACCTTATTTAAGTTAAAATCCAATCCCGTGTGAGTGTTTCAACTTTCCTTTTGGTTTGTTGGTTATTCTAGAGGTTTTTTTGTATGTGGTGTTCGGATTAATTATGATATTTAGATTTTTTTTTCTTTCGGTGTTATTACAAAGCAGACAGTCTTCATAAGTCCTGACATGTTGATTTACTTTGAATTTCCCCACATACACATTTTAATCATAATTTAAAAAAAAACAGTCGAGCCTGAAACATTTGCAGAGACATTTGCAGATTTGCACAAATCATAATTTTAAAATACTGAATGATTTATTCCATAAAAGTGAAAAAAACAATGTACATAACCACTGATGAAACATATGGAGGTACTTCAAACTGAGAAAACAAATGTATTGTTCAAATAAAGATGTATATTGAATACATGAAAAATGTCTGCGTGTGTTGTGAAGCTGGAAAACAGACGTCATTTCTTCATGTCAGTCGTGTGCAGCTTTTACAAATGTTCACATTTCTTTACTAAGCTCCATGTGTAAATCAATTATTATTCATTTAAACTATCAAGGATCCTGATTTTGGGGGAAAGACACATTGTTATGCTTATTAAATGTATTATATTTCAAATCCTCAGTGGCTTTTATAATGGTCAGCCACACAGAAATTCTGTTGTACAACAATTAAACATTTAAGATTAACTACAATTAATCCCATCTACCTGAATCAGGGCTAACGCAGTGAATAAAGAAAAAGGTCTTAATTTAATTGGGCATTATCCAAACACTTGTTAGGGACGATTAGGCAGAACGAGGGGGGGAGGAAGGAATCCTCAACATGTAGAGTTTCACATGAACCCAAGTTTAAACGGCTGTGGATTTATAAAGTCTGGAGATTACCATCTAATAGGATCAGCATAGCCAAGGTTGTCAGCCTGTGCCTCTCTCTCTCTCTCTCTCTCTCTCTCTCTCCAGATGAGAATACCACAGGACAAACTGAAGTCAAAATCAGATATCCCAGCCTTCTTTTTATTGGAAAATTAAGTTGAGCTACCAGCTAGTTAAGTTATTCAAGCATGTCATATTCTTCTTCAAGTAAGAAACAAAAGATACAGACAGTCTCCTCCACTCTACAAAACTTCCCCATCTACTGGAATTTCAAGACGCCTGCACGTATAAAATGAAAATGAAAAATGAAAATGAAAGCACAGCACAGCACAGACTCAGGATTCCTAACCAGGGGTCAGGGGTACGTGAAAAGATTGTGGAGTAGAGCAATTCATTTTTTTAAAAAAGATAAAATGATAGGATTTGATTTAAATAAAAATACATCCACATACAGTCAGCTGTAACATGCTGCAACTGAGAATGTGTGAAAACTAACTAGGACGCGTGTAGAGAAGTTGAAATAGCTGAAAGTAATGGATAAACATTTCAAATAGTTATGTCATGAATTAAGGGTCTAAATAGATTGCTAACAGTAGTAGATAAACGGTGAGTTGTTTTTCAAATGATGTATTCTTTTTATCAAGTATTTGCTTTTGAAAAATAGGTTTCTTGTTTTGTCCATTTTTTTTAGCCCAGTTTCCAAAATCTTCTGAAAAGACTTTCCTGAAGAGTGAAGGATGTTGTGACTTTCAACAACTGCATTTGCACGTCATCACTCTCATGCAGTATCTGTGTGGTAAATATGAAGCTACAGCCAGGAGACTGTTAGCTTAGCTTAGCACGAAGACGGGAAACAGGGGGAAACAGTTAGCCTGGCTCTGTCTGAAGGTAACAAAATGCACCTCCCAGCACCTCAATTAACAAGTTATATCTTGTTTGTTTTATCTGAATCACTGCACCTGGGCCAAGAAATAGTCCACCACATAACCACCCGTGAAACCAACATACTGTGGTTTTTTACACTTTGTTTTTTGTGCGGATTAAATTAACAAAATATAATGTGTTAATTAATGAGCTTGAGAGGTGCTGGTGTAGGTGGGGGTTGTTTTTTACCTTTGGACAGAGCCAGGCTAGCTCTTTCCCTCAGTTCCCAGTCTTTATGCTAAGCTAAGCTAAGAGTCTCCTGGCTGTAACTTCATATTTACCACACAGATACGACAGTGGCATCAATTTTCTCATCTAACTTTCAGCAAGGAAACGAATGAGCGTAGTTTCCAAAATGTTGAACTTTTCCTTTAAAGCTTCATTCTCTTATTTATAAAGCTCATACTCGACATAGTTGGTCAGTGCCAGCTTTGTTTCAGTTTTCATTGATATTGATTGATTGATTTGAAGCTCCAACAAGTCTGAGCTCAAGTCAAAATTCATCTACTATATCTACTTCATTTATCTATCTCAGATTTGGAAAAGTTGATTGACCTGAAGAACAAAAACTTTCAAATTAGTTAAGTTTGAGTTGAGATCACTTTACCACACATACTTTCAAATAAGTTTAGGAAACCTGCAAGACATTTTCTGTCTACATCCTCTCTTCATTATTGGTATTGTGAACACTGGAGGTTATTATACTGACGCAGAAGATTCATTCAGCCTGTGTGCAGGAGAGTTTCAAGGCTAACTGGCAGCTGAGCACTGAGCTAATGAGAAAGAAACTGAATGTTCAGCTTTTTCTGAAAGTCAAAACATTATTGACATTTTAACAATAAAACTGAATCAATTCAGACTCAAGGAAACCTTTCCAACACCATACAGCTTATGAACCTGTATCACAAAAGAAAACAAGGCAGCATCTTTAAAAAGTTTTGCTGTATAAATAAAGTTTTGCCTCACAACTTTTTCATGTTAATTAAAGCAGTTCTCAGTTAGCATCTCTCTCCTTCTGACCCCCCTCCTCTCTCAGGCAAACAAAGGATAAGGTCACCTTCTGTAATTAGGAAAAGCTAAATAGTTTTAGGGGTTTTAACTCTTTTGAGTAAAATAATGTAATCCCCTTAAGCAGGATTACCACACTGCTGTCAATCTTTGTTTGCTGTTAAGTGGTTATCGCCCAAATTTGTTATTGTTAGGCTTTGTTACCCTCTTTGACTCAACACCTTTTAGAAACTGGCTAAAAAAAACTCCTCGTGGTTTAAATCTGGTTTATGAATCATTAGGATTTAATTGGTTTTAATGAGTTTCTTTTATTCAACATGTGTCAGGAGGCGCATGGTTTCTCCCTCAGGTCAATAAAACAAATAATTCTTCAGCTAAATGAAATGTGTGTTTGGTTTGGCAACAATATCTTGACGCTTTGATTAAATATTAAGCTGTCATCTTGCAATCCGTGTCCTGACCAGAAATCTTGTAATTATGATTTTGTTGTACCTTAATCTGTGGGCCTAATCTTCCTCTCTTTTTTTCACAGACTGACATGAACATGACATCTGGAGGAGTGGAAAGATGGTTTTAAGATTTATGTAAGTAGGTTTAGAGCCAGCACTGACTGATGCACTTGAGATGGGGAGGAGTTTAGGGAGGGATGGTGGCTGCATGGGCGCACAGTTAGCCCTAAATCCAGGGCCAAATCCAACAGGACGTCCCCTCTCTGACGTGCTGCGGGGGTGCCACATGAGCAGGGGGTCTTACAGCAGGCACTACTTTAAAAGCCCCCTCTGAAGATGCTCCATATCCACAGAGCAAGACGGTCTCACTGGTGTGCCTCTTGTGCGCCAAGTTTTCCAACTGCCCTGGGCTCTGATTTGACACTTACAACTTTTCCCAAACATTTGAAGAGAAGTTGGAGTGTGAGTAAATTTTGACTTGACATCTTTTTTTTTTGGACTTCACCGACCAATGTGGCTTCTTGGATCAAGTTCCCAAGTGATGATGATGATGGATGAGCGCCTGTCTCCCTCCGCACGCTCCGTCCAGAGCCCGGGGGACAACCCGTCCACCATCCACAGCATAGAGGCGATACTGGGATTTAAAGAGGACACCATCTTCCACAAATCAGCCTCCTACAGCATGGCAGAAAAAGTCCTGGGCAAAGACGCGGAGCGCAACGGGAATGTAATTGTGACCCCGATGAAGAAAAGTCATTCCTCAGAAAGTTTTGACAGTAAGCAGATTTAATTTTCTCCAAAAATATACTTAACACGCCATGTGACATTTGTAATGTGTTTGCATTTAGATAACCTAACACTTTTACTTCTTTCTCAAGAAAATCATCAGGTGTCATTTATTTTCTATTTTGCGCAAATTGTTTTATCTTTAAGCAGATTCACTGGCTATAAAAATGGACAAATTAATAAATAGAGTTGAATTGATTTACTTGGGGAAAAAGAGAGAATTTGATTTTAGGAAGCATATTTAAACTTGGCAAACACTGTAAACAGCCTCTTTCCTCCGCAGGTGTGTGTTGCGCCAGCAACGCCGCTGAAGCCTCGGCGTGCCCGGACTCACCGGACAGAGACGGGAAACTGTCCGATGATGAAAACCCCAAGAAGAAACACCGTCGGAACCGGACAACATTCACCACCTTCCAGCTTCACGAACTGGAGAGAGCTTTCGAAAAGTCCCATTACCCGGACGTGTACAGCAGGGAGGAGCTGGCGATGAAGGTCAACCTGCCGGAGGTCCGAGTGCAGGTAAAACAACCGCCTTTATGTCTCTCTGTGCACGCACATATTCGGCCTATAGGCCTGCAGCCATTAGTGATGGCTGCACAACAAATAGTGGCTACAGTTTTATGCATTATCTCCTCACACAAACACACAAAAAAAACCCATCTGTGATATCTTTAACAAATACAACAGGAGAAGAATCTTTTCAAAATGATAGCCTATCCTTACAGTTTTACATTAAAAGTTTATTTTGGGTGTAGATTTATGACACTATTACATCAAATTTAAGAGATAAATTGGAAATTTAGAGAAACTATTTGTGACATATTAGTTTCATTTGATCTGTAGGGATATTTAACTTGCCATGGGACCATAAATACAAAACTGGAAGAATTTCCTTCCTTATAGCCCATTTTTCAAACTTACTAACTTTTGCCCACTGTTAAAGTGTTCAGATCAGTGAGGACAAAAAAGTTTTATTTATTTGGCTGGATTTTAAAATTTATTTAAAAAATGTTTAACTTGCTTTTATCACAGATGCAACATTGAAAGAAACAATTTCTTGAAATATTATGTTTGTAACAATCACTGATTATTGAGTATAGCATCAAAATTGAAAGCCAAGTGCCTTAATAGCTGAACTCTTCACTCTTATATCTCATCCTCCACATTTTCTAAATATTTAAATACTTACAATATCATATTTTGCATAATACATTTAAAAGGCTATAGTTTTTTTAAGCTTACAGCCTTTTAAATGTTTGTTTTTAGCTTTAAAAGTGTTTTTTTCTGTCTTCTATCTAATCTGTGTGTATCTGTTGAGCTGGGTGGTCAGCTGCTGCATGCAGTTGCCTTTGCAGAGTTAAATAAAGTTTTATTGAGTCGAATTGAAAATAAAAAAATCCTCCTCTTTCTTCTCAGGTGTGGTTCCAAAACCGGCGGGCCAAGTGGCGTCGGCAGGAGAAGCTGGAGGTGAGCTCCATCAAGCTCCAGGACACCTCCTCCTCCTCCTTGCTCTCCTTCAGCCGCTCTCCCACCAGCTCCCTGGGCTCCAGTCTGCAGCTGGACCCCTGGCTCTCCACCCCGATCACCACCTCCACCTCCCTGCAGTCCCTCCCGGGCTTCATCACAGGCTCGCAGGGCCTCCCGGGCACTTACACCCCGTCTCCTCCCCCTTCCATGCCCTCTTCCTTGCCGGCCTCCTTCCTCAACTCCCCAGCCCTGGGACACAGCCCTCACCTGCCCCACATGGGCTCCATGTGCCCCCCGCCCCCGGCGTACCAGTGCTCAGCTGATCCAAGGAACTCCAGTATTGCCTCACTGAGGATGAAGGCCAAGGAACATATTCAGTCTATTGGGAAGACGTGGTGATGCTGAGTGGACGTTATAAAAATGGACCCAGAATGCATCACGCTGCATCTTTTGAAAGACTGACTTCATCTTCATGCTGACTGGATCGTTATTTTGGAAGTTTTAAAGAGTGAAATCTACAGCTGACATCCAGGATTAGAGACATCCTCGTCACTTATAAGGGTAACGTCGTACTTCAAGTCCCCCCTATTTAGCATCCATAATTTAATATATGGTCTATAACACACTATAATGTAGTTGTAAGCAGATATAAGTGTTTATTTATATATTTGTCAACAACTATAACTCCTCCTGTGGTCACCCATAAGTGGAGGCCGCTGTATAAACAGATAATGAATGCCAATATGGTAATAATATAAAATATGCCTTCACAGGACATTAGAATTGTTGACGAAAACAGTACATTAATAAACACTTAAAATCTCCTTATAGCTGCGTACAACTACATTATAATGTGTTATAACTCATTTATTAAACGTTTGTATGCTGCTTATAAATGCTAATTAAGGGGACTTTAAGTACAGTGTTAACTGTTTGAAAATCTGTGACATCAACTGTGAAATTTCTGTAAAATATGAAACTAATGAACACTGATGATCTGGTGTTTTTGTTCTCCTTTATCTTCTCTACAAGACGTGTTTACTGTAAAGTCTCTTTCTTATCCAGTGTTATGTTGCCAATTTAACAAAGTCCACTAGTACCCATCAGTATTTATTCTATGTTTTGTAAATGGAGCACTCCTCATTTTGATTCATTCTTCCCTGCTTTCCGATCTTCATCATGACAGATTTAACGAATGTGAATATTTTCTCTAAACAATAAACTTTATATGTAAAATCCATGAACAAAAGCGTGTTTTCCCAGACAATTTTGAGTTTGAGACATGCAGATCTGCCAGAAATGAAAAAAATGTGTGTGTGTACATCAGGAATGACTGCGACGCAAAAGGAAATATAGCAGAATAGCATCCACGACCTGTAGTCGATCTGCCAATATCACATTTCTGTGAAAATATTAAAGCATCATTAATCATGCTGCAGAGTAGAGGTACATGAAAGCTCAGCCCACACTAACTGGGGAAAATATTGCATACAGCACCCCTTAGTGGTGGATTCCACTAACATGACTATCAGGCTGGGAAAGAAAGCATTAAGCATTAAAATAAACTTAAATTTAACACTAAATGCAAAGCCAGTGATGAAGGGAAGCTGGCTATGATTTGTCAAGAATAATTCTGTTATTTTATACTGAATTGCACTTTATGAGCCACACATTATACCGTAAAAACAATTTTGGATAAAAAATAAAATCCATGTAATCTCTTTATGGTATCAAGTTTCATACCGCCTTAACATTTAATCATTTAATTAAAAGCAGCATTAATAAGAATGGAGAGTGTGATAAAGAAGCGGCTTAAACTCCCAGACTTCCTCCCTCTGTTTTCCGGAATGAGTTTGTCAACCCACTTATTTCCTCCTCATTAGCTCCTGTAAACTTTATCCCATTCGCTCCTGGGATTAGACTCATAATGATGGGGTGAAAGTGGCTTGTACCTCTATTGTTCGCCAATCATCCGTGACAAATGAGGGACAGAAGAGAAAACTTTCCTTTTGGCGTTAAGTAAAAAGATGTGTGTAACCAAATTGTTTCAATTAGCATTTCCAATTGTCTGTAACCCCTGAGGGCTAATAATAGTCCCCGTCATCATCTATCATGCTGTCCTAAATAGACACTGCGGTGTGTTTGTGTGTTTTTATTTGTTCTGATGAGAAAAAGCAGCATCAATGCTCACTGAATTGACCATAAACTGTGTTTGGTGATCTGTAATAATGATCACGTTGACTCTTCATGCTTCACCTTACTGATAATTACTCAAAACGTAGCACAGAAACTACAGATGCTCTCATGATGCATATTGTGCCCCATCTGGTGGCACAAACTGGTTACTGGACAGGTGGCGTGACCTTTATGAACATTATATATATTTTGAACATGTGATAAAAGAAATAAAAGCCCATTTATGGTGTGCAAAGCATGATTAGACATCCACAATGCAGTTATCAACAATGTTACATTTATTCAGCTTTCTCAGCTTATGTAACATAACCGTGTCATGTCAGTCTGTAATCAAACTGCTGCATGATATGCAAATTAGAAATTACTGATAAAATAAACTTCTATTGGGTTTCCAGCGTATTGTTACAGCAGAAAAAAAGTATACAGTGTGGATATGTGGTTACAGGGCACATGTTTAGTAGATAATGATGGTTTTGGAAAGAGAATTCGTCTTGCATTCAGGTGGAGTCACTGTCTCGCAGTTTCAAAGCCAGAAGAAGCAGGTCTGACATCTATAATGCAGTGATGAAATGGAGAAATACATGTAACCATGACATCTTATTTCCAAAACATTTGAACTGATAAGTTAGAGGAGAGGCACAATCCACAAACTGACCTCTCTGAGATATTTGTCTCTGTCCTCTTCTCTCCAGCCGCTGCGCAGCCGAAGCAGCCCGTCTGCACTTTGTGGCATCGTCTGTTTTTGGTTCTTCTGCTGCATCAGAGCCTCCATCAGACGCTCGTACCGGTCCAGCTCTGTGAGCCCGGCTGCTTCTGAGGGTGGGAGGAGGTCGCTGTTTGTCTCCTGCAGCTCAGGCAGGCTCTCGATGCTCTTCTTTCCCATCAAATGACCTGGGAAGTTGAGACATAACAGGATGCATTAACTGTTCTGGAACAAATCTATTTGTGGTTTTAACAACACTACACTGTCAGAAAAAAAGGGTATGGTCGAGGTCCATTCGTGTTCTCTAAGGTACAACTGCTGGTGATGTACCCTCAAAGAGTCATAGCTGATCCATAAGGTACTAATATGTACCTTTTCTAGGGTTGAAAGGGTACTTATATCATACATGATAGACCATAATCTGCAATTAAACTATAAATAAAATCCACATTTTCACCACACTGCAAGCCTGGATGGTTTGAAAATCATCAAATGCAATGTATTCAATATATGACTCCTATGAAACAGCTTCCTTATCTGACAAAAGTATGTTTATTAACTTAATTTACTGTAATTATTCCTTTTTTTGTGAACCTGACAGAAAAACTTGTCTATTACACCAACACATATCCTAATTATTATAAATGAAATATATTATTGTTATTAGTGAGCAAATATTTGTTCAAACTGTCTTGTAAAGCATGCAGGATTTCTAAATTTATTGTCCGATTATATGATTTGCTCTAAATATTATTGGTGCATATTTACATAAACACATTAAACACATTTACATTTAAATAAATTAAACAACTACAATATTAAATTAGAAACATTCAAATTTAATATTATCATTAAGTTTCTCTTACCTACTGCCCAGTGATTGCCTCGGGGGTACATTTTGCCAACGACTGCTGCAGGACTCTCTGAGCAGTACAACATACAAGGTATTGTAGCCAGAATGATAATAACTGGCCACACTGGTCTGCAAGTCCATGAGTAGCACACGCACACTCCGCCCATGTTATCAGAGGTAATGTCGGATCTAAACAGCGGTTTATTAATCCCTAGATGGAGTTAATCAGCTCGACCTAACTTTAGAAAATCTCCACCATAGTTTCTGATTCGTGTGAATATCTCAGAGAAGGCTCCAGCTGCAGACTTGCTGAAGTTCCACTCCCGATGCCTTTGGTAGAAATGATGAAAGTTAAATGCCCCTCCTGATACAGCTGTGCGTCAGCGGGTGTTTTTAAAAGTAGCACGCGGTGCCGGTACCGGAACGAGAGAGTAATGATGACAAATGATCATCCGTGGCCTGTAATTATAATTGCTCGCTATTGTTTGTCTAGGCTGATTGCACGAGGTGTCAGCGTCATTTCACGATGATGGACGGGACTTCTGTGTAATAGCTTCCGTCTCATCAAACATGTGTGTGTGTGTGGGGGGGGGGGACATCATATTTTATAAAGTGATCATACAGTCTGTTTTCAATGTGAAATCTCAGTGTAAAAAGTAGCTGAAA